>VXBJ01004347.1:295362-346764 GCA_013400055.1 Nycticryphes semicollaris | reverse complement strand
GGCGGTTGGGGTTCCCCCACAAACACACACACCGCATCCCCTCCCCCGCTATGTAAAGGTAGAAACGAGTGGATGCTTGGCCGGGGATGTCCCCAAAATACTCCGAAATGCGGGAGGGAGCGGCCCCGGGAGTCCCCGTGGGGGCATGTACCGTCTGTCCGGCCGCTGTCGCACCGACGGTCCCCGCACCGTCCCCCCAGAGCCAGACGCGGCTCCCGGAGTTACGAAAGACAAAGTGCCTCGAAAGCGCTTTTATTCGGCGTGTCGGCCTCTGCCAGGTGTCCGTCAGGTGCAGGCAGGAGCAGGCTCCCGCTCTCGTGCTGCCTGCGGGGATGAGTGGCCAAAAATACTCTGCCGGTCCCGTAGCCGGTGCTTTCTTTCATCGCGCCCCCGAGTTTTCCCCTCCGTTCCCAGGGCGCTGCCGGTGTGGTTACAGCCCCGCAGAGTCCCTCTGACAGCCGGAATCAAGTGAGGTTGGGAGCTGAAGTTTCCCCTCCCAAGGGAACGTAATTTCATTTTTATGTATAAGGTGTGTGATTTATTGAAGGAGAGTACTGCAACATATGCATTTATTTATTTTAAAACTGCAATCGAGTGCCTGATCTTGCTCCCTTTAAAATCAATGGCGAGGGTTTCATTGACTCAGAGGAGACAAGATCAATTTCCTCACAGTGTTCTGTATTATTGCGAAATTCAATATGATAAAATTTACTATAGGACCTCTTTAGGAGACTTTGGAATGGAGATGCTCTGAAGACTCTGAACTTCATCTTATTTCTAATGTCATATATGTAGTGGATATATTTAATTGTCTTTGATCTTTCATGAAATCTGCTTGAGCTGTAGTTTACTGCCTTTTGATTTTGGAAAGGTCAATGCAAAGATTCCTTGTGAAGTTGTATGGCTATAGTAAATGTTTCAATTAATTAATTTCCTTTTTTTTTTTTTTTTTTTTTCTGAGAAAAATGAATAGACCTGTACCGGTGTTTTGAAGTTTTGCCTGCAGGAAATGATGGCAAATGCCATACATTGTTTCATAAAATTCAATTTTGGAGTCTGAAGTGAAATATGCTTGGCAATATTTCTGGAAGGGTAGAGCCTTTATTACTGAGCTGTAGACCGCAGTGATCTTCAGGTATTTAATAAAGATTTGTCAGAGTTGAAGAAGAAAAAAGGCAATGGGATTCTGTCCTCTGTTTATTTGCTTATTTGTTTTTCAACTAAGCTTAGGATTGCGGCTCTGTCATAGCAGACAACATGTGTCATCTTGAGTTTCAGCATTAAAAAAAGGGAAGTTTGCATTCATTAGGTAATTTAAAATACGGTATCCTCACGGTCTGGTTTGATGTCCAGAGAGTAGTCTATTACAGGAGGTAAAGGAGGCTTGTTGCACCTGCAGGGTTCGCGTTGCAGTGGCAGGCTCTTGTGCCCGGACAAAGCTTTTGTGACCATCCAGCAAGAAGACAATCTCTGGTTTTTGTATCTTTAAATCCTAGTCAAGCTTGGATGTTACAGGGGGATGTGCCTCTAAGGAAATGCTTGATGGGGAAAGTTACTTGAGAATAATATTGTATCTTAATGCAAATTTTTAGAGAAGTTGAGTTTTCATTATTTTACCCTAAATGAGCAGATTTTTAAGAAGTACTTCCCTAGCCATTATTGCAGTTATCATACAGTAAATAAAACCACATCAAGTTCTGTCGATTTCTGTCTTTGATGGAATAGGACTTCGGTGAGCATCTTCAGTTCAGTTGTCTGTTTCTGTCTGGGTTGTTTTCCATCTGAATTTGATGAAAAACAAAGTTACACATGACCTGAGAATCATATTTTGGCTTTTATGGTTAACAACTGCATTTTTTCCCCTTTGCTGGGGCTAATGGGTGATTCTGGGGCAGTGGGTCTGTTGGGGCAGAGCGGGTCTGTGGGACTGTTTACTTGGCCTTTAGACTGACCACACAGTTTTATTTTCCTGGAAATCAATGCGATGTGCTTGATCCTTACAAGATTCATTACAGTGAAAGAAAGTCTGAACTAATCTGCTTTAAAAAAAAGCAGCAGGGGAGAATAATCCTCCTTGGAGCTGCTGATACAGCTGATTGCTGAGCTATCCTGGAGACAAGAATACAGCACCTCTCTCTGTACTAAACAATAGATGGCAAAAACCTGCCTAGAATTAGCCTTTTTTGAGGCTGATACTGAAGAGCAGAATTGTATCCCTTTCAGTCTTTGACAGCTTAACCCCCTTGGAGAAAACTGAAGTGATTCTTTATGATATATACAATTATTTCTTTTACAATTTCACAAATTGCTGTAGATTTGCTGCCTGGGGCTTAAATGCAAATTACACTATTTTACTAATTAATACCTTTCATTTTAGGTAACGCAGTATATAAAATGAGACATACCATTATGGGCTTTTTTGGCTAGGAAGGAAAATGCTAATTGTGAAATGTAATGGCAGAGAGCCAAGGTCACTTCTATCAGACTTCAGTCTTGCACAGATCCTTGGACCGATATGTTAGAATCACACCAGGGATCTGTTTCTCTGAGACTTTTAATTAACCTTAGAAGACACTGCAGGGCCAGCTTCTGTGTTGCTGTTACACTTTCCACACCTTTTACTGTGGGGAAGTCTTCTCTGCATGGGCAGTATTTTCTAAAATCGACAAATGTTGTTCAGCAATTTGGCAAAACTCTGGGGGTTTTGTATGTCTTTATCCAGTCTTTGGTCCTTCTTTTCCCATAGTTTCTGGTAAAATTGGTCTCTCCAGAATGCTGAAACCCAGCCCGATAGGGGCTGTGCTGGGGAGGAACTGACACTGGTGACTGCTCCTCAAGTTGTCTGAGACCATTCTTCAGAAATGCTTCCCAAATACTGTAGGTGTTTTAAAATATGTGGTATACATCTTCAGCATGAGAGATCTCCCAGTGGTGTTTACCACTTGAAAAAGACTTGGGATTCTATTGATATGTAGTGGTTATATGACCTTTGGTAAAATGATTGGTCTCCCAACGCCTCTATTTCAGCCTGTAAAAAATCCTAATACTTTGTTTCTAAATAGTATATCACACGTGGGGATGTTGGTGTTAAAAATGCTGCATAAATCCAGAGAGTGGTATTAGACATTATAAAAGGGTCCGACTGCTGAAGGAACACACTGGAAGAGTGAGGAAAGGAAATCCAGCATCTGTTAGAATCTGCCCCCCTTCCCTCCTCCCCCCCCTCAGCCAGGGGATAAAGCAGGAGGCTAAGAGTGGTTTATAATGGTAGGCGCATTGCACACAAGGTTATAATTTATTGGCTCCTCTGTTTCCATTACCACTGTGGAACCGCTTGGGGAATTCAGGTTCTGTCAAAGTAAATGGCTCCCTTAGATCGTTGAGGCATTATGGTAAATCTGCCTTCTTTACTGAGTGTGGGGTTTGGGTTTTGGGTGGTATTTGTTTTTTGTTGTGTTTTTTTGTTTGTTTTTTTTTTTTAAACAATTCTTGCAGTTTATCACTGAGATTTTTTTTTTAGGAGTTCTCAAGAACAAATAGCCAGCTAAATGCATGCAAGGCTTTATTAATTTCCTCCCAAACCAGGCATCTCCCACTCCAGGTGCGGGGTTTATTGCTTGCTTACTTGCAAAGCAAACTGAGAACAACATTTGCATGAAAAAGAAACAACCTATAAAAACAAAACATGTCTCTGGGTTTTCCCAGAAGAGAGAACACAGCCAAAGGGAGGGATGGGGATGTGGTGCGTTACCAGGCGGGGATATAGGTAATGGTAGAGCGTAAGATGTGCGCGTAAAGAAAATTATGTGTCAGCGGGCTTGAGTGAAGTGATGGATGGGCTGCGCTCTCCTGCCTTGCACTGGGTGCTTCTCCCACCCATCAGCCTTGCAGAGCTATTTCAGGTGGAAGGCTGCCTTTAGCATGAGCCAGCCCAGGGGAAAGGTGACTACCCTTGGCTTCAGGGGAGTTTTGCAAGCAGAGCGAGCAGCGCTAATTTGCTAGCTAGGCTTTTCAGTTGCCCTGTTTGTAGGAATTCTCCAAAAGAGGGCTTGAGTCATTAGTGTAAGTGCGCTGCCTTATCCTAGGCTGGATTGAGCCTGGAGTAGACCTTTTTTTGTGGTTGTGTTTTTTCCCCGCTACTGCGTTTCCTTCTCAGATACATTGTCTCAGGTGAAGATCCCACCCTGGGTTACACAAGAGGAAGCGGATGGAGCCTGGCGTTTATATCCATTTACAAGCAGCAGTGGGTTGCGTAAGGGACGCACTTTGTCTTGGGCAACAAAGACTCTTCAACTTGTTTTTTTTTAAACGAGAATTGCACAGACAGGGGTGCCATTCTTGTCAGCAGTGCACAGTGAGCACAGGCCCGTGGACCTACCTCACTTCCGTTCTTTCTCTGGTTTGTTTGCTTCTGATACTGTGGCCAGTGCCTGAACTTTGTTGTAAAGCCATCCAAATAGGACTGATAGTCCATATGGCCAAGTCTCTGATCTTGAGGATTTTATTTATTTATTTATTTTTATGGCTGGCAGATGGCTGAAAAATGTGTTTCGGTACAGGACATCGACAAACATTCTAAAGGGTATTGTGAAAAATACAGGCAGAAGTATTTAAAGTCCCAGCAATTAAAGTTGTCCTTACAGAAGTGAGTGAGCATAGGAAAAGGGATTGTTGAGGGGCGAAGTTAGAAAAATTCATCATTCACTCTTAACACTTTCTGTAAAACCCATCATTTGCAAGTGCCATCTTCATGTCCATCCTATTTTCTAGAAATGGCGTATTTTTACCCATCTTTGGGTAATGCTGTTAACTTTTACTTGCAAGCGAGAAACATGCATGATGGGCCTGATGTGACCAAAGGGCACCAGAGCTGACAGCGGACTTTTCCTTCTGGCTTGGGATGGCCAGCAGTGGCTCAGTCACACCTAGAAGAGTCATGGGGCTATGGAGACGGCTTTGTGCCACTAGCCCCAGACCCTCCCTATTTGTTTGTGTCAGTGTGACATGCCTCTGACGGACTCCTCTTGCTGTCAATGCAAGAATGCTAAGTTTAATCCCTGCTCGTCATCCCTCTAAATGATTCATGATGAACACCAGTAACACTTAGTGTATGACAGCATTCGGTAGGTGGTTACTCAATGAGAAATGCTTCACTCAGCCCTAAGGTCCTGTGCACATTTTACTTTTCACAATTTCTGCCCACCTTCCCTAAATCTCCGCTGTTTGCTGTTTGGGGAGATGGCACTGCTGTAATTTAAAGGCTGAGAAGGAAGAGAGAGAGTGGTTCTGTGCAAAACATGGCCATTGACCTCCAGTGAGCTGCATGGACCTTCTGAACTTCACATTTCCCAGCTTGAAAACCTGCCCCAGCAACACTCACCCACCTTTGCAATCTTCAGGGCGAAGCTGCCCTACAGACGCAGAGTTATTCCTAGAAACCCTAGGCTGGGATTTGGGGAGATTAAAAAGCGCTGATTGTATACACAGAAGCTACAATAGTTAATTTTCTGCTGTTGAATGGGGTTTGGCAGAGATGCTGCACTTCGTTTGCAGGGAACGTGGGTGCAGGGATGCAGCGATGAGCGCTGTGTACAGGCTGTAACAGTACACTGTATTCCTTGTTTCTAGTCTTATCAGTTCATGTTCAGGCAGAGTCCTGGTGCTGGCCAGGTGCCCAGCAGGTCAGCGCAGCTGAAGGCACTGGCTGTGGATGCTGGGCATCCATCCCTGCAGGTCAGGGGGAGGTGATGCCTGCTCTTTCTAGGCAAAGCTGTGTCCGTGTGGTCAATAAGTCGCCACATCAAATGCTGCGACACTGTTTTATTTATGCCATGGAGGATTTCATGCTCTGGGAAGGTCTTTTTTTATATAGTCTAGAGTTATTTTTGTTTGCTGCCTCATAATTTTAGGTTAATAACCCCATTACAGTTTCAGCTTGAAAACTCTGTCTGAGTACTTCTTGAGTTTTGCACTGCTGTATTTAGAATGTCCCCTCCAATTTCACTCTTCTGTTCAACATTTCATAACATCTCTGTTAAGAAGCATGGCTTAAATTTCAGGTAAAAAACGTAATTCCCTCTTGCACTTCAATTACCCACCTGTAATATCTGTAACTATGGGATGCCACTTTCTTTTGAAGTTGTAGATCACTCTTTCTTAGAAGCCGTTCCTTAAGCTTCAGAAGGCCAGTTATAACTAAGATTTCACCCTGAATAATGTCTTAAAACATTGCAAGATTGTAATTGCTGACCTCTGCTGAACTGGATTGATTCAGTTTTCAGGAACTTGGTGACTTCCGTGGACCAAAACTGTTCAGGATGCATGGGGTTTCAGCTTTCCAGCACTCATCACATATCAAGCTGAATTTTTACAAACATTTTTAATGCGGTCATGTTAAAATCTGATATTTTGCAACAGGTTTTCCCAATCTGGGGTAAGCTGTCATGGGAAGAACCCAAGATTAGTTCTAATAGGACATGAGAGTCTGGACAAAGATAAACTACGGGATTTGAGAAAGCTGCATGACCTTGGCCTTGCCCCAGCTCCCACAGCAGCTGTGCTTCTGCAGCTGGGGAGGGAGTAATGGGGAAACCCAGTGCCAGCTGAAAGCTACCTCCTTATCCCTCATCTTGCACCAAACCAAACTGCTCCCGATTACAGAAGCCTCTTGCATGAAGCAGTCTGGTACTTTGGCTGGAAAGTTACTGGCCTCACCATTACGCAAAAGAGAAAATTTAAAAAATACAAAACAAACTGCCAAACCCAAAATAGGAGAGTGAAAAAAATCGGAAAAAAATTCTTAATTCTTCCTTGTGCATCGTGCAGATGGGCTTGGGGCAGGTTCTCCCCATTTACCAGCCCCAGATCCTCTTTCTTCTGCCAGTTTGGATTCTTCTGACAGCTTGAGCCATGCATTTTCCTGGCAGTTTAGGGCAGTGGGGGGGTTGCTGATGTTCTAGTTTTACTTGCTTGGCTCCGTTACCGTCTTCCTCAGCAGTAATGTTAAACTCGTTACCTCCTCTTTGCGGGAAGTTTTGCTTATGTTGCTAGAGCATTGCTGAAAAACCCTTCAAATTGTTTGAATAGCTTTAAAAAAAAACCCACAGCATGTGCCCAATAATTTAATCTAATTGTTTTTGCATGTAATTTGACCGTTTTTATTCGGTTCAAAAGAACAAACATTAATTTAACGATACATGTACATGAGATGCCTCTCAGTTCAGGGGAAGGACAGAAGGAGGGAATATTACTTTTGGTATTAAAAAGACATTTTTGTTTTCAAAACTAGAGAGAAAAATGTAAAACATCTGGATTAAGAGCACTTTCTGCCCAGTCTTTTAAGCACAACTGCCATCGGCTCCACAGAACCTGCTGTGTCCTGGTCACTGTTAGCTGGGGTCACCTGTGAGCTTGGGCAACCAGCAGCCTAATAAGTGCCCAAGGGAGCTGATGGGGCTGCACCCCTCCCCTGCTGGGGTTACTGGCAAGAGCTGGTGTCTGTCACCAGGGTCCTTCCTATCATCTGCAGGCCAGCTACCGAGGGGTTAAATAAGAAAATCCATGGTTGAGTTTGTCTCATAGCTGGTTTCTGGCACTTTCAGGTTGGCCCCTGCTGATGTTTGGCTTCTTGTCCCGTCGAAGCGGTTGGGATTTTTGGTGCGACTGGTCTGTTTGCCTGTGGTTGACCCAAGGGCAGGGGTTTTGGAGGGATGCATGTCCTCATGGATGCTGTGGAGCTGTTTCTGCAGCAGGTCTCCATCTTGTCCCCTTTTGGAAACTGGAAGGCTTAGCAGTCTGGCTTGCAGTGCTGGGTGCCAGAGGAGGGGAATGCTGTGGGATTCGCTAATTAAAAAAAGAGAGAGAAGGGACTGTTTTCTTTTGCCATGGTGATCGCATAACATAACTTGACTGGGGGATGCTGAGGAATTTTTGTCTGCTCTTGAAGGCGAGGGGCGAAAGGTGCAAAGTCCTCTGCTCTGAGGCGTTCAACCACATTTTGTTTTGAAGATACCTTAAGGATTTGTGGTAGTGAGGAATTTGTCCCTTGTGTTGGCTGTCAGATGGAATATGATTTATTGGACAAGTGAAACTAATGCTGTATATGGTTAAGGAGTGCCTTTCTGTGCACAAAAATGGTGTTTATGGGAAGAGGTTGCTTCTTAGTCGATGCCTAGAGTGTCTTTCTGCTGTTACAGCAACAGGCATGAGAGTCTGATTATTTAGACAAGTTATTTTTTTCCAAGTTTTTTAAAGATCTGATCCAAACCATTATGACTTGGCCATTGCTAATTTTAGAATGGTCTGCTTGCATGAGATAACAAATCCCAGTTTTAGTTTAAAGAGAAAATATTTTAACAGAAGGCTGGCAAGATCATTATCGAAATGCTAATGATCATTTCTCCTACAGTCTCAGTTATTTTCAGAGGGAGGACTAGAATAGACACATCATCTGAATAATATTGATTTTAATATGTATTACTGTCTCATTAAGCTGTTAAAGTCTTTCCCCTTCTGGACAAAAGGTTCATTAATTGCTGCAGTTGATGTATCATAAAAATGGGTAGAGGGAAAGAGAGATCTAAAATGTTGACTGTGCTGTTTAAATGGGCTATGGGTAAAGATATTATGGCCCTAACCAAAAAGAAAAGGATACTCCTGTGTTTGGTGTGCTGCCTCCTGATTGCCTTCTGAGTGACAGCCAAAAAGTCAGTGAAACACAGGCACTATGATATTTACTTTACTAAATGATCATTTCTGTAAATATTATTGAACATGTTTATTTGCAGATTAATTTCAGGCTAATTCCAATCAAAAACTCCTCTGTGAGTTACTATAAAAAGGCACTGGTTTATTAACTTAGTGTTTAATTTCTAAATTCATTTTGAAACAGCTTTTAACAGGCTGCCTTTTTATTGGCTGCCTTCTTACCTCTTTGGAAATGCTCTTATTGCAGCTTGTATCAGGTTTGCTATGTTGTCATCCCTGTAAGCAAATCAATATGTTTTCATTTCCAATAATAGTAATAATTTATGATTTTTTTATTATTTTAACACATTAAAGTAGTAGAAAGTAGAAGGAAGATTTTGTTTTGATTGATTGTTAAGTGAAGTCAATCAAAATGCATTTATTTATCTGTAAATAAGACACACATACACAAATATACATATATACATTCTTCCTGAATGTATAGCTTTTTTGACAGAAAAGCCTGTTCCAAGCATTCTTATCGAGTCCATATCCAACTCAATGAATCATGCAGTTTTGTCACCATGTGCTGGGCATGGGTGTATGTTGTGTCAAGGTGCAGTAGCTGGTCCTGCTGCATGCCTGAACCTGTGTCTGCTGTCACCCTCCGTGATGGAACATGCCTGCTGGAGGAATGATAGGTGTGCACGTAGACAGCCTCCTCTCGCACTGCATAAACACAGATATGGGCTTGTCATGTGAGGGAGGAGGGATGTGCAGGAAGGGAAGCAGGACTTGGCTGGAAGTGAGGTGGGGGAATGGGTACCAGACTGCTACGAGGTGCCTGTCCCTTGAGGATACTGAGGCCCTTCATGGCAGGCTTTTTGGCTTTTTGCTGCCAAGCCTCCTTGCAATTTTGTGCTAAAATGTCACAAGATAAGAGACAGAAATAGCACAGGCTTTCCTGGCAGAAGCGTGAGCTGCAGCATGTTGAGTGGGCAGGATGCATCAGGGCTGCTGCTCCTCACAGGGAGGGTGCAGCACCACAGAAGAGGCAGGCGTGGACGCCTTCGTGTTCAGTCCAGAGCATCTTGTGTTTCAGCCAAGAGTTTTCGTGTGAAGAGCCTCGTTCTTTCGCATACTTCCTTTCTAAAACAAATCGTGAAAGAGCCCTCGGAGAATACAGTCATACATACACGTCATAAAAGACAGTAAAATAATAGTTGACAACCATGAGATGAATGGGTTTTTTTGCTTATTCTTTTCTGCTGTGTAGGTAATCATGGTGTTAGATCACAGTGGAAAACATCTGATTATTTATATTTCACAGGGATGTAGCAATGTAAAATCTGAACCAATCATACCTTTTTAATAATGAAAAATCAGTACATTATTTTCTGAAAGTGTAGCACTTTTGGTCTATATTGCAGAAAGGAAACTTTATTTTTTTCCTAGCCTGAGTTTTATTTGTTCTTTTGATAAACACAGGACTTCCTTTTATATGCAGTCAGTCTCACATTTATCTGAGTATCTGTTTCCATGGTAGGGCTATCACTGTAGTCATCACTGTTAAAAAGAATTTAGCACGCTCTATAGAAAGAGCTGTGTAGGGTTCAGAATATTGTAATAACATTGTTCAGCCAGGGAGAGGTCACTTTGTGCTTATTAATAAACAAGAACTGAACAGCCAGGGCTGAATGGCCATCTCCCACTCATCCTAGTCCTCAAAAACAAGGAAGCAAGTTGCGAAGGGGAAGGTCGACGTCTTCCTCCCTTTGTCTTGCCAGCAGCATGCTGCAAAAGATGCAGAGTTGTAGAGAACCACAGGGCCTTTTCTTTCCAGTTTCTCTGCTCCTAATGTTTCTTTCATAAGGAATCACCAAAAAACTCAGTTGCTGAGAACTGGATTTGCACATTCTATTATATTTTTTTTTAAAAAATACAAACTATAGCATTGAATTTGCTGCCTTCTGCAGTGTGTAGAGCTGAGAAAACGAACCCTGTCTGCCCCTGAATGAGAGTGGGAAATGGATTTGGTGCATCAAGTCACCATGGTCCTCTGGGGGATGTGGGGGAGTTTGAGATGCTCTTTAATGCATCTCCTCTCCCAGATGTTTAGCCCACTTAAAAAAAGTAACTAAAAATAGGAACTCCAGTAGCAAACTGCTGTGTTAGTAGTGATAACAGAAGATCCAGGAAAGGATCTGTATCATTTTCCCCTTCCTGCAACGCTGTGCTGACGGTCGAAGACATCCAGCAGGCAGGAGAGGGCAGGAACAGCCTGTCCAAGGGGTGGGCTACAGCTCTCCTATCCTCCTTCCCTCTCCATGTGCACCTCTCCATCAGGCCAGGGAATTTGCCAACGTCAAGAGTAGAGCCATGGCCACAGGTACCTGTTGAACTGTTAACCTCCCAAATTAACACATTTAAATCCTTTCTAGCCTGTTCTGCAGAGCCTGGCTTTCGGGCTGGGCATTGTCACTCTTCTCTGTCCACTGGGTAGAGAGAGGGACCAGGAAGATGAAGTCCTTCCAGAGAAGGACCCAGAAGATGAGCTCCTTTCACGTGGGTGATGAAGTGCTTCATGAGTGACCGGTGCTGCTAGTGGCTGGGGAGCCTGGGAGAGGAGTGTGCTCAGCAGTAGCCAAAGAGGGGATGACTGTACTAGGTTTAGTCATACTGGAAGGCAGCACAGGGCTGTGCAGAAGATGAGAGAGGATCACAGAATATCAGGGATTGGAAGGAACCTTGAAAGATCATTTAGGCCTATCCCCCTGCCGGAGCTGGAACACCTGGATCATTTTGGATGTTTGATTTCCTGTGGGAGTAGGGTTTGTGCGATAGCTTAATCTTAAAAATAAGAGCAGAGTGTTTATGGAGAATTTGCCCTGGCAGCATTGTAGGTCAATAAGAAGACTAATAAGATTTGGAGAGCATGTTGAACTCTCCTTTTTAAGTCTGTGTACCTCCCTCTCCAAGCTCAGGAACCACTGCCACAGCAGGGGCATGGCTGACTGTTGCTGATGAGCATCTTCCTTGTTGCTACAGCTGAAATGGAGTCAGTGGGCTTGTGCCATGGCACATTTGTCATCAAACTAAAATTTCCTCGACTCACCTTGCTTTGACCACTCTTCACGTAGGCCACCACTTGCTTAGAAAACAATGGCAGCAGCAGCTGTGTCCTGCCCCTGAACACAGGAGGAGGATCAGGTGAGAATACTCAAGCAGTGCTGGGCAGTTTCTGCACTAGGACACTGTCCTGTCAGAGGGGCCCTTCCTTGTTTAATTTGGTCACTTGAGAATTAATTACTCTGGTTATCAAAATTGTGATGAAATTGGGCTTCTGAGCTCACAATTAAAATGAAACAACCTGGGAAACCATATAGAGTTCAGGTTCCTCAGCTGCTCTGATGCTTTCAGTGAACATATGCTTCCTTGACAAGTCAACCTATGACTTAAAGGTTTCACAAAGTGACACTGACTCGCCAAATCAGTGATTCCTTTCCAATGCCAGTGAAATAAATAGAAGCCAAACACAAAGATTGTGGTCATCCTGAAGTTGTTTCATTAGCCCATAAACCCAGAGCAATTGGCAGTGAACAGATGAAGACCAGAGTGAATCTCAGTCAAGGTGGTAAAGGCTACTTGTTTGGGTTTTTGTTGTTGTTGTTGTTGTTGTTGTTGTTGTTGTTGTTGTGTGTTGTTTGGGTTTTTTTTTTCCCTCTGAGAAGCTTCCTTGGCTGATGAAGTGCTTTAAAGATGTCTCTATAGCAATATTCACTTTTTCAAGTTGTGTAGCTGCAGAGCCCGGAAAGTATAGGGAGACCCTGACCTTCTTAGAGCTCGGTATCCTAGCTGTTTAGTAGCTTTGACTGAATGAATTTCAAAAAACCACCTTTTTGTTTTGTGTAGCTTTTTTCCCATAATTAATGAAGGAAAGTGAGTAATCTACTACTTGGCAATGCTGCTAGGCACATGGTAAGAGAGCAAAAGTCTCTCTTTTTGTAGTAGAAAAGATGAACTGATTTCTTTTTTTGCTTCCTTCTCTTCTCCTTTAGTCCCTGCAGTTCCAAGGGACTGTGGATTTGGAAGCTAAGAGTGAAAGAGCTGTGATGCCCAAGCTGTTCCTAGGGTCACGTGAGAGTCTTGGAGGCCTCTTTAGGACTGTGACTCAGTTTTGGTGGGAGGTGTTGGAAATCACTACTGTAGTAAGTAGCAATATCGTAGCACATGAGCAGAGCCGTTTTTGAGAGTGTTGCTGGACAGAAATAGTCTCCTTACTAGGAAGAAAAATCTTGAGGAACGTTGTTCAGGTAGCTTTGCTTCAGTGACCTGGTGGAAATGTTATTCAGGATAATGGTTTGCACTGATGGAGTTGCTGGACTACTTCACTTTAGATCTGCCAGGTGTTAATATTTTCTGTTCTGCATGCCATGAACAGATTTGTCTTTTCTCTCGTACTTGCTGTCTTTGCTCACACAAGAAGCAAAAGGAAAAAATTTTTCCAGTAATAAAGATCTCTCACAGAGACTGAATCCCCGCCGCTGTGTTCCCTGGGCCTTAGGACTGTGCAGGGGTTTCTCTGGTTCTCCTTTGGACCATGGAGGGATGCATTGTGTTTTCACTCAGGCTTGATGGGAGGTGACAGGTCAGGAAGCTCCCATGGCCCACCTTGTCTGCTCTGCACCCCACACACCCCATGTCACCAGTGTCCCTTGCTGCTCACAACCACTTGGGCAGCAGCAGGTCAGCCTGGTCTATTGCCATCGCCCTTATGGCCCCTCAACATTCGTCCCGCTGCCCCATCATTACCCATTGGCTCCAGGAGGTGGGGTGGCAGGCAGCTGGTAAAACAAAGCTGTTTGCTTGCTCAGACAATTCCTAGCCATTTTGCACAAGAGCAGCAGTGGAGGCAGAGGCGGACCAAATTAATGATCAATGTTCAAATAGAGATCAGTAAAAAGTGTTGTCCCTCATGGGTCTGTACTGATCAGAACTGTTCACTATCTCTATTAATGACACAGACAGGGATATTGAGTGCACCCTCATAAGTTCGCAAGCTGAGTGGTGCTGTTGATATAGTTGAAGGAAGGGATGCCATCCAGAGGGACTTCGACAGGGTTGAGGAGTGGGCCCATGCAAACCTCATGAAATTCAGCAAGGTCACAAGGTCCTGCGCCTGGGTTGGAGTAATCCCCAGTATCAGTAGAGGGTGGGGGATGAAGGGTGTGAGAGCAGCCCCGAGGAGAAAGACGTAGAGGTGTTTCTTGACAGAAAAGTTGGATGTGAACCGGTAATGTGCACTTGCAGTCTAGAAAGCCAATCATATTTTGAGCTGCATGAAAAGACGCATGGCCAGTAGGTGGAATGAGGTGATTCTGCCACTGTACTCTGCTCTGGTGAGACCCTACCTGGAGCACTGGATCCAGCTCTGGCATCCACAGTACAAGGAAGACATGGACCTGTTAGAGCAGGTCCAGAGGAGGGTGACAAAAGTGGTCAGAGGGCTGGAAGACCTCTNAGGCCTGGAAGCCGTCTCCTATGGAGAAAGGCTGAGGGATTTGTTTAGCCTGGAGAAGAGAAGCCTCTAGGGAGACCTTGTTGCAGCATTTCAGTACTTACAGTGGCCTTATAAGAACAATGGAGAGAAACTTTCTACTAAGGCCTGTGATGATAGGACAAGGGTCAATGGTTTTAACCTGAAAAAGGATAGATTTTGATTAGGTATAAGGAAGAAAGTTTTACAATGAAGGTGGTGAGACACCGCAACAGGTTTCCCGGAGAAGCTGTGGATGACCCATCACTGGAAGTGTTCAAGTCAGGTGGGATGGCGCTTTGAGCAACCTGATCTAGTGAAAGTTGTCCCTGCCCATGGCAGGGGAGTTGGACTAGATGATCTTTGAAGTGTTCTTGTAACCCAGTCCATTCTGTGACTCAATGACCAAAGAATGGGCACAGAAAAGAGGACGTGGCAGACAGCTACAGAGAGTGAAAAGTAAATACAGTAAAATGAATATTTATGTGTTTTGGGAGGTTACTGATCTCTATTGATGATTCCTCAAACATCTTGATGCAGTGAAGATGCTATAAGGAAGGAAAATTGCATTGTTGTGCTGAAGGGTTTCTTTGGGTATAATGCTTCCAATTGAATATAGAATTGAATAAATACAAAGTCATTCTCTTTGCTTTATTTCATTGCAGCTTTGCTGGAGGAATTATTTTGATTTGCAGAAAGATTTATAGTGGAACAATTGTTTGACATTCATAGCAAATACAGTCTCATCCTTAATGCATTGTTTATATTTCCCAATAGGGATATTCTGTTTCTGAACAATAATAGTAAATTCTTGACCTTATGTTACTGTTTCCTGTTCTTTAATAAATAATAAATAGAGGTATCTTTAGTTAATATTTCTTAACTCCACAGAATGCTTTATAGAAAACAGCAAATATCATTGCTCCCTTTGTAGATGAGAAGTTAAAGCACGTCCAAAGAGACCTGCTACCAGCACGGCAGAGCCAAGGAGCGATCGCACGCCTCCAGACTCGAGCACTGTGTTGTTGTGGCACTTGATGCACTCAAGCTCTTGTCATCATCCTCATGTTTGGAAGGAGCATGACAGACATTTCACACCAGATTTAGTTCTGGTTAAAGAGCTTTGATGAATTTCGCCTCCTTTACAGTGTGCTTCAGCTCCATTTGGCCTATATCCAAGTTTAGTTACTTTAGTTACTGAAATTATTTTTCTGTTCTATTTCTTAGTATTGCTGCAAAATTAACTAGAAAACTACCATTATGTACCCTGTTTCTTTCTTTTGTCTTCATATTCTGGTTCCTTTTTGTTTGCATGTATTTATTTTTCCTTTGCTTATTTTCTCTTTTATTGCATCTATGAAGCTTTTGTTCCCAGTTTTCATGTCATTTGACGTATGAGAGAAGCCAAATAAAATATTTCACATTTCTGTTTCAAGTTAAAAAACAGTTTTTATGCTGAACAATAATTGTATTACAAGGAAGCCTGATGTGCCCTCGGTGCCATTACAATATGTTGAATAAAAGGTAATTTAATGGAAACAGCAGAGTATTTGAAAGTTCACTGCATGAAAATTGGATTTTTGCCTTTTATTATTTACATTGCACCTTATTCATATTTAAGGCCACAGGGATTATCATCCTCCTTAATGGCTTTATTTAATAAAGACTTTGCATTTCACATATAGGATCTAGTGCAGGCTTCAGTCTGTTATCAGGATTTCAATTAGCTAGTTTTGTCTCCAGTTGCCCTGTAAGTACTATAAATATATCTAAATAATTAATTTGCTTTCACTGGATGTTCGTGGCTACTTTTAAATACAGCTGCTATATCCTTAGCTGCCAAATGGTACAACTGTGCTCATAACTTGCTTATATTATTATGTTTTTTTAAAGATGACAAATGTCTCTTAAGGTGACTGCCTAGACCAGGGCCAGCCTCCCAGGGTAAAAGACCTATAGACAAACAGTAGTTAAGGCCAAGGACCATTGCAGCTGGAATGCAAGTGCACCTTGAATTTTGGGAATACAGGTGAGGGGCAGGAAGATGTTACAGATCAAAGTATACCCTAATTGGGCTGAAGAACTTTTAGCATCTGTTGATCGTGGTTATGTTTACTGTGAATTAAAGGCTGAAAGTAGCTGATTCCAGGGCAGAGATGTGGTGATAAATATAGGAGATTGACTCAAATCATGTTGCTCTTACTTTTGGATCTTCCCTTCACCTGTGCAGAATCATGCATCCATGGTAGCTTTCTGATCAAGTTTCTTCTTTTGAAGTGACATTTAAGTCTTCTTGCTAAGTGTGCAAAACAAATAATGATAAACAATTTTTGCTCACCCTGTTGGGTATTGAGAGGCTGAGATTTGATTTTAAGCGAGCCTGATAAACAGTCAGATTGAAAAGGTGTGCCTCAAAAAACAGGGGTAGGGCCTAGCTTTTTCTGAATTTCCACTTGTAAATTCTCTCCCCTGCATGTCAAAATATTGATACCCTGAAATAAGGAATCAGCTAGGGGCCAGGCTCTGGGGTCAAAACAAATAACAAATGGGTGCCAGTTCAGTGGGAATCAAACAGTGTAAACCCTCAGCCAGTCCAGGCACCCACTGAAAATGCCTCCCCTACCCCAAAATGGAATAAAAATCAGTACCAGCCAGCCTCTCACAGCGCAGATGAATGCACTCAGCAATTCAGCTAAGAGCAGCAGGACTTGGCAGCTGTGGAAAAGCGCTGTTGATCTGAGAGTCCCAATCTCTTCCAGTAAGTTATTCCTGCTGGCTCACATCCCGAGGAGGGAAGATTTGAGACCTTCAGGGACCCGCAAAGATCAGGATGCCAGTTAAATTTAAAATGCTTAAGTTGCTTTAAAAGTATTTTTTGCCTATCAGTGCGTGATTAACTGAGTGTATGAACTTGAAGGAAAACACAGTATTTATTAAACATCGTTCACTTAGTCATTCTGGCATTTGATAGGCAAAGATTATGCATTTTTCCCAGGAGTTATGTTAATCATTTCAGCATGATAACTTTAATTTTAAAAAGGGCTTTTCTTTGCTAAAAGGAGGGTTATCCGTGCACGTGTACAAAGAAACCTTTAATTAAAATTTTTGTTCTCCATTTTTTCAGGAGTTTAAAGTGCACTTTCTCCCCCTTGAGACAAAAAGACTGCTTATATTTAACAGGGCTGAAAGGGTTAATATGTGAAAATGAACACATTCAAGGTTGTATTACTGACAGCTCCATTGTGTTGGCAAAGGAAAGAGATGAAGCACAGCCTCAATTTACTTCCCTTGCTAAACAGTACTTTGTTCTGTATTGTTAGAAGAAATCTCTCTGTGTCTGGAGAAGACAGAAAACATGGAAATCATGATACTGTCTCTTCTGACCTTAATACATATTTTTACAATAATTTCTTCCCTGGCCCTCATGGGAGACTTGAAAAAGAAACCACTCGGGTTTTCTGAGGACTTGAAAGGTGATCCTCCTTTCTGGTGTCCACTGCAGCAGAGAAAATATGGGGGAGTTCTCATTATGTTTGTCCAGTACAGGAAACTGATGCCCTTAGATGGGCATGGGAAAACAGGACATGTTTATTAAGTTTGCAAAATGCTAACCATTTCATTTATCCATGGTATAGGAGATTGTTGCTAGTGTTAGACAACTGATGAATAAAGTGTGTGTGGGGCAAAGAGTCTGTGTCAAACCTCCCTCTGTTTCCTGTAGGCTCCTATAAATTTCCATGAGAACTTGTTTCTATTAATTTGAACAGGAAAGGAGAAATGTTTAAAAAAATTGTTTCTTTCCTCTAACAGATGGTGTTGTTTATAGGACAGTTTTAGTAAAAATATAACTTTGCTGTAAGTCAGTACTTGTCCAGAGTAAACTCCACCCATGGACTATGCAGTCCTTCAGAGAACCCAGAAGAAGGGACACCAAATGGTTTCTTTCATTGACACCTATGATTAAGGATGCTGTAATTATTTCTTGAGAGATGTTCAGTTGTGCGTGCACCGCCCTCTCCTGTTGAAAGCCTCACAGGAAAATCCAAAGGGAATAAATCCCCATACCATTGCAGCTTTCTCTCGTTTTCTTTGTGGTATTCCTGATGGGGTTGTCATTTATCCCTCTGAAAGGGTTGGGAATTGCTGCCCAGAAGTTCTGTGCTGGACCAGTAGCCCTTAAATACCATGTGCATCAGCAATACAGGTCCAAAGGAGCCACATCATTGGAAACTGCTCATCTGCTAATCACCATCTGGCAAAGCAGCTCCTGTAGCAGGAAGGAAAGCAAATGATGAAGAATATAAATGTTTTGATTCGAGAGCTGTATTTTTCCTTGAAGATTGATAGCAAGTGGTCAGGCTATTATGAAGGAAATGTTGCTCTTACTTCAACTCAGTGCCTCAGAATGAAACCTTTTTTTTTTGTTATTTTATTTCAATATAAAACATCGTTATTTTACCTGTAAAAATAACTAGCATTACTGATAGGAAATTGTCTGCTAAGACAAAAAAGTTCATCTGTAGCTAATATGAATAGTCTATTGCTCCTTCCATACAAGGCATCCTTCCATCTCTCTTGCCTGTTTTTGATCAATCTGGTTTTCTAATATTTGCCAGTGGAAAGGCCCTGTCTCCTTTCTTTCTTCTGAATCATATTTTGATTGTCTCCTTTTCTACTGGAGTGATTAAAGTTGTATACACAGACTATAACTTCAACACATAGCTTTGCTAAGCTGCAATGTATACTATTAATATTTCTAAAGTTATTTCCTACTATTGACTTACCTAATGCCCTAGAGCCTTCTAAATGAGTTAAGGATAAATGATAGAGTTATCCACATTCAATACTTCTTATCAGGTGCATTTTTATGAAGGATCAGAAGGAGGATGTGATGTCCCTGGGTTTGTAGCTCAACCATGTTGTTTCCAGGACTATTGGGTGCATTGAGAAACATGCACACTTGATAGAATAAAACCAGCCAAAAGGGTCCTTAGCAGGGACCTGGAAGGAAGTACTGAAAAGGCACCAGAAAAGCAGCCAATCTCCCTCCTGAGCTATGTAGGAAGATCTGGGTCTGAATATGAAGGCTGTGTCCCTGTGTATTATTGGTAGATCACAGAATCACAGACTGGTTGAGGTTGGCAGGAACCTCTGGAGGGAATCTGGTCCAGTCCCCCTGCTGTAGCACGGCCACTGGTTGCCCAGGAACATGAATAGAGATACTGAACAACAAATCAGTGCATAATAGGCTCTGCCAGGTCACGGCAGTGAAGGCAGTGGCTTCAGAAACAAGGAATCCTTAATACTGTAGACCCATTCCTCTTGCATTGTTAAGAGTTGCATACCTCTTTGTTAATCTTTAAAAGATGTTTTTGACTAGTTTCTTGGGTGGGTGTGCTTTTTAATGTTCATATTTGTGGTGTTAGCAACTGAAAGCAGAGCTGGAAAGTGCAACCGTCACTCCAGCCACTTAGCTGTGAGAGTCTTCCTTTCCCTTCAGACTTTAGAAATTGTCACCTGTCCTGAAAATTTGTAGCTTCTCTTTGCTTTGGGGCTACCGTGAGTTAATCTGAAGTATTTATAGCTATTATAGTTGTTCAACAAACAGGTTCAGCTAAATAAGAGACCTTAGCAGAGCAGATTAATAGCAGGGAGCCCTTTATTTAACTTGTCACGGCTCATCACAAGCCATCAAAGAAATCAGTCAATTTGTCAGTAGTATTGAATGGATGAATATGATAAACAAAGAGGTCACAAAGTCTTACAGTCCAGTTCCCCTCAGAAACAGAAGTAAGAAGGGCTTGCCAAACAGCTTTAGGACTCTAATATAGGTGTTTTATGTATTCAAAGCATATGGGGTTCATAAGTATTGTTCCCTTTGGTATTAGTGAGTTTTCTCAAAATGCAGGAAGGAAACAGGTCTTGAAGGAGCCCAGAAGTGACACACAGCCCATCTGTTTTGCTGCACTGTTTCTCTAAATTATGTCCATTGCTTCCCAAGTAGAGTCGATAATAGGATGTTGAAAACAGAGTATTTCAGAAGCAATTTTGAAAGCAGTTTCCAGCGGTCTATTACAGATGCAGGTATTCTGATGATAATTCCCCATTCCCAAGTGAGGTACTCATGTAAGGCCCCAATTCAGCAGAGGCTTTAAATGCATAGTTGTGTTAATCTCCGTTAGAGCAGTTTTGCCTGTGGTTAACTATAGCAGCATGTTCTCAATTAAACACGTGTCTGAAGTGTCCTCTGCAGAAATAAAGGGCTGACTTGAGGTTAGAGATAATTTTCTCTGAGTAGCTACTGAACTCCGTTCGGGCTGTACCTGTCTGCATCTATTTTGCACAAGGCAACACAAGCTGCAGTGGCTTGCGTCCTCCTATCTGGAATTGTTTAAGAACATGGATGAAGTCTTCCACTTGACTAATTCATAAGAGAGGAGCTGAAGGAGTTGGGCAGAAGCAGGGCTGTAAATGTAATTTCAGGGTTACTGCTCTTTGTCAGCTATTGCAGGGAGGATGAGCATTACAAGTGTCACAGGTGTCTTTAATTATATTATGGCCTACTTTCTGAAATATTCATAAGAAATGGAGATATGAAGGAAAGTTCTAGTTGGAAGGTATAAAGGTTATTCTTAAATACCAACATGGTGATTTTCCCTTCCAGGTTCCGTATCTAGCAAAATGATTGGATTGCTGTGTTTACAGGGAAAAAAAAAAAAGGTCAAAGCTGTTCTTTCACCCATGTGTCTTCTTTTCCTTGGTAAACCATCCCACAATAACAATTTCTGTCTTAAAGTCCTACGTGCTGCAGGTGTGAAAAAATCCTGGCTTCTGATGAGCAGCCAGGGAGTGGAGGCAGTGATTTATAACAACATAAGCATTGCAGAATTCAGAAGTAAGTATACTCTTCAATTCTAGGTTTGGTGAGTCCTGTGAGCCCCACAGGACTGGTAAGGCCCGTAAAGCATATGGTTAGCAAATTGTGTGACTTCCAGTCTGAAAGAAAGGTAAAAATAGAGGAACTGGTTTTAGCACTGTGTTTTTTACTGTCTGCACTTATGTTAGGATGGTATTAGAAAACGTCACACTTAACTTTTACAGCTGGCAACAGGTGGAGGATGATAAACAGAAGGAGTATTCTGGATGTGCAGGGGAAAGGCAAAGTGCAGACAGTGGGACTTAAAGGGTCTGCTGTTTTAATAACACAGCTCGTTTAGGTGCAGCCCAGTAGTAACCCTATTTATTTCAGCACACAGGAGGCTGCCACTAGCTTGGCATGTGTCCTGGTCCCAGCCTCTTACTGCGCTGACATCACACAGTGGAACACAGAGGAAGGGTGGCATTACCTCTGTGAACCAAAAACCTGCAGCATCATCCTTGTCCCCCCCCCTCCATCTCTGGCTGAGTGCCCATCACTGAATTTTGTTTCTCAATCTCCTGTGCAAGGAGAGAACAACTTCTCTGTGGAACAATCCTGCACCAGACACCACCTTTCAAACATGGCAGCTTGACCTGTGGCTGCCTCGTCCCGTGCTCTGTCAGCAGGTGGCTTTCACATCTCGCATGGAGACTGGCTGATCTATACATGCCCCTGTGGTGCTTCCTCCCTCTCTGCCCCGTTATGGTGTTCGCTGTGGGTGCCTTTATTCACAGACATATTTAGCTGCAGTCATACATGCCTCTTGGCCTCATCATGTGGTGTTTCGAGCCAAGTCATAGTTATTTTTAGGAAAATAACCCAAAATTAAGCCTTCCTTTAACCAGATGACTTACTCAGAAATTTGCTTGCAGGATGCCTGGTGTGTAGTAGTCCTACCTAGCAGTTGTGGCCGTTTTGTCAGTGAGGGCCTTGGTGCACATGGTGCGTTGGATGGTCTCAGGTACTGCTCCTTCCTCAGGGGTGACACTGACACTGTGCTCTGGCAGGGCCCTGGTCAATCCTGATTCCTGACACTAGTTCATGTGACCCTCTTCTTGCTCTTAAAAGTCAGGTAAGGCAATAGATCATTCTTGGCCCATGTTTTCCAGTGCTGTATATGTACATGGGAGCATGTGGTCATCACTTCCAGCTTCTTCTTGTGGGAGACAACTGGGCAAAAAATAAAGGTAATTCTGGAAAGATCCATGAACTACTTGCTTTCCCATGGCCTGATTCAGCAGAGGCTACAAGTCACTTACCAGCATGTAAGACCTAAACTCAAAGATAACAGAAAGAGCAGGAAGGGACCTGCTAGTGTTTATAGATCCCTAGAAAAGCATGGAAAAATGTTGGTAAAATTCCTGGGAGACCCTAGGAAATAGAGTATACCCAGATATCCCAGAGACCATCTCTCCCAGATGGGAATTCATTTGACGAGAGCATGGGAACAGAGTATGCCAGCCTGACATGCAAGGGGTTCTAGCATCAGGGTATGCTGTGTTGCTCCCTACCCAGCATCATCTCCCCAGCTGTGGGAATTTGGACATTGCAAAACCCATATTTTAAAATTGTCACAAGCTGGCATTTTGTGAGGTGCCTCCTCCCTTGACTTTGATGAGTGACTGGTTCCCAGCAAGCTTCAGCATGTGATTAGGCAAATTGCAGCTTTCTTACCCTTTTGTGGCCCTTGGTGTTGTGTTTGAGGTCAAATTGCTCAGCCAGACAGCTCCCCCTGACACGCCCACCACTGGTTAGGTAGATCTTTGCTGGCATGAAGAGCTCCAGAAGTTGCCTCAGAAGAGCTAACCTGAACATGGGTTCTGCCTGGCTGCATGGGGCACAAGCACATGGTTGCAGCTCTTAATTAAAACCTTAACAGTGATGGGCCATGAAAAGTGTTTTACTGGAACCCTTGTGACTTTTTTATCAAAAGGACAAAGAGAAATGATTGCCGGTAGTCTCCATCAACAAAGTCTGGGGTTGATGATAAGGAAGGGCTGTTGGGTGTCTAGTATGTCTGTAATCACAGCAGCACTCCAGGTGTCTGATAATGAAGTCAACATACTAGGTGTTTGACCAGCAAAACCTGAAAGAATGCAGGGGGCTTCTCCCAAATGTCATTCCTCTGCCTGCTCTGTGTGGCTGAGCTGTAAGTATACCTGTGTATACATAGGGCCAATATAGTTAAAATTCTGCAAAATGTATGAATTCTCTGCCTTATCATGGAAGTTCAGCCTGAAGTCTGGCTGTTTCATTTCTATGGATACACACAGGAGGAAGGAGGTTGACTTTATTTTCAGGTAACAGGACTGCTCTGCTGCTCTTGGTACTACTTAGTTGGACAAGGGGTAGTGGGGGTGAGCTTGATTTTGTGACTATGGCTGTGCTTCGTAGAGCAGTTAGGATGAGTTGTGAAGCCAGAAAAGATTTTGATCCTTTTACGTGCTGGTTCAGTGATATGTGTGTAACTTTTATGTTGGTAAGTAAATCTCTCGTATGAAAAGAAAGCTCTAAAGGAAAAAGAAAGTCTCTCTGTTCATAGTCTCAGACCCCAAACAGCACTTTGGTTTTCATTGCTATTTATATGCAGGCACCATTCTCTGTAAGAGATGCCAGTTTCTGTCTCTCTCTCACACCTGGCGATGCATTGCTCTGTCAGGAGTCTGTGGGATATGTGTGTTTTAAAAAACATTCGGTGATGTGTATTGAGCTATAAGATAAAAGCATCACAATTTATATTTTAGATGTGCCAACTGACGGCAAAACACTAAAAGGAAGGAAGAAGAAATTACACCAGAGCTGAATAATTTTTATACTCGATTGTTTCATAGTAAAATGTAATACAGCGAGTGTGTGTAATTTACCTCTTCTTGTTGACTGCCTTTGCAGAACTGTATCTGAATCATTTCCTGTTAGTGAATAAAATCAAGAGGTTTTCAGGGTTGTTTAGTCTGGGCAACTGGGAGTTGGTGTAGCTAATGTGTTCCAGGAGGTTAACCACTGTGAACTCTCTTGTCTGAGCCATTTCCCCTTTTCGGGTGGTTTTCTACCCATACAGTTGCCTTTCAGGTAGCAAGTTATCAGCTGTCTCGCACGTAATGTGAAAGAGATCAATCTGTGGCAACGTGAAATCTCAAAAACATGTATCGCCTGTCTCTGCTATAGCCAGGGAGTGGGTAAAGGAGAGTGACTCTTCCACAGAAATGATTATTTTTCTCCCAGAATAAAGACATTCATATTTTATGTGCAGTATTTTTTGGAAACCTCATTTTATATTCACATAAACTCACGTTAGCAGGCAGGGTATTTATCAGTAATTCACATCTCTAATGAGACGAGGGGTGTTTTCCTCCAAGGCATTTTAATGGAAATTTTTATTTACAAGTAGAATCCAAAAACCACTAAGAATTTTTGGTGATGCTGACAATGGGGAGTAATTAATGCAGACTCCTTCTGACCTGTATGGTGCTATTGCTGTGGAAAACCAGGCGCAGGCAGCGTGGCTTTACGCTACAGAGCCATCTGGAACAGGCGATTACACGGTTTGCAATTAGCTCCTGGTGTCAAGATCCTTAGGTCAGAGGGTGTCTTCAACACAGCGGTTTCTGTGGCACCAAGTCACTAATCACGCATGGGATGCCTGCAGGCAATTGCTGCTGGCAATGCTTTCTTCAGCGTTTAACCTGGGCGGTTTTGAATAGCAGTCCTTCTTGTACTATTTTTATTAACTATGTTTGTGAGCTTTTCATTGATTTCCCCCCTTCTTTTCCTTCTTCTTCCCCCTGTTCTGTTCTTTTTTTTCCTTTAACAGCAGCTGATGTATTTGTAATTAATTATTTAGTGGGCATACTATGACATAAAAGGGAATATTTTACAAACGATTATATTTTTCTCCTTTGTGTGGCTTTTCTCCCGGCTCTCCTGTGATCTCCGCACAGCTGATCTCATGGATGATGAAAGTAACCGCTAATGGGCTTCTACTTGTCCACAGTTAGAGGTGTGCTCCATTTCAGCCCCTGCACGGAGGATAAATTCTCAAGTTCCTTAATGGAAATTTGGAGAGTATTTTTTAACGTGTCACAGAAGCATGCTAATGGATGGGAAAAGCCAATTCCATTCTTGGGTTTCAAATTCATTTGCATAAAAGCTCTGGGTTTAATTCAGTTCAGAATATGCTCTTAATTCAGTAAAAGAGGAAGAATGGTGAATACGGTGAATACTGGAAATCTGATGGCCATTACATTAATTTTCAGAAAAGAAACACATTCTTGTTTCTCATAGTGTTCACATTAACAGGATGGCTACAAACTGTGTATCTCAATTGTAAATGATACCGTATGAACCATTTCTGTACACAATTCTGTTTGACTTGAAACAGTAATCAACATTTAAGAAGCATCTTCGGAACGTGACATTAAAAAAGCAGGGAATTTCCATTAGGTCCATAATAGACCCTGAATCCAAAGAAATAAGTGAAGGTCTCTTAACAGATTTTTTTTTTTTAATGTATGTGCAACTAATAATCTACCAGGTCTTACTAGCCTGCACGTTCAAAAGAAGCACTGACAGAATAATTTTATTTCTAAACACACATACCTTGACAGTAGCACTTTTTAAAAAGAGAGTTTCACTCCTCATGTATGTCAGTGCTCGAGGTAGCTGAACACAGTTAAACAAAATATGCTGACACTAATCGGTTTGTGGTGTTTACAGAACACATTCACACTTCCCTATATAGCCAGAGAGATCATTGGAATAAAATAATATATTTTTTTTTTAATGAATGCTCTTTTATAAAGTCATGAACTATTACTTTAACACTTTCATGTAGGTTTTACGTGTGCTCAAGAGGCAAACGAAACCTTGGGAAGTTGTGTGGCAAATGGCTGTCTCTCACCATTGCTTCTGGGTAGGTGATCTGGGTGGGTGGGTAGGATGTGAGCTGCGATCGTGGTGTCCATCACACAGATCTGCTGGCATTTGTGTTCCTCAGACCTCCACCAGGTCTGCTTGCTTCCCCTCGCCTTAGGGGGTGAATTGAAGGTGGAGGCCCTCAGGCTGAAATGGAGGTATGATTTAACGTGGGAAGGGAGCAGGTTGTCCTAGGAGAAAGGAGTGAGAAGAGACCTGGGGGAGTAGGGACCGCAAAAACACCTGGTAGAGCCACCTTCTGCTGTTCCCATTCTCCAACTTCTGCTTAGACTGGTAAAAAGAAAAGATCAATAGCCATTCTTCCACTTTGAGAACTCTACCTGATTGTGTATTACTGATAGCTTACTAGAATACCTTCTGTTTTCTGTGGAAGATCTTCAGACAGTAGTGAGGGATATGCATCCTCTCTCAAAATTGTGTTGTCTTCTGTGCTGTTTCTAAAAGTTGACTTTGGCTGCCTTATATGGGCTCTCTCAAGAAAAACAAAGAAAGAGCGTTTCAATTATGTGACGTATATTCCTGAGAAAAGGTTAAAACTGGCTCATTTGAATGATTAAGAAATGCACCTGATGATGGTTCTCCAGAAGACACAATGTGTCTTTTGCTGGCTCTACTGCTGGCTCTGCTCACCTGCTTTCCAGCGTTTACAGCATACATATGTGCATTATCACTGCCGTTTTTTTCATGCAACACAGACCATAAACTCCCAAAGGCCAGGATCTTGATTTTACCTGCAAAGTCCCCTGTTAGGAGGCTGTTCTGTAAAAAAGTATTACTAGTAACAACAACCAGATGTCATGCAGTACTGAAGCCAAGCAATTTTCCAGCTGTGCCAAGCCACTTACTCGACTCCCCCTTATCGCAGTATCTCTGGTTGTGAAGTTAATGTTACTTTACTTTCTTCGCAAGAGGAGATTCTGTGAAAATTCCTTGATGTTTGCAGCTTTCAGCAGAATGCTTTTCTATGGTTTTGCTACTTGTGGATTGGTCCATTGACGACTGAAGGACTGGGAAAACTGTTAAAAGAAAGGTGGGCAGACAGTTCAAACTGAGCTTTGTCTGCCACAGTTTTTTTTGTTTTTTGTTCTATTTTCTCTAGGTAAATTTACCTCTCGAAATAGTCTCAAAAAGCAGGGAGACAGCAGACATGAGGGCGATGGTTTTCTCCTTTTATTTATACAACCACTGTTTGCCAGAAATCTGTCATAGGGTGCTTTTAGGAAGCAGTGAGGACTTCAGATCTTCACCTCTGTGTGTTGTCTACGGGCTGCTCTGGATTCCCTGGGAGTAGTTACAAATTCAGGTGTGAAGTTACAGATACTGCTGGAAATCTGCAGCCGAGCGTGAGTAGAGCCTCGAGGGAGAAGGCCTGCCTGCTCTGTTTGCAGTGTACAGAGCACTTCAGCAGCCAGAGTTTTGCAGCAAATTGATGACACTTTGGGTAAGGCTAATGGAATTGCCGTTGTACGAACACAACACATGCTGCAGGTGTGCCTGGGGTTAAAGAATAAGGCATTTTACAAGGACACATCAACAGGATTACATTGGTAGACAGAAAACACGATTCTTCAAATGCTGATTCTTAGGTTTGCAAGGGGAGATTTTATTCTTCCAGGCATGACATAGTGTTGCATTCCTACAGTCTTAAAAAGGATGTGAGAAGTGGGACTGTACTGAATACTACCAAATCCTACACTTGGTTTTATAGCTTGTTCTCCAGCCCTCTTCTGTTTTTCTGATACTTTAACACAGCCCTGCATTTTTAGTGCTTTTACATCTGGGAATTGGTGGAGCTTGAATTAAAGCTTGAAAGGTGAACAATGGTTTTTTTACCACATGCTGTGAACTCTTACCACTGTGGTTAGTTATGAGCTCAGTGCGACTTGTAAATGGCAAAGATGGAGATGAGAAATGATGAAATGATGAAACCCTTAGTGCATATTGGTATTTATTTTTACTGAAAAGCAAGTGATACCTTTTATTTTATAAATTTAGTAAAATAATTGGCACTGTGACAGGGGACTGTTGGGTCATTACCTTTAGCATCTCTCATGAGGTACACAAACCAATTCACCTTGTTTGCAGGTTCTTAATACCTGCTTTTCCCAATTTAGTGATGGGAACAGTACTCTCTGGGGACTTGTGGGTACGCTGCAGTTAACTTACTGGAGCTAAATCCTCTTGTTGCCTGCCTCTAGGGAAAGTACATAATGTTGCTAACACTCAGGGAGCCCTAATGTGCTTAAATTAGTTGTACAGGGGAGCTCAGTGCTCAGCATGGTACCAGGCTGTGGTCAGAAACAGCAGGTTTCTGTGTATGTCACCACTAACAGGTGGGCTGTTAGCTGCTGGGGTGCAGCAGGATTTGGGGGTGTTAGCTGATCACAGTGCACCTCATCTCAGCTCTGTGATTTCCAACACCTTCTACAGTGGGAGAGGATGTGCCACAACAGGAGCCACTCAGGAAAGGGGCTTTGGTTCCCTGGGAATCGGCCCTGGATCCTCGTATCGATGTCTGTCCCCTCCCACCTAAGCAGTGACAACAGCATTTGAGCCATGTGCTAGAAATCATTACTTTTGGTTACTCTGCAATGCTAAAAACCTTGGTTTCTGTTTGCTGTCCTCCCAAATCTGAAAGGGCTGCAGTGTGGGTTTGTCCCGTGTCATGGCCTTAGTTAATCCTGAGGTGCAGGTTAAGACCTTCAGGAAGGTGTGTTTCCATCATATAATTTCTTTAGCCGTAAAGTCCATTGCAGAAGCTGCTGCCCTGGCTCTCCCCAGTCCCTTTGCCTACTCTGACCCCACATTCACCACCTTTCAGTATGCTGGGCCATGCTTTGTGAGCCACTGTAAACCAGATCAGTGACAAGGTCTGCTAAACGTATTAAAAATAACTTGTAGATAATGTTTGCTGCTGGAGAAAGAGCGTCCTTTGTACTGTATGCTAATTTTTCTGTGCTATTCTCTTGGTTTGACTGTGGGTTTGTATAGACAGCCCAATCTCTGCATTTATTCCAAGGATCTGTAATGGTCACTCCTTTTGCTATTCACAGTATGAAATGTAAGGAGTGTCTGATGTTGTTGGGCCTCAACTTCTGTAAATTTTTTATAGCTTTAACAACAAAAAAACATATATAACTTGCCCTTGGTTTCTGCAGTCATTTTAAACGTGGAGGAGGTGTATCAGCAAAGAGATGTGTGTGGCCACTCATTTTTACTGATCAAGGTTAATGAAGCCATGGTTTTATTTCCAGGTCAAAGGTGCAGGAGGTATTTTCTCAAGTTGTCCATAGAGATTTGTAGACATTGTGCTACCATATGTGGAAGTACCTCTCTGCTGTTGGCAGGTTGTATTTTATTTTGTTGACCATCTGGTCAGCTGCTGCTGTGGACCTTGAGATATGTGAAGGTTTAATTTAGTGTACATTGAGGTACCCTCCATTTCAAACTGTATTTTTGAAACTTGAGGGAGTGAAATGTTAGATCCTTAATGAAAGATACTTTCAAACCACTTCAGCAGTTATGGACTGGGAAATGAATGCCTAAGGGACAGAAATGTTAGCAGGAGCAAACACTGACAAGGTGTTACCTTGGTCCTGGAAACTTGCACTGCTGATGGAGCAGGTTGGCTAGGCTTTTGTGCGCTGCAGACTGGGTTAAATTGTAGAAGTTTAGTCAAAGGTTACTCATTAAGTTGTAATGTTATGTGACGGTGGAAAATCCTTTGAGGGTTAGGTGGAATTGTCCTGTGGTCTTGCAAGCTGCAAAAAGTATGGAGGAATGAAGTGAAGCAAATGCAATTTGATATAATTTCTGTGTGTTTAATGTAGAAGGCATTTTTAGTGCAAGGTGAAGTGTCATAGCATTCATTTTTTAGTGGTAAAGATTTTGGTGGGGCATTCTTATAGAGAGGATAATGTTAATGCCAACAATATGTACATTTGCAAATGCATGTACCGTGATTCTCGTTAGATATGCCTGAGGAATAGTGTGAAGATTTCTATTCAGAAGTAGATGCATTCTTCCTCATCTGTTTTGTTTTGTTTTCTCTGGAAGCCACAGTTGGGCTCAATAACGTAATGTGGTTATCAGTATCACTGTGCTGCCAGTACTAGAAATTAGCCTTGTGATGTGCTTTAAATAGGACTTAATTCAAGTTTGAGGCAAGCTGTTTGTCTGTGTTTGCTTATGGTGAGAATGTTAAGGATGTTGCATGTTTTTGTTTTTAAATAAATCAAAGCAAATAAAAGGAAGAATTAAGTAAACAATTTATGTCTTTGTCTTCAGTATTGGTATTACAAAGACAACTATGATTTTAGAATAAAGCCAAATAGAAAGCAAATGTACATTCAATTTTATTTAAACTTATTTGTCTTTTTCCAACTAGAGTAGGCATTATAACAGAAGGAGTACTTACATGAAATTTAGGATACATTCAAGCCCCATTGAAATGCTTTTTCTTCAGAGACAATTAAAAAAAATATGCAGGAGTGGAGTCTAAATGCACCTCAACTGTCCAGCAGCTCCTGTAGGCAGTCTGTTAGAAGTAATGAGAGTAGTTCTTATAAACAGTTTGGTCTTCTTCAGACTATTGAAAAAGCCTTAGCTGTTCCTGCATAGTCTTTATTTCTTGATATCCCTTATGACGGGATGTGTTCCTTCTCTTTGTTGCCCTTGACTTGTGTGCCTGGGGTTTCTCCTCCCCAGCACACATCGTGCCAGTGCATTCATGCCATCCTGGTAGGAATTTCCATTGACAGCCTTCCAGCTATGTCACACCAAAGCTGCCTTGAGCAGACAGTTTATTTACTGGAAAGACATGGGGAACAGCTTGAGGTCAGCGGTTGTGTCTACACTGCTGGGCGTGAGCAGCCGTGAAAAGGGGCCTGATGCCAACCTTGCCTCTCATCCATGGTGACGCTCTATGGGAGGACATTGGTGGGAACATGGAGTGCGGTGTAGACATAGTTTGGGGCTCCCTGCCTGGCCCAGCTGCCTCCTCCCGTCTCGTCTACCTTGAATCGGTATCACAAGATTGAGTTTTAGCAGACAAAACAGCATGGGATCCTCCCTAGAAGGGCTCTCGTCTTTCTTGAGGCAGAGACAGATGGGATTTGTGATTATCCCGAGCACAAGCTAAATTGTGTTCAAACTGTCAGCTCAGAGAAACGTGAACCTGCGGCTCAGGGAAGTTGAGACGTTGTCATTGAGACTAATGAAACAGCACAGCTCAGTGCTGCATTAAACAAAACTGTCTTGAGATATTCGCCAAATCCACTGACATGGAGACACGTGTTAAGAGAGATGTGCCTAGGAGGCTTGCATGCCGCGGAGGTGAGGCAAGCAGTATGCAGCTTTTGAGAAATAAAATTACCAACTGCATTGCTGCTGTCCTAACTTTCTTACCGGGACGGTACTACACCACACTCACACTTCAGTCATCTGCGTGCGGTGTGAATGGCAGCACTGTCAGTGGAGATGAGAGGAAGTAAATCTGAAGTTCCACGGTGTAAGGCAAAAGCACAACAGAAACAGGTTTGTAAACTCCCTGGAAAGAATTATGTAAACCCATCATTATGACAGTGCATTGCATTACTTTGTCAGTGGAAGTTCACGATACTGGTTCGTTTGTAAATGTTGGGTTGAGTCCCCGCTTAAATAGCAAGGAGCTTGGAAACACTTTCCATACATACATCTGCTTGTATTGCCCTGAATGACAGTAGTAGAGAGCTAAAATCACACCACCATGAAACTTTCCAGGGAAGCATCCTCTGCAGGTGTGTTTTGAGGCTCAGTAAATGTGACTTTCCATCCGCTCTGCTGGCTTAAGCCATTGGTGATTTGATAACACACTTTTCGCAAGATGTCTTCAAATTTAGCAGAGCATTTTCTGTCAAAAAAAGGAACACAGGTTGTGATCCTGTGGTGGCCACTTAAACTACTGTCCACATTAAGATGCTCCCCACATTGTTTAATGCTGCTGATATCTCGGTTGGGTTTACTTTGCTGTGATTTACAAAGACGCTGGGAGAGAGCACCATGAAAATCAGTTTCCAAAAGACTTTGGCTGAGGCCTTTTGTTGGACTGTGGGACTGAGAGTCACTGCTGTGCCAGTGACAATAAAGAAAAATGCGTGAGTGCCAGGGACTTCCCATGCTGGGACCACACCTCTGTTACTGGTAGTACTGGTCTTCAGCTTTAACATATGCCACCCGTGAGGGGGGAAAGAAAAGAGCAAGCAGCTGTGATGTCTTCAACCAGAGAGCTTTTAAGGAAGCACCATTTTGATAGCAAGTCTGACATTACATTATGTAGTAAAACAGGCATCACAATTCTCTTTTTTTGCCTGTTATACTTGCTTCTCAACTTCTTCTGTGTGTTCCGATGTAGGCCATGTCACACTGCATGAGAGGTGCCAAGGGACCAGCTTCAGGCTTAGCAGGGTACAGCTCATCTTGACTCCTTTGCTATGTTATGTATTTCATTTCCATTGGGATCAATTTTTTTTTTTTTAATCTGCTGGCACTTTAGAGCCATTTGACAGGAATATTTGTGAGATAAATGCTCCTCTTGCAGATAAGGATAAATGTAGGTGTGTTATGGAAATAACTAATAGTGAACACTGTAAACCAGCAGGGAAGGAGTGAGGACAGATGGGTTTGTTTTTCCTCAGGGAATCTAAAATAAACTTGATTTGTCTTCTTTAAATCCTTACACTCAGTTGACAAAAAATATAGGAAGTGATGTTTACTCATGTAAGAGAAATCTTAAAAACCAGTTTACATCAGCTAAAGAAATTTGGCAAGTCAGGGATTTATTTATGTATGTATGTATGTAACTGGGTTTATGGAAGAGTTGAGGCTTCACTGTATGCTCTGATAGTAACATAATCTGTTTCATTTTCATAGATGAATCCAAAATTTGTCTTTGACATTCTGTGTGTTCTGCAAAGGACATTTCCCTCTCAATTTAGGTCACAGATTTACAAAGGCTCGTACAGCAGCTAGGCATTTAATTTGCACACACATTAATAGAATTTGACCAGTTCCTTCTTTGTTGCTTTTTGACATCTTTCATTTCACAGTTTTTGTTTCAATTGTACCTGCCTAGTAAAAAGATGTAGGTAATATGGGTAACATATCTGCCAGCTCCATTGCTTCTTGTAGTCTTAGTAGACTACTGCTTTACCCAGTGATTCCTGCTATGCTTTTTTGGGGGATATGATCTGCCAACATTTCTGGATGTCCAGCAAGTAGGGTGAGCAGTATCTTGGGATGGATGGCTGGAAGTCCAACAGCTCAGGGCAAACATCCACTGGGCACCAACAGCCAGGCTGATGGGCTCCGGTCACATCATGCTCCTGGCCTGCAGGCTAAATCTGACGTAGGCAGTGCATGGCAGAACTGCTGCCCACGTGCCGATCAGGCACACAGAATCCCAGACACATGGCTATGGTTTTGAATTTATGGTAGGACACAGACCAGCTATCACCTAAATTTTCCTCCCTCTTTCTCTCTCTCCTTAGGATAGATTTTTCTTGCAAACATTTAAGGATTCATATCTAAAATAGCCGTAAAAGCCTAAAATTCATATCTAAAAAGCCATAAAAGTTAAATGTTTCATAACCACCCTTTTCCTTAAAGTGTATAATTTGAAAAGCTACTAAGTTATTCACTTTGTTTTTCTTTTTTGGGGGGTGCTATTTGAATTTTAAAAATAATTTCTGTAGTTTTCCAGATTTTGCTTAGCCATCATGTCTCTTGGTAGTCTGCTGTGGTGTTCAGCATTATGTCTGGCTTGAGGGAGCATTCATTTGGACAGACATTGTGAGTTGTGGAGCACATCCTGGTCAGAATGCAAGTGCCTAGCCCCAGGGCCACGGCAGATGTCTCAATTCCTTTTCAAACTCTTGGACTGAAATTGGTTTGTTATTGCCAGTGTCCTATTTAGACTGTTTAGAAATGAGCAGTAAAAGAGTAAATTACTTGAAACTCCATTGCAATGAGGGTAAGTGAATTTTACAAATACTGGTGTTAGTAATGTGTTGTTTAATAATTAATAATTTTGATGCAGAAGTAGATATTGTGTGGCTATAACTGATTAAATACTTTTCAGGTGAGGTCACCAAGTTACACATCCTTTGGCTCATTATGCTGATCTTGTTTAAGACTCCCTCACCTATTTTAAGTTTGATGAGAACTACTGTATGGCAAAGGCCTCGACTTAATTGCTATTTGCAAACGTGGCTTTATTAAATAACAAGGTGCAGGCTTCCTTTACGTGACAAAACACTGAGTTACCCCAGTGGTGTGTCATTTTTAATAGCATGCTAATCATATATTAGCATATGGGAAACTTCAGAATATTTCTGGTGAGACCTAAGGCTTCCCATCTAGCCAGATATTATGTCTGTGTATTTTTGGTGCAGTTTTTCAGGAGTTATTCTACAACAGGCATGTAAAATGCTCTCATACTAAATTAGTAAATTAATTTGCTGCAAGTTTATATGTGGTGTCTTCAAAAATAATACAAAACCAAGCCAAGAAGTCAACAGATTCCGCTATTTACCCTTATACACATTTAGAAAAAAGGAGAATAGATACCTTAAAAGGCTGATAAAAATTATGGTAAGTATACATGGATAGATACTTCTGCAGTTAACGTTGGGTCTTGCTACAAGCGTAAGGAGCAGAGTGCAGAGGAGCTGCATAGTTGTGCCTTGGTGTCAATGTCCAAGACCCCTCACTGCAGACCAGGCTTGCTCCATGGTTGGTCTCTGGTGGTCCATGACACATGGAAGGCCACTTGCCAGGTCACAAAGGATTTGAGAGGAAATTCCCCTACCTGCCAAAATGAGCTGGATGTCTCTTAGCCCAACAAGGGCCAACAGAGCAGTAATGTGGTTCACTGTGCTCTTCCATATCGGGATTGGGAGGACTGGAGCTCCTGCCATCCTTGTCTCCTTCCCGGTATCACCACAAAAATTCCATCTCAGGAAGGCCAGCTCTTGCTTAGATTTACATCCCCAAAATACCCACCCTGGAGCCAGCCACTGGGCATGGGACGCCCTGCCTGCTGTCCTGTCCAACACCTTGGGTATGCCTGGTCAACTCTCCTGGTGGGGTCAAACTTGAAGAAAGCTTTTTGATTAACTGATGGCAAGGTGCTGCTGGATTATTTTTCCTGCAGATGAGATGGAAATGATACATGAACCTAGCCCGCTCGCATAATATTGCTTCAAATTCAGCACAGAATTAAGGTTTTACAATGCAGAGGTCTATGGTTGCTTATGTAAATCCAGCTTAACAAACAAAGCAGTAAATTGCATTTGCTTACAATATTGTTTAATATACAAAGGTTCAATTTTCTGTGTCCTTAGTCTGAAACCCAATAATAGGCTAAATCTTATTTGAACTGAACATGTTGTCTCCAGTTTGTTTGTCCATTGAAGTTTACTGATAAATTGATATTTCTGTAATAGTCTTAATGTAAGGAGTACTCCATAAATCACTATTTTAATAGAAACAAATACAATATTGATGCTAACTTTTTAAGAGCAAAGCAATGGAACACAATTATCATGATTTATTAATAAACCAAAATAAACCAGGATCTTGTGTACTGTCCAAGAAATTTCCTATTTTTTGTTTAATCAGATGTAGTAAACATGGTTTCATCATTATTTTATAATAAGGTTTTGTATTTCTGAAATAGCTTTCGCCTTTGATATATTAATCAAACTAGTCAATTTAGGGACCGACTCTTTTGCTGCATGTTTTATTTTGCTTTTTTGTGCCTAAGTATAGAAAATTACATCACTTTGGTAAGATACATTTGTGTCAGAAGTAGCAAGGTGGCTGGCTTGGATGGGACTCTGCTGGGCAAGTGAGGGACCTCTCCCAGTCCAAGAGCTCAGCAGGTCCCCCCTCTGCTGCTTGGAAGTAAAGGTTGCTCCACAGCCAGACAGAGCCCAGGGAAATAAAAAGAAGCAGGACTATGTAAAGGAGCAAGACTATATAAAGTTGCCACCTTTTTCTCTGAAAGCATGAGGCTTTTTCTCATGATTCTTCATGTTACACAAACTGTCCTAAAAATGGTTGTCATCTCTCAGAAGTAGGCATGAGCTTGAAAATCCCATCCACCTGCCTATGTATGAGCACTTTCATGATAATTTTAAGTTGCTTTTTTCTGAAGCAGCCCCTTTATGTTCCCATTAAAAAGGCTGATGCTAGCTTTTTGAGGCAGCCTGCATAACCAAGTAAAAAAATATTTAATAATTTCTACCTTAACACAACAGCAGTTGAATAAAGCTATTTTCAACCTTTGTGGAAGTTACTCACGATTTCTAATTTATTGAGTGCAATGCAAAAATCCCATTTGTCTTGACTGCGTAGTTGTCAACATTGTACTTCCCTCAGCCTAGACGGGTGTGTTGTGAAGTACATGAATGATGAAAAGTCAGTTTTATGCCTGCAGCCACAGCAAAACATGCGCAGAAATTCGAGACTAGAATTTCAGGCCGTGTTTCTTCTGAATCAAACTACATAGAATCACCCATTAACAGAAACTGCTGCTTTCTTCTTCTGACATGTTTCTTGGAACACCTTTTCTGAGTTTGCGTAGTGCTCAGCCTCATTTACACATGTATGGAGGGAGATATATTCTTACACTGTTAACAGAAGCTGTTAAAGCCTGAAAGAAGAGATCTCAGGGAAGACTGTGGAAGGTGAATGGCATCCTGAAGTTTCCACCACTGCTGTAAATGGATTAAGAAGATAGTGCTTAAAAATCATAGAATCATAGAATGGTTTGGGTAGGAAAGGACATTAAAGATCATCTTGTTCCAACACCCCTGCCATGGGCAGGGACACCTCCCACTAGACAAGGTTGCTCCAAGCCCCATCCAGCCAGACCTTAAACACTTCCAGAGGTAGGACATCCAGAACTTCTCTGGGCAGCCTGTTCCAGTGTCTCATCATCCTCACAGTAAAGAATTTCTTCCTAATATCTAATCGATATCTCCCCCTCTTTCAATTTAAAACCATTCCCCTTCATCCTGTCGCTACATTCCCTGTCAAAGAGTCCCTTCCCTTCTCTCCTATAGGCTCCCTTTAGGTACTGAAGGCTGCTATAAAGCCTCCCTGGAGCTTTCTCTTCTCCAGGTAAGAGTCGTGAAAGCAGATTTTGTCAAAATCCAAAGAAAGTAACAAGAGCATTCAACAGTGTCTGGAGCTGATGGCCCTTCCAGTTCCCACAAGCAGCTGTCTCAAATAGGTGGTCATGTTGTCAGGGTCGCTGAGGTCAGTGTAGAGGAGGAGTGCCTGATACTGCACACTGGCATAACCTCCCACCCCAGATCACCCCCATGCACTGTCATACCAGATAGCTGAGGGTCTTGCAGGTTCAGATTTCTGGGCTGCTAAAATGCCTAGCAGAAACCAGAAATGCAGAGGCACAGATCCAGTAGATACATGCCTGTAGCAAGAGTGTGAATGTCCTATCAGTATAAATTCCTTTACAAATATTTTGTAAAGATAAATTATGGGAGATAACACATTTTTCAAATTACTGCAGAAGGATGGTCTTTAGTAACATCTACTGGCTTATTCACAGCCTTTTTTTAGGAGTAAAAAGAAAACCCCAAAAGAAAATATAGGGTCAGGACAGCAAAAATTATTAGTTTTATTAAGAAGTTTAGTTTTGACTGAGAAAAAAGGACAAGTGTAATTGCCGAATTTGTCACGAACTCTCCTTCCTAAAAATTTAGCCTAGTTATATCCTCTAATAGTTTAAATGACCACTTTGGATTTGGTGCTTTTTATTTTAGATGAATAGATAGTTTCCTAAAGCAAGATTAATTCTCTGTCGAAATGCCGTTTCATTCCTTTTGAAACACAAAGTTAATCCTACCCCTCACATCCTCATGATTTCAACCTTGAGTGCTGCTTACATTACTACTACTACTACACACGCTTGCTACTTTCTGCTTGAAGGTGCACTCTTCCAAGGCTGTCATCACCATCAACATGACCAAACCACGTCAGTTCATAAGGTGAGTGCACTGGAAGTGAGCCCCTATTGTTCTTCATGGCTTGCTTGAAGGCCATCCAGTTGCAAGGCGATGATGCAGTAGAAGTGTTGGAAGAGCCTCACATCCTGTTGAAAGGCGTGCTTTGGTTTTTACATGCTGTACACAAGCTTCTTTGTTTTCAAGTTGCAGTGTGATGCAGGCATTTTGCTGTTGTTTTTAAACAATATAATTTAATTGTAATAGTTGCTGACAGGGAGAGGAAGTACGGGCCTTTGATATCTGGGTGGTTGCAGCTTTTAATGTCTTGAGGCAAAACGAATGTTTTGTTTTCTTCAGGCACTCTGGAATTGAGTTTGAAGATTTGAATGCTGGGGAAGGGCATCTCCTTGCTTCATTTTTGGAGCAAAGTTCTTTAATTTTTTATTAGTGTAGGACTTCTCATTTCCAAACTGAACAGCTCTTTAACAGTGTTTGGTTACCCTATGAGACCTAAATTTCTGATTTACAGCTGCTTTTTCGGTGGCATTAATACGTCAGCAAGGGCCTAGAAAAGCTATGTGGCAAGGGCGAAACACTGTCTTTGTACCTGATGGTATTGAAAACAGTTGATGATGTCTGTTTGAAGTCCCTTGAAAATTAAGAGCTTTTGAGAAACGTTGAGAAGTCTGTTCCTTTCTTTTCTGCCCCGTACACAAATCACCTACAGTAAAATAAAACTGGAGTCTGAGGAATCATAATTTAATCCTTTCTTGAGCTTGCAATCTGCTTCAGCAAGTCCTTAGTATGTCTCTTAGAGGAGCCTGCTGACCTTCTCCAAATGACACATTAAAAAACAATAGAGCCAGCAGTGATTCCTCTGGAGTTGCTGCAACTTTAAGGTCAATTAATTGCCACTTAGGATGATATATCTGAGCTTGCCATTAGTTTCTCAGCCTGCAAGGGGCTCAGGGCAGGTGTGCTTGCCTTGTACGTGGCTTAAAGGCTGAGGCGTCCTTGATGCTGAAGTGAAGATGGAGGGCTGTATCAGCTTTATAAGCAGAGTTTCCCATTGATTTCAAGGACCTTTCTTTATGCTTCTATCTTGCAAGGCCTGTGGAAGAGCCTGGGCATGGAGCCATTTGGGCAAGTAGTAGTCTGGTGTCCTGATCAGCTAGCCAGGTGATGGGCTGCCAGCCATTAATTCAAGATCTTACTGAAGACCGGGCATTTATCTGCTTTTTTTCTTAGCAAGTGTTTAGAAACTCAGAAAGCAAATATCCATACCAGTCTGTCCAAGCTACGTTGTTCTCAGGGATTTCAAGGTACTGCTGAATGCCTGAAGATGTTTGAAAAGGTCTTCTTGTAGACATAGGGTAATATATAACTAAACAGTTTGGGGGGTGGAGGGAGGGGGGGGGTCCACAACAAAACCCCAGTTTATTAGCTCCATAGAGGAAACATGTAAACCTGCACTGTTTCATAGCTTATCTCCCTACTTTGCTCCTTGGTTATGTCCCCAGACAGATAGTGGCTGCCCCATACATACTGTTTTCCTTACACACTGCTTTCTGAGTGAAGCAGCTGGCTACCTTTGAGAAAAAGAAGATATGTGTGGCCTGGGGACAATCAGTCCCCAAGGCTGTTGCCTACTGGCAGCTGTACAAATGGGGTTTGGCTCCCTCCTGTCGGCACTGATGCACTACATCCATCACCTGCAGATCATTTCCCTTCAGTTCCCAGAGCTTGCCCTGCATCCAGCCAAGCCTCACTGTCTTTCCTAGTAGATCCATTAGGAGAAAACCAGACATTGCACCAATTTCAGAGCCTCCTATGCAGGACCTGGATTTGGGAGGATGGGATGCAGCATCCAGACAGCTGTGTCTCCCAAAGGTTTATCCGTCTTAGTATTTACTATGTAAAATGGGACCCAAAGACATTCTAGCTTTGCTAATCTGTTCTGTTTAATTTCTGGGCAATGCTGTGCCATTGATGTCTGAGTAACAATTCTGGCACAGTTTCAGTGACAACTTTGGGCTTTTCTTCAGGGGGTATATTTCATTACAACAGCTTCCTAACTGCTGTATTTTCAATACTTCTACTATTTTAATATTGCAGAGTATATATATCAAAGATACAAGCCTAAGTTCTGTGGGATGCAGAAAAATGGAAAAGAATTTAGTAGCCATCTGCCTGCTGGAAGAAAATCAGCTTTTTTAACATTGTTTTGGAGTAGATGATGAATATCTAATACAGAAAAGGATCACAATGGTGATTCACTGAAGTATGACTTACAATAGACATTACAGAGGAATTTACAGCTTGTTGTCCCTGGATCTGTGGTGGTGGGTATGGCAGCCTGTGACAGCCTGGGGAGGCTGTTGGGGACCAGCAGCAGTAGATCAGCCATCCCTTGGGGTTCCCTCTCCTTCTTGCTGTGTCCCCAAAGGCCAGCTGCTTAGCCAGCTCTCCCCGCCACAGAAATATTTCCAGGCCTTGCTTCAAAATGACCAATAACAGTTTGCCATAGCACGCTTGTCTCCCTTCTCAGCTGTGCTGTAGGAACACATTGGGCTTCCAGGTGGATGAGGCAGCGGGTGGAGAGGGAAAGAAGAAGGAGCGTTTGCAGCAGCTGCTGCTGCTACAGGTTTCAGGGGTGGGTTAGCCTAGGGAGAGATAGAAAATGAGAGTATTTGTCTTCTGCTTCACCAGCTAGTGAGTAGCTCATAGTGGACCTCTGCCAGATGCATCTATTTTCTTCTGCCCCCGGAGGTTCTGGGGCTGCTCAGTTGTGCTCCTCAAGAAGGAGGGGAAAAACTGGCTTCAAGGCAACAGTCAGCAGTCCCTTGTCACCACAGGGAAGGCTGTGACACCAGGGATGCTGCCCATCAGGCTGGAGGTCATAATCGTATTCCCCAGCCAACTCCAGATAACAGTCTCTGGCTGTGAGACTTGTTCAGGTCGCACATGGAACAAGCAACGGATGGCGATGCTGTCAATATTGATGCAAAATGATCTTTGGAGACATTTGGCAAGAACTAAGTGCCATTCCTGAAGAGTGTATTAAAATAAAAGATGATAAACCTTTTGTTTTAAAAAAAAAGTGGTAAACCAGAGCACTTGGAGTTCTCTGAAATATTTTGCAATGTAACACATATCAAATATTTATCAAATTATTTTCTAAATTCAAGTGGAAGTTGTGAATCCTTCTAATGGTTCTGAGACTGCTTATTTGTCAAATAAACAGTTCATCCAAAAACTTCACTTTACCATATTGCTAGTGCTGTAATCTGTTTGCACTGCTAACAATATCATCCCATTCACTAATCCTGACACTTGCATGCTCCCATTTCACACTGTGGCAGCTCAGTTTGAGAGGAAAGTGCAGATAATTCAAGTGAATTCTGCAGCAAAGTCAGTGCCGCAGGAAACCAAAACCAGACTAGAGCTGTGCAAATCTACTGGCTTGTTATTCTCCAGAAATACAGTTTTAGGGCATCTGAATCTGCTTGCTGAATCATTTTGGCTAAGTACAAAACAAAAGTAATAAATCTGCATGGTTTGAAACATTCCCTTTTGGCATTTTCAAAACAAAACCAAGTACTTCTTATTTTGAAAATGTAATTCCAAACTTCCACTTGATTCAATATGTGAAGCCGCAGAAAATGTTTTAACGGAAGCAAAGCTCTTCATCAAGCCCCTGAATAAATTGCTATGACTGGAAGATATCCATCCTTGGTCCCTAGTTGAGTTAGCCTCCTGAACGGCATATGGCTCTTCACTCTGCCCAGCAGATCAGGACAGACTTCTGTACATGGGGATGTGACCCATGTGCCCAAGAGGACGTGGTTTGAGGAGGTTCCACCAGGAAAGGTGTCCTCTGGAGTATCCCTGACTTATCGGTGCCCTCCTCTCCCCAGAGCCAGGTTTGGCAGCTGGGAGCTATATCGAATGATGTCATCCAGCGTTTTGTGGCTTTTTTTCCCCTATATCATTTGTAGCTATGCTGTAGCTGTAGCCTTCAAAGAGAGAAACAAACCATCCCTGCTGCCTGTCAGCCACCCCAGCCCTGTCCCTGGGTGCTCTTGCCTTCCTCCGGGAGCAGGATTTCTCTCTGGCTGTGATTGTGTCCCTTAATCATGTTTTTAGGAGCCTATCATCTTTCACTAGTTTCTTTCTTGCTGCAGATGCTTCTCCATGCTTTTCCACAGTGGGTTTCAGTCAAGCCACAGCACAGCCAAGAGTTGGAAAATGTAGCTGTTCTCACTCCAAATTTTCCATTTTTGGGTAATAGGGCCTGTCGATCATGTTAAATGGAGTGTTTAAAATTCAGATGCTACTGGACATGATATGGGCAAGCTTTTCTCATGCCACACCACAGTGAAATTTTTTGTGGTGTTTGCCCAAAACCAATCGTAATTCAAGGAAACAAATGGGAAGTGTAGTGAATGCAGGAGTCTCTCGAGCTGGAGAAACTTCTGCCAGCCACCGACCCGTCTCCCTTTGCCCTCGAACTGCAAAGCAGGCACAAGTCCTGTTGCAACGACCCCTGCAGAACTTTGCATGGGAAGTAAGGGAATTTTCTAAGGAGCTTAAGAATTTCCCCCTCAGTCTGTGTGTTAGGAATAATAGGAATACCATGGTAACAGCTTTCCCTTGCAAGAAGGAAGTAATATTTTGATAGTGACTGCTGTACAAGATGGTAACAAAACTGATACAAATGCTATGATTTTGAAATGAACTTACTAAATTATAGATAAATCTTCTCTGTAATACAATACACAGTTATCTTTCTTCTACATATTGTGTCCTTTTATAGATTTTTTATAAAAGGAATGAAAAAAAGGATGTGTGGGACAAATAAAACAGGAAAAAGAATAAATATAACAGTTGATAATTTGCTATCTACGAAAGGGGAAGATTTAAGAATTCTGGAAAAGACACCAGAGGTTGATACAAAGAGATGAAGAACCACCTAACCTTGCAGTAATCCGTAGCTATTGTACATCTCTTACAGTTTGAGAAAATAGATGACAAAATCTCTTCACAGATAAGAAAAGCTTATTTGAAAACAAAACCAGACAAATCCTGGACACCGAAAGCTTTTAATTATTCTGGCACGAATTGAAAAATAACTGAGAAAAAAAAATGAAATTAAATTTATTTTCTGTAGAAATAATGCAGAACTGTTTTCTTACGTAATTTGAATAAAAATCTTGCAGAGGCTAGTAGAGACATCATTTGAGAAAGTAATATAGTTCCTTACCGTTCTGGCACAAACTTCTCATTCTCATTCTGAGCTACTGAGCTATTTTACCAGCCTTAATTCTTCCCACAGCCTTGTGGACGTAGGATTATCCACTTTGCAGCTGGAAGGACCAAACAGTGGAGACGCATTGAGATTGGATTACTTGGTGACAGCTCTGAGGGTGTGTGAAGTTAGGCTCACAAAGTTGTGTCATGTTTTGATTCAGGTGCCAAACGGATTCTCATCATAATGTAGAAAAATGGAAGAGATACAGACACTTCCATTCTCAAAATCTTTGTGAGTAAGGAAGTATTACCAGAAAAGCTGTTTGAGTTTTTTATTATTATTATTTTCACATCTAGGGAACTGAGGCACAGACAGGCCCCAGTTGAAAGCTGGCCTGCTTTGCTAACCAATGTGTCTGGTGCAGAGAAAAGGATTTTGCAGGTGCTTTGTAGGAGTTGGTATTGTTAAAGGTTCAATGTTAGTGACAAAGAAGTACTAGAAGAGGTCAAATAAGAAAGGCAATTCAGGCCAGAGCTGTTGCAGGGCTCCTGATAAGCATCAAGGAACAATGCTTACTGGGAAGTATGCAAAAAGGATGCTAGGAGTTACTAGCTGAATAACGTACTTTGAAATACTAAATGTCTGTCTCACTGTCAGACAAAATGAAGGAATCTTTTATCTCCTGAACCCACTGGACTAACATAAAAGAAAGCAGGACTAACACTTAGCCCCAGGGCCAAGTGGCAGGGTTTGGTTTGCACTCGCTTGGCTTATGACGATCTCCATCCAGAGCAGACTAAGTGCATCCAGCCCATATAGTACTTAACTCTGAATCTCCTCCGGGCCCTAGATGGTGCTCCAGTAGCCCTGACCAGGTTTTTATGTTTTTCTTTTCTGTTCAGAGTTTTTCACTGTCTGTTGGACGGGTGGTTTTATTTCGTGAAGCTGAAGATGCATGTTACACGACTTGGGGCATGATGCGAGATCAAAAGACCCAAACTGAACATACAAAATCCACTGGGATAATGTTACAAAGCTGCGTGGGGTGGAGGCGGCCATACTTCTGGTCTTCTCCGTACTTCAGGGGGTTGCTCCCTAGAGTGAGTTGTCCCCGGGATGGTGCCAAGCCACTGGCTCAGGGACAGCTGACTAGAGACAGGCATAGCAAAAATTAAGTGCTGTGGATGATCAAGGCTCTCATGACTGACCTCACTCTAGGTGTAGCCAGAAAAGGGAGGAATAGATAGTAATTAATTGAACATACGCAATAAAGATAGAACAGACATCTTCATCAGTTAATTTGTTTTTGTATTCATGGAAGAGGCAAAGAAATGCTTGTCAGCAGAGGAGCTTGGGATCATTCGGTGCTGGGCTGGAAGTATGTGATATGAACTGTCCATGCTGCCCACCACAATGCCATGCCAGCCCCTGCCTTGAGCCTCAGAGTGGAGCCCCAGCTAGTTTTGTAAGGGAAGAGGGGCTGTCATCATCCCAGGACTTATTCCAAGCTCCCACTTGAGGCCTGTGAAAACATGTGTGGGCACATGCCGTGTGAAAAAGCAGTAAATGTGTGTGAGAGGGAGGGTGGGAGACACAGGGCAGCCCATGCACCAAGCATGTGCCTCTGCTACCTGGTCTCACCCTCCACCTGCACTTACATGTGTTTTGGGAATGAGAATGGTAAGAAAGCTACCATTTGCCTCACGGGAATTATCCTGGTGGGCGGCTTCCAGGGGTTACAGAAAGCACCCATGCACTAGAGCACCTCTTGCCTCTCTGCCCTCCTGCTTCTCACAGCTCCCAAGTTAGCCCTCAAGATGAAGAGGTTTCAAGATGCTAGAAATAAAATTTCTGATTGAATGCCAGTTATTTGTGCATTTCTGTGCAGGTCTCAAATTTATACTTGCTCAGGTTTTGTCAGGGCACAGTGCAATGTGAAGGTACAATGTCCAGTAATTTCCTTCCATGTAACTCTTCACATAGGGTGCTGTGAGCTTCATGGAAGAGCCAACAGAAAAGCAAGAGTCAGAAGAAAAGCAAAACCACTACCTTAACAATAATAATAATAGTAGTAGTAATAATAATAATTGGATTTATAGAGATTAATGAATTATGATAAGCGTTCTTAAATCAGATTTGTAGTGGGCAGATGGTAAGAGACAGTTTTTGTCACTCAGAATGATAGTGGTTAATTTAACACAAAAGATAAGGAAATAACAGATGCATTCATCAGTTAATTTGCTTTTCTATTCAAAAACAAGAAAAATGGTAGTGACTTTAAGTAGGAGTTATGTCCCTGCTACAATAGGAAAGGACTTGTTCCAAAGACAGCAAGAATAGAAGGAGGTATTGAAGACATTTCTAAGAGGATGACAGAAAGCAGTAACCAGCTACGTCTGCTGAAGTTTTCCATTTTCGTTGTTCTGTCACAGAGAGTCAGATCTCTGTTGATGTAAGGGAATGAAATGTGTTTGTTAATTATGTTTGAATAAGATAACAAACTGTGATCTCAAAGCCATCTGTACCAGAAAATCCAGGTGGCTGAGCAGCAGAAGGAAGATTGCAAATAGAGGATCATAAAAATTTGGGGTGTAAGAAAGAACCACTCATACATCTTTTCTGTTTATGAAAAAATGTAGTAAATTCTTCCTATGTTTTAGGGCTCCACCTTGAACACAGTATTGCTGCAGATCCCTTTTTTTCTCCTCGGCCTTTATTTTTATTGAGAAAAGTAAATCTTTTTGCTGGCTGTGAGTTCTCCCTGAAGTGAGGTCTCTTTAGTAGAGCCAGGGACTCTATTACCCTGGTGTCATCTCTCATGCCTTACGAAAGGTGCCACTTGGGCTCCCTTTGTTCAACATTCCTGTCATTCCCTCTGCTTCGTGGAGGCAGCTAGTGTCACATATGCACGAGTGTAGCAGGAGATGAGACCTTCACACAAGCAAGCTGTGAGACTCGCAGAAAATGATGCTTCATATTTTTTGGTTTTCTTCCTCTGACCTAGATTTTAGGCTCCATCCCCGCTCCCCCCCCCGCTTTGGTTTTGGTTTGTTTTACTTATTCCTGGAAATGTGCTGCAATGATCTACGCTATGGAGGAATGCTTGTCCTTCCAAATCTGAAGTTGAACCTAATTTTCTGCATTGGGTGCATTCTCCCTGTCTCTCTGCTTAAAGGGAGCAAAATGAACTAATTAACATGAGACTATGCACACCATAACTTTTCATAATACAGGATTTATATTTTTTCTGTACTTAGTGGGCAAATCATAAAGAAATTGAAAAGATTTTTTTCTTCAGAAACATTTGTGTCAAGTTTTTTATATGGATGTTAAGTACAGCTTCACATAAAAAAAAAATCCAAAAACCTTGCCTCCAGATATTCCTGGTGGGCAGGAGTCATATCCATACACTTGCAGAACATGTGCTTAATGAATATGTGTGCAAGGTCTGAATATATGAAGGATAAGAGTGCATCCCAATTAAGTGTGCAAATGTGCCCTTTGTGAGGATGATGTGCATAGCTGTTAAGAGTTTACCTTTGTTAAGTGAAGTACGTTACTGAAAACATACAGATTTGTTACTTTACAGGTTACTGAAAACTTCAGGGTTATTACTTTAACTGGTAAACAGGTAAAACTAGGTAAAATTGGGTTGCAAGTTACTTATAGTAGAATAAGGAAGAACTTGGTGTCATGTAATACAGCTTCTTGGTTCTGTAAAACCAAAACTGCTCCTCTGCAGCATTGCAACATAGGCTTTGGAAAATATACATCTGCCTTCATGAATGCTGAGAGGCAATGATAGCCAGACGTAACTTGCAAGAATTTTGCTCAGTGTGTTGCAGGCATCTGCGAAACTTATACTATTGCAGCCCATCCCTGAAATGAGGAGCATTTAAGACTGTATATATATTTATGGTTAATGTTAAATAAACTGTGCTGGGAAGCAGCGTTTAGAGTCAGTGCTGGAGTTTGTTATGGAGGAACTGTAACTCTGTGGGGAACTCCAGGTTGTTTCCAATACAGTATTCACTATACCGTTAACCACACGATAATATAAATAGCTTTAGCTCTGTGCCAAAAGCAACCAAAAAATTGGAGCTAATTACATCACCACATGAAAGGGTTATGGGAAAAGTGTGAAGGTTTTTGATGGAGTAAAACCTGCAATGTTGAAGGAATTTGATTTTAGGCATGCTCCAACATTTATCATAGTTTCTTGGAGTTACATAAGGTTTTTTTTCCCTTCTGAAATGTATGAATGAATTGATCAACCCGAATTTCAGCTTAATTAAGCTTTTGCCTGTGACTTATGCTTTGATGTGTGTAAATATATTCTGTATAATATCAGCTTTTTTTTCATGCTGATTTTGAAGTTCTTTAAAAGTGAGATGGGGATGCTTCTAATTGAAGCATCGGCTCAGTATCTCCAAAGTCTGGTGCCTCCTAATTATTTATTACTTCCCTCCAGAGAACTATCAAAGTGACACTGAAATTTCAGAGCACACACTTTATAAAAAATGCTGGAAAGCTATTTGTGAGATTTGTTAAGCAATCAGAGCCCTTTAGGATGATTTCTGAATTGGCCGTTATAGTATATGAAGCTCACAATGAAGTTAAATTGTCATTATTAAAAATTAGCAACTAAAAATGAGGCAGAAGCATCTATAGAGAGTGTCTCATCACTGCAGACTTAGAATCTGAAACGCCTGCCACATCTGCAGCTCATTATGACCTGAAATGGGAGAGTGCCTGGTACATCTGCGAGAACAATGTCTAGTGACTACTGGGGCAAGTGGACATCGCTGGTGCAGGGTGCCAGTAGGTCTTTTATCCTCGATGTCACGTTCCACATGGCCTCCTGACAGCTGGCACGAGAGGTCATCACCGCATTTGCAGCAGTTTGTCTTCATTTGCATTGAAAACAGTGAGAAGCCTCATTCATTTGGAGCTGTTTCATGGGCGGTTGGTTGTGTCGCCCACGCTCTGCCTGTGGGACGAGGGTCTTGTTTTCGGTGCTTGTTGCCAGCGGCTCCGTGGCTATCTGCAGCAGGGAGGTGTAGGCACAGGGGCCACGTAGCTCCTAGTGTTGGAAGGGATGGGTGCTGCAGGTCAACAGGACCCCTTTCGCTGGGGCTTCTCTCCCCGTGTCACAGCTGTGGTGAAGGTGGGAACTTCCATCAATATGGATATTGCTCTTCACACATGAGGATGGAGGTGCCTGGGGGGATTTGATTACTTAAACTCAGTGGGAAGAGGAACAGAAAGAGGTACATCTTTGTCATGCAACTACAAGTGCCCCTCTCTTCCTCTTTTCAACTCTGGAATGTGTGAAAATTAGGAAGAACCTGGTTTCCTGGTTTTGATACACACAAAGAGTGTATTATCCCCAGCCTCGTTTTCAGGAGTAGAAGAATTATTTTAATAGGCGCTTCTGACAAAAACCAAACCACTCTGTCAGTGTAGGACAAAGACCTGGCACGGGGCATTGAAGCCAGATCAGTGAAAGTTTGGCAAAGGCATAAGCAACTGAAAGTGGGTGGGAGGCAGCACTCAGCAACTCTCCTTGGAGAGGGCTTGTGCCAACCCTGGTCCATGCACCTCCTGCAGCCGAGGTGGTGCTTGGAAGCCGCTAGTTCTGCCATCAAAGTTTCCACTTCTCTGGGTCACAAAACCAGGACCTCATCTCTTTAGCATGGCCCATCTGAAAGGGCTGTCTACAGCACATAGGTATTTGCTTCAACCTGTTGCTTGCCAGAGTAATTTTGGACTCAGCAGTATAAGAGAAGTCAAACTGAGTTCCCCCTCTGTTCATCCATGCACACGTAAACAGGAAAATAATGGCTAAACAGAAGAAAAATTTAACAACTTGGCTTGAGGGAGTCTGCCTGGGCACACAGAGGGAGGTGGAGGTGGGGGGCTGTTTTTGCAGGGAAGGTGCAGGGCAGAAAGCAGGCGGCTGTGTTTACAGCAGCTCACTTTTAGCGAGCACAATGCATGCAATTACCGAAATAGGAGATGTCAGTGAACGAACACATTTGGCAAACTATTTGTGCTTAATCTATGCCGATTTGTGAAATCTCCAGCGGTTTTCTTTGTCCCTTGGGAAAACGGAGAGGGGGGGAGAGAGAAAGTGTCCAGTTGCCATGGTGACAGAGCGAGGCTGAGGAGAGACTTATCATATTTTCATTTTTGATGCTCTATATAAAATGATGTAGGTAATTACACATAGTGATTTGCTATGCGGGCAGAGCGGCTTCTTTTCAGGATGGTGCATGTCACCCGATATTATGCCAATACCCTTTTAGAGCAGGGACACAAATGTATTGACATTTTGGTGGGAATATTGCTGGAGAAATTGCAGCAGCGGGAAGGAAAGAGGGCGTGACAGCAGCCCTGCTCTCCTTTAAGAAACAGAATAAGATTAAATTAACAAGTTGCCAGTGGAAACCTGGATATAATTATAGCTCTATTATGCCAGCCGTGTTGTTTTCCCATAGAAAATACAGTTTTTAATTAACTTGTGGATTTGGCACTGACACCTACACGCACCCTGTCAGGAACAGAGTCGGTGTTTCCCTGCTCGGGGCTGGCACTTCGTAATAACCAAAGATGCTGGTAGCACCCGCAGACCTGTGCTCGAGCGTGATGCTCTGGGCATGGCTATTCCCCAGCCAGGGAGAAGTGGATGTTGCTCTTCCCGTGCCTGGTATTTTGCAGAAGAGAAAGGAAAACGAGATTTTTTTCCTCTGTGGAAATGTTATCCTTCCTGGAGGGGACCTGGCAATGGAGGGAAGGCCGGGTGGGACAGCCTGTATTTCTGGGGGAGGAGTGGGTGTGAAGGTGGCTGTCCTAGGTGCCCAGCAGCTGTCCTCTCCATGCAGTCCAGGAGACACTTGGTGCATCTAGTAGGAATTGGGAGGAGTACAAAGTCTGGCCAACCTTCTTGAACAGGATGGGAAAGGACTGATTCTGCATCTTAGGGAGGGAGTAAGGAGGAAGGCTCTGCCAAGTAGACCGTGCCAAGATATCCACACACAAAGTCTGTTTGGGTTTTTTATTCTTCCACCTCTTTGCCTGACACCTTTCTCAAAGGCAATCCCGAATTACTTGAGGGAAGTAAGAACACTTCAGATGTGGCAAACGCGCTGCTTTTAAAATGCAAATGCGTAATGCATGCATACACCAGGCACTGCTGTTGCTTTGCTTCTGGCACCATTGCCTTGAGAGTAGTTCAGCTTCTGAGTATAATGCAAAACCGGGAGGGATTTTCCTACAGAAACACATTTCAAAGAATAGCTCCTTTCTAACGGTGACCTGTGTGGGGTGCTCAGGGAACAAGTCTAAAATGGAGGAGGTTTTTAAAGCAATCCTTCCCTCTAGTATATCCCCCTAGCTTCTAACAGCCAGCAATTTGGGAGTTTCTTGAGCAGAGTGTCGTGCATGGCTTGGTGATCAGTAATGGACTTCTCTCTGAGAAGCTTTTTATCATCCCTTTTTGAACCCACATACATTTTTGGCCACTACCACATACTATAGCGTTCAGATGCATGATTATAATTATGTTTTCCATGAAAAGATAATGCTTTGGTTTATTTCAGACCTGTCGACTGATAGCTTTTCACCAAATGGACCTTAGTTCTTGTGTGATAAGCAGCTGTGAAAGTCATTAGCTAATCAACTTTTCCTTACAATACAAGATTTTACTCAGCTCCTTTGTCATCTCTTTCTTCATGCTGCCCAGGCTGAGTCTGTTCTGTGTTTTCTCACATGGGAGACTCTCCAAGCCCCTGCCCGTCCTTCTCCTTCTCAGCACTTGCCTTGTTCTTCTGTGCCCTGTGGTTAATTGGCAGCTCAGTAAACTCTGAGTTTCCCCATAGAAATTAATGGAACCACGCAATTATTTGAATTGCGAGAGCCTTAGATTGCATTTTTAGGTGAAGTCAGAGAAAGCAGGTTTATCCATGTATACACAGTTTGAAAAAGCAAGTTGAGAGTTAACAACAAGATAATAAATGATACTATAAAAATCAGTGCTGAAACATTTTCTCAATTTTTTTTTTTTTTT
>VXBJ01004347.1:281226-295345 GCA_013400055.1 Nycticryphes semicollaris | reverse complement strand
TTTTTTTTTTTTTTTTTTTTGTGGCCAGTACACTACAAAAATGCAACAGTTGTAGCAAGCCAATGGGCATAAAAAGCCGATAGATAACTTAGTATATGGTGAATGCTTTTCTGTCTGGAATGGGTTGTTTGCTTCATTTAAGATGTTCTCACCATGTGGTATTGTATCGTCTCTCTGTGAAAGAGATTACACCACTAGTAAACAATAACAGTAAAGCTGAGCTGTGACCACACAGACATCCTGGAGGAGATCCCTGTATCCATGCAGACTCACAAACAACTCAGGTTTTGGTGGTTTTTTTTTCCCTTTTGTAATGATAATGGGAAAGAAAATAACATGCAAAACCTGTACCATGGTTGATCTAGGCAGGTGCAAGTTGTACTGTGGTTATGGGATTTGCTGAAACACTCACAAGCCTTGACCCTTGAATGAGAAGCCAGGATGGTCTGAGGATGGAAACGGGCACATACACTGGTCTAGCCAACCTTCAACCTCCGAGGCTCAGACGTGGTGGGTGATCAGACCAACTCAGGGATAAAATACCATAAGATGAAATAACTCCAATTCACTTTCCTTTTTTCAGTGTTTATCTAAAGTCTTTGCAGAGTGGAACTCGATTGTACTGGACAACTGTATTTGGTCCTGGCAAAACTCTGAGATTTGCTATTTACAGCTGAGGGTGTGCTCTTGGTGGATTGCAGATCGGCCAGGGAAGGAGAGTCCTGTGGAGTATTTTTACTGGGAGTCCATGTGTGATCACAGGGTGTCACTGGGAGCTGAAGTGACAATTTCAGGTGTTACTTCTGATTTCATGTTAATAGTTGGGCTGCCCTGAGGGATGCCCCACTTACATAGGAAAGTAGTCTTGGGGAAAAAAAAAAAAGTGTTGTATTTTTTTTTCCTTTTTTCATCTTCATATCTAGAAATAAAAAGGAAAAGATGTGTTTTACAAGCAGCCAACAGCTTGTGGACCTCATTTGGGCGAACTACCTGGCATGCTGTATTTACAAATACTTTTAGCTGTGCTGATTTTTGCTCTTGCAGAAGGCAGAGGTGCTGGCAGAGCCCCGAGGTGATTTGTGAGCAGCAGGGTTCGGGTGAATGGCCTCGGCGGCTCCCTGGATTTTTCTGAACCTGGCAAGGCTTGCGAGAGTAATGGCAGCCTGCTGCTGAAGCTCTGTTTTCTTAAGGCATGCCATAGCTCTGATGCTATGTTGATGGGAATGGAGAATTGTGAATGAAATAGCTGTGTGGCCAAGAGAAATGGGTCGTTTTTTCGTTCATGGCATGCACAGAAATTAAAAAAAAAAAGGAAAAGACAAGCAACTCAAATGTTCCTGGTTCTGTTCACTGCATTGGGGTTAATGCAGTGAAACAAAGCAAAATACAGAGATTTTTCAGAAACTGTTTTTCACCTGATGGAAACACTTCAGTTATTTTAAGTCAAGGAAATCCTGTGTTTCCTCAGCAGCTGTTGCATTAAAGATGACTGGTCATTTTGCATATATATTTATATTGCTGGAGGTTCTTTTTCATTTTATTACTGAATGGCCCTTTGCAAATCACAGATATTCAGCTGGTTAAGTGTCTGGATATTTGACATGATGTTTCCTGAAATTTCACATTAAAAGATATTTGTGTGGTATGGATGTGACTGTTACTGCGTGGGTAGGAATTTTAGTGAAACACCAGAAGAGGTGAATACAAACATCAATGTACAGGCTGCAAGAGAGGTGACTGGGATTAGAGCAATGTTTGTTACTGGGCACTTTGGTTAAGAGACAATCTGATAGTAGACCATAGATACTGACTCTTAAAGAAGTTGCAGATGTGGTACTTAGGGATATGGTTTAGTGGGATTTGGCAGTGTTAGGTTTACAGTTGGTCTCCATGATTTTAAAGGCCTTTTCCAATCTAGATCATTCTATGATTCTGTATTTACCATGGGCCCAACAATACCTTTTGGGTAGGCAATGATTTTCAAAGTTTAACAGCATTGTGATTCTCCTTTGTGGATCTTACTGGAGTGGTCTCTGCCCTCCCAATTGACCCTTTTCTGAGGGCTTTGGAGACTTAGCAGGTGGCCTGCCACCTTTGTTACAGTTGGTCTCCAACAAAAGAGACCTACTAGTAAAGTACATACTAATTATCTGAATAGCTGTGTGAGTCATCCTGGCTGTCCTTATATGACAGAACTACTTTTCTGTGTTGTTTTTTTTTTTTATAGGGAATGACAAAAGGTCAATTTTTTTTGTGGTTCCTTGTGTGAGATTCCTGGCTCTCAGTTTGCAGAAGGCAGTGTCAGGTGTTCAAACAATAAGAAATAGGAAAGTTACTTACTTACTGGCATTTAATTTCAACTTGTCAGGTTTTTTTTTTTTTACTATTCATTCCCTGTTTAGTTGGTGTATTTTAATAAAACTCTATGATTTTGTAATGTGGTTTGGGTCATCGTGATACAAGGTGCATGAACCCCGTACGCAGTCAGGTATGGTATAATTACTTTTCAGTCCATGGATTTTGTTACTTCAATTAGGATACAGAAGAAATTTCATTACCTCTATGAACATGTGGAATTAGGAGTTCCAGAGGCTGATGTTCTCTGGGAAGCTGCAGCAACGACCTACCAGGGAGAAGAGGGTTAGCAAAAAAGGACATCTCAGGAAACAGGAGAGATGAACCCCAAGAAAGAGGGCACCTAGCCCTTCTGCTATGGGGGATTTTTCACACGTGGCTAGTTTGCAATGACCATCCAGCAATTTTGACATAAAAATGAGCAAAATGGTCTAGTCCATTATTTATCAAAAGCTGCAGCTCAAGGTAAAACAGAGTTACTGATGAATTTGTTTTCAAAACTGTGTTTGTTGATATAAAGTACATAATGCAAAAGGTAAAAAGAAAAAAGGGAAAGTAAATTGAATTAGGTTTTTATACAGATTAAGAACTTCAGCACTGAATGGAAAATTTCTTTTTCTTTTTCTTTTTCTTTTTCTTTTTCTTTTTCTTTTTCTTTTTCTTTTTCTTTTTCTTTTTCTTTTTCTTTTTCTTTTTCTTTTTCTTTTTCTTTTTCTTTTTCTTTTTCTTTTTCTTCTTTTTCTTTTTCTTTTTCTTTTTCTTTTTCTTTTTCATTTTTTCTGGAGGGGGTCATGTGGTGTGGTGTGTGCAGTGAGTTGGAGTGTCCAGAAAAGAAGTCAGTAAAGCTCTTCCCAGTGTATTCCAGTCTTTCAGGAGAAGTCTTGGTAATTTCTCTACCTGGACACACAAACATATGTAGATATCTAGTATCTGAACACATCACAGCGGTGCTCATGATCTCATTCTTCCAACTTTTCTCTCTCAGTTGAAATAGCATTTCTCAAATCAAACTGATGCCAAAATTAAGACAATCTCTTGCTCATGTATGCATAGTACTGTTCAACATGAAATGCTTTCATATAAATCTAGCTTTAAGTAGTTGTATATGAATTCCTGGAAAACACTGTACAGTATAACAGTGGAGTGCTGTAAAGCACCGTAAAAATTCCTCAGGACTGCGCAAACTGGAGTTGGGACATCATGTTAGACTGAGGACACAGCTGTCTGCACAGTATGTTACCAGAAAAAAATTGTTATGAAATAGCTAACTCTCAGATACAGATATACAGCAGTTTTGCTGTGCAGAGAGATACTTTATATGCATTTTTCTCAAAAATCTGGCTCAGTGTCAAAATAACTTCCGGCTTTTTTTGGTAATAGGAGCTCAAACAGGTGTAGAACAAGTCTGTGACAATCTCTCAGAGGCTTTCCCCAGGAGAAGTTTTGCTCCCCAAAGGTTAACAGTTACACTGGGGTGACTTCAGAGGTTCTTATAATAACCTTACTCCGCTCAAGCGATGCTGGCAGTCAGGAGCCCCGCGACCTCTGTTGTGGTTCTGGTTCTGAACAACCACTGGATGTGCTGAAGAGAGCAAGTTTTAAATATTTCATGTCGGCAATCAGCTGCTGAAAAACATGCTCCTATCTTCCATCCCAAAATGAAAGAGAAGTTGGGTTTCTGTCCTCATTTTTGCTTTCCTTTCCACAGTTGCGGATTTGTGTTTTGTCCACAGGCCAAGTCTGTGTGGTTCTTGGCAGGCTGCTCGGACATTTTTCTACTGAGCTTTTATCATGAGAGCATCTTAGTCTGGGTTATACATGAAATAATGCAGAAAGGCTCGATAAAGAGAAACCTGTCCTACGGCCTTGCAGTCTTTAATTAACGCTATGTGCGTGTACCTGTAAGTGATAGGCAATGGGCAAGCCGCCGATGCAACGTTTTTCATTTGGATGCTGTCTTGCTTTTTCCTCTGCGGTGACATTAATAAATTGATGCAGGCAAGCATTTTAGATTTTGTTACTGCCTGAAACGCCTTTACTTCTTGGCTTGCCCCGATTCATTTGTGAGGCATCATCATGCTTAAATTAGAAAGAGACAAAGCTGTATGTGGCTGCTGAGAATTACTGGATTATTCAATTAGTGTGAACGGTGCTCAAGGAATATAGGATATCCAAGAAATATTCAAGGAAAAATCCCTAGATAACCTAGCAACATAAAGGTTACATGTTCAGGGATGGATACAGTCCAAATGTAAGACTGGGGAGATGCAGGGAAGAGGCAGCTGCAGGGCTGTGAGTGCACACTGTTGTGGCTGGCATTACTTGGAGTGATTAACACTCTCTTAGCCCCTCTGGTAAACTGTCAGCATGATTTAACAGAGGGAGGGAAGGTGGTCTGTGAGGCTTTCCAAGCTGAGACTCCCCCAACTTACAAGGGGTACTGCTGGGTGCAAAGTGGGGTTCCCAGCCAGCCGGGGTTGGGGCCAGGAAAAAGTCTTTCAAGACTGTGCTGCTGCCTTTGTCACCTGCCGGCTCTGGAAAGTGGAAAACAAATGGCACTTGGCTGAGTCTGATACCTTCNTTTTTTTTAAGCTAAATGACTTCAGGCAGGAGCTAGTCACGTTTTCCATGCCGAACTGAGCTGTAGGTTACCTGAAGCTGAATATCTAAATTATTTATATTACCAGGCCTGCATTGGCATCAAGCATGGGATTAGCCTGTTTTGTGAAGGTTAGAGCCAATGGTTTGAACCAAACATGGCCTTATTAGGATTACATCTCTGCTTGTACTTCAAACATGAGCCATCTTTCTCCCAGGAAACTTGTGTTTATTTTATTTTAACCATAGCTCCTTTCTGGTAAAAAACATTCCGTTGGTGAACAATTTTACATAACAGAGAATACTCTGGATGGTCAAAATTTACCTTCTGTTGTCTGCTAGACTGTACAGAAGAAAGCAAGTCAATCTACAACAAAATAGCTATTACAGCGAGTCAAAGCATGAATTCATTAATTTTTACGATAATGCTGCTGTTTTACTCCAAGCTTAAGTGAATATAAATGTAACTTATCGAAGAGGCTCTGGCAAAAACCATCTGTGCAGGTTTTTCTAATTGCATCTGTCCTTAAACTAGCTGTGCATTTTAACAAGAAGGAGAAGAAGCAGCAGCCACCAACCTACAGCGGACCCCCCCCTGCAGCATTTCCCCTCGTAGCAACAGCAAGGAGCGCCCAGTACCTCTCCCATGGTTGTTTGGGATGGTGGAAACATGTCAGATGTTTTTCCTTTTACCACTGACACGACTTTCTATGTTTATTATCATCGAGCAGCTTAGTGGGATGTTTAGGATTCAGTGTTTTGAGCAAAGAAATCATTAAGTGAGAGGAGCTAATTCTTTATAAGGCTAGTTATCCCTTTGCTGTTATTTGCAGCACTGCGGTTAATAGGGCAACAGTACTCACTCCAAGAAGCTGAAACAAAAACCCCATTGTCTATGTAGTGATGAAGGTAATTAAAAGAGAACGAGGCCAAGAGGTTCCATATGATGTAAATCATTATCTTCAGGATTTTCTTACACCTCAGATCTCTTTCCCCAAATGAAGTTGACAAGTATTTCTGCTCTGTAAATTTGCTTCACAACTCAGTGATGTTTTTTTCTTCATTGAGAGGTGCAGAAGGTTCCTGTTACAGTCACTGATTTTCCAAGAATTCTTAATGATTTACAGACTTCTAGATTCATTTAGATGCACAGAAGGAAAAAGCCGATTTAATCTTGTTACACTTTTGTTCAAAAAACAACAAACCAAAAAAGCACGAGGGAACAGATCCTTAGGGAAATCACCGGAAACAGTTGCATGTTGAATTTATAGATCCAAATATGTTATCCTTGGCCTTGCTTGAAATGCTCCAGTGGGATCTGTACATTAATATCTCCAAAGATAATCATATTGATGAAGTTATAGTCATATGGAAAATTGGCTGGTGCAATTATTCATTGAAAATTGTTAGAGCTGCCGTGAGCTTTGAATCCCAAGTCATGCTAGCAGCTGCAAGACAAAGCAGGAGACACTGTCGTTTTGAGAGGTAGTGTCTAAATGGTGTTTATTTGACTGAGAATAACATAAGTCAAAGTTGTCAGCATCTTCTGAAGGATCTTGAAGTGAAACTACTCCTATTTATTGTTGTAATTGTCACTGAACTTGACCCAGATGGGCAGAGATCATTAAGCACATTTTTAACATTGCCCCTGCCCCCAGGTATTTCAAAGCCAAGGTCAAAGGCCAGCCAGGTAGCTGATTATTTCGTCTCCCTCCCCACTGCACAGCGCAGTGTATTAGAGCGGCACTAATGTTTGCCCTAAGATTAGTAGCAAGCCATTTTTAATCTTAACTTGCAGTTGGACACGTCTGACCTACAAAGGGTAGGTGATGAGAAGTGACGTTAGATTTAGTGGCTTTCCTCTGCAAGAGTGGAGATTGTCAATTTTCTGGCATTTCAAAATGTTTCTTCTCCACTGGGAGCGATGACTGAAGGCAGCAACTAAAAAATGCAAACACTCATCAGCCACCAGGCAGTTCCCAGCCTTAGAAGCGAGCATGTTAAAGCAAGAGGTATCCTCCTTTATCCAGGTCAAGGACACAGCTCTCTCTGCGTGTGAGGATCAAGTCCATCGGGGTCAGTAACTTATAAAGTCAAATCTGTCTTTAAAGACATGACTTGTTGAGTCTGTATGTCTGCAGAGAAACCTCAGAGAATTAGTTTTTTTCTAATTTTCTTTCATATCACATCACTACTAATTATTTTTTTTCCAGACAATGACACAACATAACATATTTGAAGCCAATGAGATCTTTTGATCAACCCTTTTATTTGTCTTCTGTGCATCTGTAACTCCTGAGCTTCTGGCTTCCGCGTCTGAGATTCAAGCAGAAGTGTGGAAGATGTTTTGACGCAGTTAACAGAAGTCCTGTTACATCTAACAATTACATTAGATACAAATGTTCACGTTCGTTTTGCAAAACGTTCCTATAGAATCTTAGTATCTTGCTTCTTTTCCAAAAAAATCTCAGCATGGAATGCATGATAAAATTTCATTGTATTTAATATCACTTGAGTGCATGGGAATGTTTCTCAGTGTGCTACTAAGATTGAATAGTTTGTCAATAATGTATCAGCTCTTTAGCTCAGTCTCACAGTAATCCTGACCTTAGAGCGCTCGGATTTTAGGGTAGCTTCATGCTTCACAGCCCAGGCCTTCTTCTACTGAGCTGTGTGTTTGCGGAGATATGCCTTTCCGTGTGTATTCACGAGACTGCACAAGTGTTGTCAAGTGTTTTCCACAGGAAGCCTGTTTAATTAACAGTGGCTCACACAGTGTCGTCAGCTAAAACATGGTTTCCTGTCAAATATCTATTTCCTTTTTAAAGCCTGAATATTGAGCACAATTCTTAGCATGGCTCATACATGGTACTGGTGCTCATGTGAAGATGCTGACTGTGGGTTATCCCCTTCTGGGTAAGAAATTCCAGAGCATGCGGTGCAGGAAAGGTCAAACTCATTTGCAGGGAGTTGTGTTTAACTGTGCGATGCAGAAGTGAGCTTCATTACTTGTAATTAATCCTCAAGGTTCCTGAATGTCAGTTTACTGAGGCAGCCATGAAAATAGTTCATGGAAGATAATATTTGCTATTCCTGACTTTGAAAAGACTCTGGATAGCAATGTTTATAAGTCTTTTTTAATGGGAGAGCTTATGAGGAAATTCCGTGATTAAATTGTCAGTGTTGCAGTCTCTGCCTTAAACTGTTCTTTTCCGGTAATTAGTGCCCTGTTACAACAGAAGTGCATGGGGCAATATGGTGGAAGATGCATCCTAATATTCTTGGCAGGTTTCCACAGTTTCAGAGAAAAAGTCCTTGGGGGAAAGGTTAATGCAGTTATTGGGCAGGTTAACGCTCTCTTGTTCCCTGAGTGCTTTTCATTGATATGGGCGGTGGGGGGTTCCTCTCTAGTATTTCTGTCTCAAAACTATTAGACTGCTCAACGAGACTGAATGAAATCTAAAAATACATACAATTTATTAACAGCACAACTTTCTCTTAGAAAATATAGGCCAAATTCTCCACAGTCATCATTGTAAATGCAGAACAGCTAATTGTAGCCGACAGCAGAAGATATACTCAATTCTCTGAATTTCACCTTGGGTTCAGATTAGTTTTTGGCCCTCTATATGCATGTGGGCCTCTGCACACAGTTTTTCCTGTTCTTTATCTGTATTATATTGTAGACTGGACTAAAAGTAGGTTAAAGAAGAGTGATTTTCTTGCTTTTAAGATCCGGTATCATATTGAAGACATAATCTGATTTTGTGTTTTGATGTTGATGTGAAGGGTTTTTCAATTATTTTATGTAAACACAGTATCTTTAAAACACTCATGGAAACTGATTTCTCTGCAATTGTAGGGTCTGCAAACTCAGAGGCTGTTTAGTACCTCCTACAAAATTTGACCCTCTTTCAGAGAAAGTCCAGCTCTTTCATTGCTTCCTTTCTGCTGTCTCCTGCAGGAGAAGCAAATACACAAAAGGCTTCTTTGCATGCTAGAGACATTAGGAAATGTTTCTGGATTAATGTAGCTGCTCGCTGGTTTGTAGCCAGTTCTTAAGACGCAGTTTTTTTTCTCTCCTTAGAGTAACTCTAAATTACTGTGGAAAAGGTACCAGTATAGGTTGGGAACTGACCTGTTGGAGAGCAGTCTAGGGGAAAGGGACCTGGGAGTCCTGGTAGACAGCAGGATGACCATGAGCCAGCACTGTGCCCTTGTGGCCAAGAAAGCCAATGGCATCCTGGGGTGTATTAGAAGAGGGGTGGTTAGTAGGTCAAGAGAGGTCCTCCTCCCTCTCTACTCTGCCTTGGTGAGACCCCATCTGGAATATGGTGTCCAGTTCTGGGCCCCTCAGTTCAAGAAGGACAGGGAACTTCTTGAGAGAGTCCAGGGCAGAGCCACAAAAATGATTAAGGGAGTGGAGCATCTCCCATATGAGGAAAGGCTGAGGGAGCTGGGTCTCTTTAGCTTGGAGGAGACTGAGGGGTGACCTCCCTAATGTGTATAAATATGCAAAGGGTGAGTGTCAGGAGGATGGAGCCAGGCTCTTCTCAGTGACAGGCAATGATAGGACAAGGGGCAATGGGTGCAAGCTGGAAAATAAGAGGTTCCACTTAAATATGAGGAAAAACTTCTTCACAGTGAGGGTGACGGAACACTGGAACAGACTGCTCAGAGAGGTTGTGGAGTCTCCTTCTCTGGAGATATTTAAAACCCTCCTGGACACGTTCCTGTGTGATCAGATCTAGGTGTTCCTGCTCTGGCAGGGGGATTGGACTAGGTGATCTTTCAAGGTCCCTTCCAATCTCTGATATTCTGTGATTCTGTGAAAAGGGGAAAAGGAGTTAGTGAGTTTTGGGAAAATACTTCTGTTAGTGAAAGGGCTTTTTGAATATGAAATAGCCTATTTAATATAATGCTCCCATTTTGTATTGTATTGGTTTATGAACTAGGGTCAAACTTTTTGGCTGTGAATGAAATACTTAACTGCCTGGATTTTAGTGTGATCTTTCAGGCAAGCATTCAGTGATCCAGTGAAAAAATTTAATCTTTTTTCTACTTCACTGGTTTGACCATCATAAGCACTATTATTAATAACAGACTGTAAAGTAGCGGCTCTCTGACTTTTGCGACCTAGTACTCACATTGTCTAAAGTGCTGCATTTGTCACCTTCACGGTACTAATTAGTATGTTTCTAATGAGCCGCCACTCCAATTCTGTAATCCTCATCCATCTACACACCTGACAGCAGATTGTGTAGCTCAGTGGCAAACACAAGTCAAGGAGCTGTATTCTCTGCAATGCTGAAATTGGTTATGAAAATCCACCTCTAATTCTATCCCAAAAGTATTGGTGCTCTATCACTACCCTTTGCAGATAACACAAACGTTATGGGTTGCAAACATTAGACAGTGTTTATGCAGAGTTTTTAAGAAGCAAAGAATAATATTTTTAAGCAACAAAAGAAAGAAAGGGATAGGTGTGGATTTTAGCATATGTTGTCCTAAAAGCTGGCAAATGGTCTCCATTTATTTTAAGAAGCAACATAAATGGAAGGATTCAGTTTTCAAGGCTTGCTGTAAAGTTTGTTTTCAGAGTTGTACATGAGGCATAGGTGGCAGAGGGTGCAGAGTTGTCGTTTCTGAGGAGAAGTCATGCTTGTCAGCTTGCAGAAGTGTCTTGGTTGCCAAGGTGTAGATATACTTTGACACCTAAAAGCTGACAAACCAAAACATCGTGTTGTCACACAAGGGAGATGGTTGGAAAAGGTGTGTGGTGGAAAGTGACTGAAAAGCGAGAGAAAGGGAAGAAAACAGCTTGACGTGCAGTGTTCCGGGGTACTTTGGCCAGTGCTAATATTCAGGTTTTGGTGGTCCTTGTTACAGGATGGGCCATCTTGCCATGAATTCAGCATCACCCAAGTGAGTTGGAGGAAGTGTGGGCCGAGCATTTGGGATGAAGAACTGCAACTGAACTTCTGGGGTGCCTCTGAGTGTTGTCACCTGCCGCTGGCTATCCCCCATGCCCAGGCAGTGTGCCACTGTGCCCTCTGTGCCAGCAGGTGTTAGTCACACCCACAGGGAAGGCTGCTCTGGTCCCACTCACCACCAGCCTTCCTCCTCCCTCCTGCCACCTCTGAAGTTTGCTTTCACTGAGTTTAAATATAAACTTCCCACCCAATTTTTTTCCATCTAAGGATTTAGAAGCGTAGGACCTGAAGCTTGTTCTGCCTTGGAGACATAAACATTTTTGTGCTTAGACTGCTGCTAGGCAGGGCGTCCAGATCAACCCCCAGCGTGTTGCCCTCACTGCTTTTTCTCCCTTTCCTTTCCCCCTCCTGCCACCAATGAGGTTTGCCCAGATGCACAAGGGAGCGAAATCAAAAGCAAATTAATTATATTTCACGTTGGGTTCATTTTTAGCTGGGTGAGTTCCCTCATTGCACAGCATGCGAATATTTATGCTGGCAGGAGGAGACAGGAAAGGAAAGAGCAGCTGCAGGTGGCGAAGGGAGGCAGAGCTTCCTTTTGAGTAGTGACACTGGTTCGTGTTGGCTTTATACACCTCCTTCCCACTGTGTTAGATCAAGCTACTGGGGGATGTGTGTTTGCCATTAAGACATTGAACCAGGAACCGAGGTGGCCAAAGAACAGTCACACAGCCTGCAGAAGGCTGCTGCCATCCTAGCTCAAGCCTCACCAAGCATTGCCAGAAATCACCTACCAAAGCCTTTCTTCTGAAATTCTTTGAGCAATAGAAGGTGTAGATAAACTTTTATTCTCAAGGATTTTTAAAAGAAGGTCCACTTGAGAGAAATTTCTCTGAATAAAGTCCTGTCACTTTTCAAATTCTTTTTAGAATTCTCCAAATTCACAATGAAAAGAAAATCTGTGATTTCCCATAATAATAACTTCTATATATACTTAATACTAGGTTATCATTAATGCTTTTATGTTCTTATCCTGTGTGAATTACACTTTACTATGTGTCACCTTTTATAAAAAAGTCTACTTTTTCTTACATTTTTGTGAAATATCACACAGTAGTTCTTGAGTTTTATGGTTCCCTGGGGACTTTTGGAGTATTTAAAAGACGAGCTTGCTGTCAGCCTCCATATCTCTGCCTTTTTATTTGAAGGAAGCATTGACATCTTAATTTCTAAGCTCAGGTATAGGAATGCATTCGTACAAATGTCATACAAAGCCTATGGCAATGTATATTGGGTATGTAACAATAATAACATTTTTATGGGTAAATAATACGTAAATGGTATTGCTTAGAAAGTGCAGACTTTGAGGGAGTTTCTTAATGAACAGTTACAATACTGATTTTGTGGGATTTGTCTATTATTCTTATTTCCATCAAAGGTACAGGTTTTTTTTGTTTCAGCATCAAGGATGCTATGTGCATAGGTGGTGTGCCTCAAGTATGTGCCTGGACCCAGTGCTCCGAGATGTGGGGTCCCCCCCAAAGCACTCGCCAGTTTTGACTGGGTGCTGGTCCCAGCCCTGGGACACATGGAGGACATCGAAGAGCTCACTGAGATCCCACTGCCCATTTAACTAGGTGTTGGGACTGGTGCTGGGATGAGCTTGTGGAGGGACTTGGTGAAGGATCCGGAGGGGAGATCTCAAGGGGAAGGTGCCTGCTGGCCAACTCCCATTGCTTCAAATGGATGGTATCTCTTTGCAAGATCTCCTACAACTTGTGTGTGTGGTATCTCCTCAGGGGTTTGTGTACACCCATGCCTAAAGGCCAGACTAGCTTTACAGAAACTCTCTAACTTATAATTTCCTCGGGCAGCATCGCATCAACATGAAGTGCATGCATGGAAATGCAGAAAGCTCCTGACCTGCCTAATGCCTGGCAGTCCAGTTAAGTGAGCATGAAGTCGTTAACACAGGACTGTGTAAATGATTTGTTCAGACTCATGGTATAACTGCAAGTGCTTGTGATGACCATAACGGATATAAAGAGGTTGTTGGCTTGCAAGTGCTTGCTGGCATGGAATTTTTGGATGGGTACAGTCCCCATGCAGGTTGGGCTGGTCCATTAGGACAGGGCTGTTCATATTAGAGGCAGCAAAAATGGCTTCAATCTCCCCGAGCTGTTCTCCTGGAGAATCTCCTCTCCACTCACATTCACTCTGATAGTTTTTCACTAGGTCTGGTGGCTCTTTTCCATGATCAGTTTCAGATGTATACTGCTGTTTTTCATAGGTGAGTTTGCAGCTGACTTTTTGCTGTGAATCAACTTTTTTATGTACTGAAAAATAATGGCACCAAAATAAAATATCTTCCTGAAGTTTGTGTCAGTGCTTGCTCTAGGAGTGCTTGCCTGCTGTCGAAACAAATCCTACAATGGGTTTTGCAAAGGTCTGAAAAATGAAAAGTACTTAGTGAATGTTTTCCTCATTTAAAAAATATTTTTGGCTTGTCATTATGCTGTGACTTGGCCTGAAAACTCTGAATTTATTTGGCTCTGTTGGTCTTGGCTGCAGTGCGCGCCTTCTGCTAATCTTGGAGAGTTAATGAGTTAAGTGCAGTTACTTATTAAAGCAGCTGCACAACGCTAGTCTTGCAGAGAGCCTTGCAGCTGCCCTGCCGGCCTCAGCCCCTGTGAAGGGCAGTGGTAGCCAGTGCCAGGGTTACAGGGGCAGGTGTGAAGCAAAGGGATGGCACACTAAGGCCAGCAAGGAGCGTTCCTTGCTACTCAACATGAGCCAGTAGTGTACACTGGCAGCCCAGAAAGCCAACCGCGTCTTGGGGTCATGAGACCCCACCTGGAGTNGGAAGTCCCATCCCTGGAAGTGTTCAAGGCCAGGCTGGATGGGGCTTTGAACAGCATGATCTAGTGGGAGGTGTCCCTGCCTATGACAGGGGGGTTGGAACTTGATGATTTTTAAGGTTCCTTCCAACTCTAACCATTCTATGATTCTATGATTCCCCAGCAGCCATCACAGTCCCCCTACAACCATCTCCTTTTTCGTCATCGTTCTTCTGGTTACAGCTTCGCTCTGCTTCACAGCTTACATTGCACCTAGAAAAGGGGGTAGTGTGCACAAAAAGTTTTTTTTTTTTTTTTTCCCAGAGACACTAGTGAAAAGTATTATGCCTCTGTAAATGTCCTGCCTGTCTCATATCCTTAGACAGTCCAAGCTCG
>VXBJ01004347.1:80220-279637 GCA_013400055.1 Nycticryphes semicollaris | reverse complement strand
GACATGACTTATTTTGAGTTTTTAAAGGGTGTTTGTGTGTGTTCTTTCCCCTTAGTTCTCTCTTCTGTCTTCTCTCTGCTAGAGTGCTTGACAGACTCTTTTAGCATTACTGATTGCAATAACACACCAACCAAAATTTATCCATGAAACACAACTATAGTGCTGATTTCAAAAGCTTTTACAAAAGGCGTCCCATCTGGAGCATCTAAAACCCTCGTATGGTTTGTTTTAGAGTGTGAAAATTGAAACACTCCATTCTGAGAACCCAGAAGTAAAATTGGTTTTGATGTATAATGTACTCAACAGTTGTTTTCCAACACACTTGTTTTTTGTTTTTTTTTTTTTTTGGTTAGTGTTATAATTCATAAACAATCAAGGATGCCATTCTATTCCTTACAATTTCCAATTTTATTATCTTCTTTATGCTGTATTAAACCTTGAATGAAAATAAAATTTACATAGTGATGATGAGCAGCTCTGGGTTTGATACTGCTCCAGATTATTTTATTTTATTGATTTAGACATTTATTAGTTCCATTTCTTTGTCTAGTTACGTGGTTACCAATGACATATTCTGCTTAACAGACTAATAAAGTGCATTTCTGTGGCACTTTCCATCCATTGATCTGGAAGTACTTTCCTGACATTCTCTGAGGACAGAGGAGGCATTGTTATTCTGATCCTAGCAAAGACAAAAATTATCCACAGAGAGCATAGGTATGGGACACAGCAGCAGAGGAAAGTGGTTCATTACCCTTACATTTACCTTACTGTCCAAGTCTGTGACCAAGCCAGAGCACTACCAAAAGTCATCAATTTGTGAGCATAGAAGGAGAGCTGAAGAAATAAAACTGTCACCAGCTCGCAGGTCCAGGGTTTCCAAATGTTAAATCAGACCTGAGGCCCCTCGTTGCTCATGCCCCGTGAATTGATATTCACACGTCAAGCAGCCCACAGGAGTTGTTATCAGCATCCGCCAAAGATTAGAGGATGAGTGAGGAGGGATTGGGGAGTTGGCAAGAATGGACCTCTTCTGTGTCATTAGACAACTTGCGTCACTTTCATGTCATCTAATGTGTTTTAGTTTTGGTTTTGGTTTTTTTTTGGCACATCAAACTTTTAAACAGTTGGAATTTCTGTGGCTTGAAGTCCACTGCTATGTATTTCAACCTGAAGGAATAAATCCCTGGGCCAAAATGAATCAAGGAGAATGCTGCAGGCTGAAATGGTGTCTTAGTTGTCAAGTGGTGTGGTTTTACTACTTCAGATGAGAGTAAAATACAGGAAAAAGAACAATTTTATATTTAAAATGTTCCACGTTTGTATTCACAGAGTTTGAAGAACAGAGGATTTGACAAAGAAATCTGTGGGCGTGTTAAGAAGGCAGCCACCCTTCTCTCCCTGAATTTGAATGGACTGTTTTGCTAAATGGACTGTGTGGGCAAGAGCACACTGGGAGTGGCAGTCAGTGACATTTAGCAGAGAAGACTCTGACAGCTCAAATTCAGGTGACAGCAAAGAACGTGAATAATGAAGCAGTTAAACAGTTGCACATTTTTGTTGAACTTACGGTAGCGAAGCACTCCACCAGCCTTGGACATAAATGTTGTGATTTAGTCATCTGAGAGCAGTGAGATGAAACTATGAGCCTGATGGCAATGATGAAGCTGGCTTTTGGGAAGGTCACTTGGCAGTGTGAAAACACCCTAAAAGCTAACTTTTTGGATGCTGTATGCTCACAAGTGAGTTTTCTTCAAAGCTTCTGGCTTAACTGGGGAGGATGTATTTAGGTGGCATGGTTTGTGCCAGGGCTGGTCTAGTGGGAGATGTCCCTGCCCATAGCAGGGTGGTTGGAACTAGATGATCTTTAAGTTCTCTTGCACTTTAAACCATTCTATGATTCTGTATGATTCTATGATGAAGGACCAGCGTGTTCGTACAGCCAGTGCTAGTGAGACTGAGTCTCTGTGCAGAGTTTCACCATCTCCCTCTTGCCCCTTAACCTGACCCAGAAATTTGGGAAATGGACTGAGAAAGAGTTCTGTGAGGTGAAAAATTCAGTTCTGGTATGAATACAGAAGTACTTTTGCCAGTTCTACACCTTTCCCTGCTTAACTCAATGGTTTTGTTTCGCTATGCATGTGGCTGCATGCCCTTTCTCCCTGCAGAAGCATCCTTCCCAGGGGTGCTTGCTGGAAGCATTTTGCGGTACCTTAGGGACACCCTTGGTTTTGAACATGGTAGTAATTAGCAGATAGCACCAGAAAGTAGGAAGGATTTTCTCTGAGCATGCAGTGCTGACTGGTTTACTTGACCAGATTCTTCTTTGCTACTGCAGAAGAGGGAAAACAGCAAGTATGGTGGCACTAGTAGGTTATTTCTTTTCATTCTAAAATAGGGAGATCATGAGGTAGACTTGTGTCACCAGAAAATCCTCCTGAGCAGATCTCCATTTTAAAACATGAAGAGCACATTTCCCCTTAAAATCAGGTAACTCATCCATTCCAGGCAGAATTTAAAGGTATTTCATATTGGACAAAACTGATGGAGGTGTGCCCAAAGAAGAGATGACTTGCAGTGTCATCCTTATTGCTGCCTGTCTTAGTGGACACCCTGAGGAGAAGAAATTTTTTTGTTAAGGATGGTGTTTTCCTAAGTGATTTCAGTGTTTTTCATGTTTTCTGCAAATACAGCAATGTTATTAATACCAGTCTTGATGAAGGAAGAAGCTGGTATTACTGATTTATGAGGGGATGATTCTCCTCTCCTCTCCACCCCTCCCTCCCCTCCCCTTCATCGGAAGTAGAAGAGCATAAAATACAAGTTGGGAGAGTTTTAAATGCAAATTTTCACCTGGTTTTAAAAGGGGGGAGATTTCAAACTGGTATCTTTTCATCTGTGGATATCAATGAATGGATAGCACTGCATTTTTTTTCGACCAGCTGGGATAGAAAAGACATGGAGGGGAAGGAAGGTCAGCGATTAGAGAGGAATGTTGTGACCTCTGTTCCAGACTTAAGTGAAAAAGTATGAGAAATACACACTAAACTGCCAAAACCACCTGTGGATAAGTGGTGGCTGTGGTAGTTAAGCAGTCATTCATGAAAACTGAGGAAAGGCAGAGGGATGGCTGTTTACTTTAAACATCTTGGGGAAAGAGAGGATTTCCATGACAACACAGAGTTCAATTCTAGCACTGTATGATGAAAAAAAAAATCATTCAAGATATCTTGCTGAGTCTCCTGACTTAGCTCCTCTGTCACCTAAACATTTTAGTTCAGGATGTTGAGCAGGGCATGTATGGGAATAGTTAGGATGAGACTTTTGAACTGGTGGAAATGCATCACAGCATCAGTACCTTGCCTTTCTGGTTAACTGCTAGTACAGTAGGATCAAGAATTTTTGACAGCGATTTGCGTTTTGATGTGGGCATGTCTGGTCTGAAATTCGCCCCTCTGCAAAACACATTAAATGTTTGCTTTACAGAGATGTTGTGATATTTGCAACTCATGATTTTTAAGTCCTCAGCTTATAGACACTGTTTTAAAAAGTAAGCACTTCCCAGCAATGCTTATACACTGGTTCTGAAGATAGTAGAGCCATGCATTTGGGGAAATAACAAAGAAGTACCATTTGCATGGTGCAAAATACTCTGGTACTTATTGTCCATCCTGTGCTATTCCAGCCATCAGCTGTAGGGCAATGCTTGTTTTATAGAGTAGTGACAGTAGCCTGACCTGTGAAGTATAATTCCATTGTCCTCTGACAAAGATAATTAACAGGATGGGAAGTTTGGGAAATCTGCATGTTTTGGAGGACTGGTAAGAATAAGCCAAGACACAGCTATTACTAATCAAGGAGAGATTGTTTACCAGCAAATGTTTTTGCATGCTGTTGTTGTCAGCCCCCAGAGTGAAGGAGGTAAGGGAAGAGGCGCATCTTAGACCTCAATGAACATCTTTCATTCCCACATTGTTTATGGGAGAGGTAATGAGAACTGGAGATTTCAGACTTTGAAATGACTAATAAGTGTGTGGGCAGACTTGCTGTATGTGCAGGGTACCTCATTCCTTCCCAGCTATCCGAGGCTCTGCGTGTAGAAACCTTTTTCCTGCAGCTGCTCTCCCAGTATTACCACAGTTTTAGCTTCACATCAGTGCTAGCAAGGTGGAGACTGTTAATCTGGGTCAAACACACTGGAGAGCTGCTCATTTGGGACACATTTAACTACCATCAAACCATTTCCATGTTTGGACAACCAAGTAGTAAAAATGCTGTCAGTTGCCAAATTTTTTTGTCTGCTGTTTGTTTTAGTCCCCTTTTTCTCAGGGAAATATTTCCTTGAGAATGAAGACTGATTTTACTTTTGCCAGCAGCTGCAGTGCTGTACAGCCACTCTCCTCCCTTTCTGCCTCTCAGGTGGCTGCTCCATCTGACCCTGTCCTCCGCTCTCTCCCTCCTCCTCCTCCTCTTTTTTTTTTCCTCCTCTTTCCTATCTGCTACTTTATTTTAATAGTCTGGTGTAACTAGACAAGACCAGCAACGTGACTGTAATACAAAGACAAATTAGAAGCAGTGCTTTCAGCTTTCTGTTAGTGAAGTTTGCCAGGTCTCACTGAGACAGATAAGGCCACATTAACTCTCTTTAATGACATTTGCCAAATATTACTTGGCAAGAGAAAAAGATGCCCAGGGAGAAGCAGAAATTTCTTTCTTAGGGATTCTTTTCCCCTTTATGCTTTAACTTAAACAAATTTCAAAAACAACTTAAGGTCATCTAGAACTGGATTTTTTTGTTCCCCAAAAGAAATGTAATATCCTTGAATACCATTTATACTGTGATATATGGGTATCTCTATATACAGATGTATGGTTTCTACTTAAAAAAAAACAGTGACATTAAAAAGAAGATATTGAAGGCCTTTAATAGATCCTTATTATTTTATGTGGTGTTTATTTGTTAATGTAGTAAAAGCTTTGTGCGCATGCATGTCTGTGTGTGCATTGCTTGTTTTGTAGAAAAAAGCAAGGAGAGTTTGATATAAAATCCCCAACTGCAATTAATAGTGCACTTAGTCATTCTTTAGTTCTCTAACCAAGAGCAAGCAATTGGGAAAAAAATGGTGTAAATCAACCCAAAGCAATTCTTTCTTGACCAAAAAGAAAGAAAAAACCACCGTGCATCTTGTTCCAGTGTTCCGTTGTTCTCCGTGTCACATTTAATCTTCAGGCTCTGCAATAAAAGCAAATGAGATAAAAGCCTGGGTTAGAAAACCAAAGAGGAAGGGTGAACCCATTGCCTTTTTACTCAGTTACAGATAATTATACTGCTAACCCAAGATGTGAGAGGCTCAATTCCCTTTACTGCCTGAGGGGACTTGAACCCATTTCCAGAAACACTTCCTATAAATGTGAATGGGAGCGGTGGATCCCAGAATACCCTTTTTGCTTTGCCAACGGTTTTCCCACTTTGCATAGCTTACTTAAATATTCATTAAGCGAGGAGAAAAAGCCAAATATCTGCAGCAGAGCCGGATGTAGAACAGTGCCTGGGGAGCTGTGGTCCTTGGCTCATCAGCCCCCTGCTAAACAGCCACCATGATTGCATGGGGGCTGCAGCATCACCCGGACTCCAAGTTGTGCCACTTTGTGGACCGGAGGTGATGCAGTTCCCTGTGCCCACAAACTTCTCTGTTTCTTATAAGATAGTTTGGGACCCATAACACACAACCACAGATGCTGTAAGAGTGATGGCTGCATATTCACCTGGCTTCCTGAGGAGAGGGGCAGGTACGCCATGGCAGCCTGCAGCAGGCTGGGCTGATGGAGTAGGCTTGAGGTCAACTCCCTGCCCCAGCTAATGCTCCCTGTCTGCAGGGTCTTCAGCCAGGAGACGACAGGTTCCAACCAAGTCCCCACTCAAGGGCACAAAGTTGGGCTGAGAGACCCAGCTCTTGCACAGAAAATGTATTTCCTTTTCTGCCCTTTCCCCACAGTATTTCAGGAATATATACCATTGCTTTTTGCATTTTTATTAAATGTACCTGGAGAGCAAAGCCTTCTGGAAACAGTGCTGGGTATTTTTTTGTCATTTTCCCTTAAGGCACCTTGAAACTTCATTTCCCCGTAAATTGCTACATGTGTCCCAACTCTAATTAACTGGGTAGTATTGCAACAGTGATCAAGGGCTTTAAAACACTCTGGGTAGGAGACATCTCCCCAAGCTTTATCAGAACATTATATCATCCAAGTCTAACGTTATCTTTGTACTGCTCTTAATAACCGCTTATCTACTTTCCCTATAAATACCTAACCATTTCCATCTATGCAGCCCCCTTTACTTGGGGAAAAAGAAAGAAAAAAAAAGAAACGTGTGAAAGATAGCATGTGTTCCCTTGTAAGTCCTTTAGGGGAGTGAGACCTGCAAATCATTACTGCTGGATTCTCCTTCAGGACGGGTGGTCACATATGGCTCCCTGGACTGCAACTCTATATGGGTACCTTGTTTCTTCTTATCATCATCCCCATCACTTTCCTTGACATGTTTTAATCTTGCTTCTTTCCCTGATTCCATAACTAAAAGGAACCCAATCCCTCTTTTGGAGTTCCAGATGTTAGGCCAGTAAAAATATTTTTAATATTTTCTTTTACGTGTATTTAACACACCGAGTTATTTTTTAGATTCGTGTTTATATGCAATTTGTAATCCCTCTGGAAAAAAAATGGTTGCTAATCTCATAATGTGAAAGTATATACAAAGTTCATAAGCATTTTAGCTAGTATAAACAAGCCAAAATAAAATATTTACACGTAAATATTATGAGGATGTTAGTTTCTTCTAATACTATAGCTATCTATACCTTCAGGTGTTTTGTCCTCTGATTTGTCATCACTGTCTTGATGATGTCAAAAAAAATAACGATTACAAAGTATTTTAAGGGAAAAAAAGTTAGTATTGTTTAAATATGGAACTTTTTATTTCTGTTCCTTTGAAACTCACAGAAACAAAGACTCTGTACAAAGATTTAATTTACTGCAATCCAAACTGTATACAATGACATCTTTTAAAAGAAAAAATTGTTAGCAGAATCAAGACAGATGAGTGAAAACTAAATGTGCTAGTTCATAAAATATTATCAGTCCTCTTAAATAAATAAAGCCATACTAGTTTAACAGAGTCAGTCTGCTCTCAGTCAACTCCATTTAAAGTAAAATATATCAAAATCAGACTTAAGATCTTCAGAAACTTTAAGTCGATTTATTCAAGTCAGTGGAGTCACCTACAGATTTGACCCTGAACATCTCATAAGATATACAGTCCAAATTTTCAAAAGCATGTATATATGATATGTGCGCATTAAGCGAACCATGTTTTGTACTAAAATCTATTTACTAGAAGAGTGTGTTTTTACAAATACAACTTTCGGAGAGATAATACCTACTCCTGTCCTGCTTTACCATCATGCTGCTTACTTCTTAAAGTCTGGCCCTTACACAGCAGAAGATTTTCATGCTCAGTATTTGATTTGGCAGTGAAGGCTGGCACTGAGACTAAGCTAGAATTGTTGAACCTGAAGGAGTTCCACTTAGAAGTGAGAGAAGCCCTACTGCCTTCCTCATGACTTGGATGCAGGTGGGACAGTCTTTAATAAAACCCCAAACCAAAAATCATATTTCAACAGTTTTGTGGTTGTTCCCCCAATCTTTGCCATCAGTGTTGTGTCAGACCTGTGTCAGAGGAGGAGTCTGATCTTGCATGTCAGTAATGAGCCATCTTCTGCACTGAGCCCTTTGGTGGCACCTCCTGCTGGGAGCCTGGGTGCCAGTGAGCGCAGCTGCACAGCTTGCAGCGGATGGGGAAGAGATGTTTTCTGGCCCATCTAATCATGAGGACCCTGTGTCAGGGCATCATTGTGCTCATGTGTGCATGGATGCCAAACCCCACATTTGATGTAGCATCAGCATCCATGGAGAGGGTCAGGGCTTTGGCATGGCCAGCCAGCTGGGGAGCGTCTGCTTGTAGTCAACCAAAATATCCTCCAGAGAACTTGTTCCTGCCTGCCTCACTGCTTTCTTACCCACCAGACTTCAAAATCAAGATGGTGTAGATTTATCAGGGTAGAAAGCTAAATACTGCTTATTCACACAGACCTGTGGGGATGAATGTGCCTGTGAGAGACAGGGTGGCCTTTTTAATGATGCTTAAATTGTTTTTCTTCATCTCTTGCTCGCTCTCCTCTGAATTGCAACAGGATCTAAGACTGGTATGAGATGGAAGAGGAACATGGCTGAAAAAATTTTGCAATAAAGCTAGGTACAACTGTGTTGGGGTGGCTTGCCTGTGAGCTCTGTGTGGACAGAAAGGGAAGCATTATGGCTCAGCTGGGTGCCCAGGAGCCATCCACATTATGGCAACGGACTGCTGAAGATGTGTTATCTCATGGCATGCTGCCAGCAGTTTAGCATTGGTCAACTGAAAACAGAGCATCTGTGAGGGAAGTGTGTTCCCTTGGCAGCTTTGCTTGCCCTCACTTTTCCAATCAGGTGTCTGACCTTGATATACTTTTTATTTTCAGCAAAGAGCTCCAATGAAAAAAATTTCATATCTTTTTTACCCCTAGAAACTTCCTCCCTGTTCGGGGACATGGTTTAGTGATGTTTTTTTGTCAGAGTTAGATTGACGGTTGAACTAGGTGATCTTAAAGGTCCCTTCCAACCTTATTTATTTATGTGTATTCTATTCTTGTCCTTTTAAAATCCAAACACATTTTGTGTAATTAAAAAAATATTTTTTCTTTCTTTTTTATTTTTAATTTAAAACATATAGTCCTCATTATAGTCTTCAGCATACCCACCCTCCAGCTTCCACCCCCAAGCCTTCAGTAGAAGTTTAGGGCAACCTGTAAGTCTGGAGTATAATCCAAAGCTGACTCGTCATTTCCCTCTCTAGGGGAGACCAAGCTGGAGAGTAAAATCCATAGCCCATGACTGAAAGTATCGTGTTTTATTTGTCGACCAGCTGTAGTGCTTAGGATGATCACTTCAGTTGCAGAGTCACAGAGGGACAAAGTCAAGGGAGGAGCATCTGCACAGCACAGAGAAGAGTAGAGTATCAGACCCGATAGTCTCCCTGGTACTGTTTGCAGATGCTGCGAGTGCTGTTCCCTGTGGAGATTGCCGTGATAATTCACTCTGGAGGCTAAAAAGCCAAGGAGAGCTGTGGGGAGGTACATGTAGATGAAAAAAAGCCTGCTTGTTGCAAATACAGATGTTAACAAATACCCTCTGAACAGGTGCTGCTCATTTTCATGAGGAGTCTGGGGATCCATAGAGACTCCTGCATATCAAAAGTTAAAATCAGAAAAACTTGCCTACCGGCCAGCGTGGGCTGATCTCCTGCCCCTCGCCTCTCCTGACTGGCTCCTATACCCTGTGCTAGAGGCAGTTTGAGCGCAAGAGAGCTTTGATGAATCCTAAATACAGAGTCAATAAGCTAACTGTACTCAGCAGCCAGCAGTATGCTTTCATTAGAAGGAATTTTCTTAGCTGCAAGCTTGATGGTTTGACAGTACATCACCTAATCGATTTCTCATTTTTAAAGTAAAGGATATAAAATGCTAGCACCTTGATTAGCATTTTTCACTTGCCTGTCTCTAGTTGTAGGAGGAGGAGCTGAGTAGTGATTAGTGCCTGATGTGCCCATCTCCTGGAGCACCTTGTCTCCCTTGTGCTTGAATTCCTTCCACTGAGCCCAAACGGGGTTTTGCTCTTTAGTACAGCTTAGGCTTCTGTCCAATCCGTCCAGATTGGCAAATTTCAGTCCAGATGGTTATGATAGATATGGTACCCTCTCATTTAATCTTGACTAAAGAAGTTTTGACAAAGGCCTGTGAATTAAGTGGGCTACGAGTAGCAATGACTGCATGCATTTCACATTTTTGCCTAGTCCATCTGCCAGGCTGAAAAGAGGGAAGGCAGGCAAACCATTTCAGTATAAATTAGGGTGCCTGAATCGCACAAATCCAATTAGTTAACAAGCAGGACATTTCTCTGCTATTACTACTATTTAAAAAAAAAATCTCTTTGGCAAAATGCACGTTGAGTAGTAAATCTTTCCTTTTCAGGCTTGGCATCCATTTGGAACCTTTGTCCCACATTTACATGGAAATTTTACTCCCCTTGAACACAAAGCTTTCCTTCTCAGTGTGCAGGCTGCATTAATTGTCAGTAACATGGACAGAAATGTATTCCATGGCATTATATCATCAAAACTGAATGGAATTAATAGCCTGTCCTCTGGTTATAACAAGTTTGGCACTGTGTGTTTTATCTGTCAGCAAGATGACTATTTATATTGTTTTTGGGTAACTGGCATAATGGCCTTAAGTATAATTGCTTATCTGAATGCCCACAATTAAAGCTGTTTTCTGAGAGGACTTTGTGCTTGAAACCCACTTGGGTGGATACTCTCTTTGCCAGGATGGAGAGGGCAGTGCAGTGTGCTTCATGGGATGCTGTAGCGCAGATCCACTTGCTGAATATGACCCTTTTTCAGCCTTTCATACAATCTTAGAATGATTTGGATTAGAAGGAACCTTTAAAGGTCATCTAGTCCAACTCTCCCTGCAATAAGCAGGCACATCTTCAACTAGACCAGGTTGCTCAGAGCATCTGTCAACCTGACCTTGAAAGTTTCTAGGGATGGGGTCGCCTGCAGGAGGCGTGGCGACCTGGTTCAGGAACAGCACGTCGGCCAACCCCAGGCCGCTCGGTCCATCAGCTCGCAGACACCAATGTGGTGGATGGCAAATGGCGTTTATTGATAGATAACACGGCATTATATAGTCTGGGTTCACAACATCACTTCCGTCTGCTTACATCCTGAACTAAATGCTAAATGCTATTGGCTATAGGGAGGGGGGGGGCTATCTTTCCGTACATCGCGAGATCTTCCGGTCGCCAGACCCTGTACTGCAACAGGATGGGGCATCTACCACCTCTCTGGGCAACCTGTACCAGTGTTTCACCACCCTTATTGTGAAAAAAATCTTCCTTATATCTAGTCTTCTTTAGTTTAAAACCATGTTTTATTAACCCTTGTCTTATCACTACAGGCCCTACTAAAAAGCGGTAAAAACAGGTTGTGCATTCTTTTAAGCAGTGACAACACTGCCGTACCAGTCCTCCCTGCTTCTTCATGAGGACCTGGCTCATAGCCATCTGAAGGTGAAGTTCTCAAGGCTTTGAGCCATGCTGCAGAAGCCCAGATACTTCCCTCATTGCTGCCTCCTCTCCAGCATGTCCACGGATTCTAGTCTCATCCCCAAACAGGTTTTGGTTCTTGGTTCCCATCAGCACTGCTGTTGACCTACAATTTTCTTCTCCTTATGAGATTTTATTTACCTTCTTTCATAGAGACATAAGTGCTGATGGAAGGTGAAAGCCCACAGGAGCAGTTTCCTCCCCTGTGGAGGCATTTTGAATCTGAGTTTCAGCACATGACTTCAACCTGCCTCTGCATGATGGGGATAAAAGGGTAATACATTCTGGTATTTATGCATAGATAAAAACATTAGTTCAAATGAGTATTAATAATAAGCTAGCAGTACTGAGCTGCACACTGATCATTAGGAGAATGAAAGGGGGGAAGCAATTTACATTCTTTATTCAGTAGTAGTATTGCAGCTGAAAGGCTGAAATGCCAAATAGATTTCACGTTGGAGGTCCATTTTCACACTTTATGAAAACTGAGGTCACACAAATAAAGCATGAAGTTGGATGTGCTGTAAATATGATGAGTTTTCTGCAAATCTTCAAAAACTCATGTGTGTCCCAGAGTCCATACTAATGCTTATTTAACATAGTTGGTCTTTTCAAACAGAGAGTGCATTAATTGGACTGCTTAAAGTTTTTGAACTCTGTGCTACCAAGTGCTTTAAGAAAGTAACAACTTAAAAAAATCTGCATCCAAAAGACTGTATTTTGAGACCCCTTTAGGTGAACTGTTTGTTTTGAATAGTTGAATTTGACAAAATGTTATGACTGTCTAATGGAGATTACTTTTAGTTTTGAAGGGAAAAATATTGAGTCTTTGTTGTCTCTTCCCTTCCTCAGTCATGCACAAAACCTACAGAAATATGGGTATAAATAGTCTTTTAAACTGTCACCCATTAATATATAGCTTTTTAAAAATAACTTTGAGATCAATAAGAAACTTAATTTTAAGGACATTTCTTGACCATGTCAATCTGTTTGAGCTAGTTGGTATCTTAATGGACACTAATGCAGACGTTTAAAAAAAATGAAACAAGAATAACTTGCTGAAGTAGCTGGTTATTTTTAACACACAAATGCACTGGTTACAATTGTTTTTTATTGCTATGGGAATAACAGACAACACTAACAACAACACAAGATTAAAATTAAACATGTGTGTTAAAAAACCAGGGTAATTTTGAAAATACAATTAGGAAATGGCAGGCTCTAACTATATATTTCCTGTACAACAGTTCTTAAGTTACTTAATGCATTCTTGTTTCTCAGAATGTCATTTGTATATGATATCGTTATTTTTGCTGAACACATATCATTACCTTTGGAACCTTTTTGAATTAAATCTAATACAAGATCTAGAACATATAAGTTTTTGTTCTTGATATCTCATGCTGCCTTTCATGCATGATTTCTAATTAGTAAGATAATCTTTAGTACGTTTAAAACCCCATGCTTGGAAAAACAAGCATGGATAAAAATGAGTAGGTTTTAAGAAGAATTTACGCAGAAGCCACAGTGTGTTCTCAGACTGTGACATCTCTGTGCTCACAGAAGAGCTGTCTCCATTGACATAAATACTGCTAGGTATGCAGGTTTGCAGGTCTGTCCAGATGCAAGTGTTCAACCAGGTGAGGCAGTGCTGGGGCAGTGACTTGGGGATGCTCAGCTCTATAAACCAGTGGTAACATCTGTATAAGCTAAATGCTTCCATTTTAGTACGTGCTTACTGCCCCCTAGCCCCAAACCTAAGGGGCCCTTCAGGAGCAGACTGGCCACATCTGCACCACAGTGCCCAGTATCTTTGAAGCCCCACATGGTCTTTGGTGGTCCTAAGACATTATTATTAGTTCCACATTTCTGGGAGCATCGGGGTAGTGTTTTGGTAACGTGAAATGGAGGACCTATGTTCAGTGCCTTGGGACCATGGGAGGAGAGCACATGTAGCATTTGAGGACACTCACAATGATGTGCTGATATAACGTTAGAGGGAGAATGCTGTAAGGAGGACGCAGACAAACTTGGGGCAGTCTTCACCATACCATCTTGGGAGATGCAGTGACATATCCCAGGACCACATCCAGAAACTATCTTGAGGTCACCGAAACAGAGCAGGCAGTGGGTGAACAGCAAAGCAGGGTGAGCTATTAGTAGCTGGCACTTGGCCTCACCCCCTGGTCTGCTTTTAAAAATATAACCAAGCAATGCTGAATTACAGCAAAGCAAACATATGGAAGATCTACTCACTGCAAAGAAAGTGGTGGGAGAGTGTAAGAAACAGAAGATGTTTGACATCTATATGTTCAGGTAGTGGAAGGCTTGGAGTAAATGTGTAACAGTTTAATTTAGGCTTCTTGTATCCCCATGCCTGTTCAAAATTGCTGAGTTAACCGGACTAGTTCTTTCACTTTTATCTCTGGTCAAAATGATCTCTAATCTAAGGAAGCACATGGGTGACAGTTGGGCATTGCTTTGCAGTCTTGTGTTGCAAGTTAAATGAGTGTGCTTAATGAAAAATGCTGAAAAATTTCCTTCAAAGCATTTTTTTTTGAAAACACTGGGATTTTGGCCAAAGCATTTATGTGGAAAGCATCTGCTTTCACAAGAAAATGAAGATAGAAATACCTGAAAATTGGAGCAAAGCCATCCTGTGGTGATGGAGAGCAGGGGTAGTTTGGTTGCTTCACATCCCCAGGCCCTTGATGAGCCATATTCCCATTGGGGCTGTATTTCCTGTAAAGGTAGCACAACTCTTTGCTGTGAGGTGCAGGAATGTGCTTCTTTTAAGAACAGGCTAAGTTTCAGTGTGTTAATAGCAATGGCATGAGGTGTACTTCAGTACTCACAATTCGCAAGGTCTAGTCAGCTGTTTTAACAATTTTAATCACTGAGATGTACAATCTAATAGCCCAGCTCTCTAGTGAGGCTTGGCCCCACTCTACCCTGGGACTTCTTGCCAGCATAACTTAGTTGAGCTGAGCCTTGATAAGGTATGATTTGTGGCTGACAGGGCTCTGCCAGCCGGAGCTCCCGGCGTGGGATGGCTATGCTGCCAAGCCTGCTGTTGGAGGAAGCTCGCCTGGCACAAAGGCAGCTTGGCCCCGGTGCTGACCACATCCCAGGGAGAAGCTTGTTAGTTTGGTAGAGCGGTGCCTTCTGGGCCCAGCCTTCCATGAGCCTCTGTGGAAAACATGTTCTGCCATATTTAATTTATCACATAAAATCATGGGCTGTGGTTGCCTCCTTCATCATATTCCTTTCCAAGGCACCTGCACTAGACTTCACCAGCACCAGCCAGTGCAAGATGCGAAGATATCTGAGATGGAGGCAGGAACCTTAAAAACAACAACTTGGCTGCTGTAATTTGCAGTCTGATCATGCCTTTTTCAATCAGCACTATCCCTGACAGGTCCCATACACTGCGTACAGCTGGCCATGTTGGTCCTGTGCCAAATGAGAATTTCCTGGTGTGAAAAGAATCCTCAGTTGTCTATTTTGAATCCTTTTTGGGCTTCCAGAATAGTATAAATCATGTTTAACTGGGCTGTATAGAGCTAGCACTGAATACCTTAAAGCAAACACATAAATCAGAACAGGAAAACTGGGTGTTATTGTCCACAAAATACAAAATGGAATGTCTTATGTTCCCCAAATTACTCTTTTATTGAGACATACTGCAATGATGATGACTATTTCTGAATGGGGTGCTAACGTATTTTTTCCTCAGGCACCTAATGGTCAAGCTTCCCTATGCAATTCCCTCAACAGAAGAGCAGAAGCAGGCAAGAGCCTGTTCTCCCTCATCTCTGTAAACCCAGGCAAACTTCATTTGCTAAAGCAGAATTAATCCGCTCTGTACTTATGCTGGTTCAACTCCAAGCATGGTTTGGCCTCTTATCTATAATAAAGGCTACTGCTGTGTAGTAGCTTGTGGAGAAATATAATAGAGGAACACAGATTCTTAATAGTAGGGATTTTGCTTGACAGAAAAAAACCTCAAACCAGAAAAACATCAAGTTGACGAAAGGTCTTTCTAAAACCTTCCCAGCACCTGTGCTGGGCAAAAAAAGGAAACTGGTTTGCAGGCAAAGTTTTCCAATGATAGGAGAAATTATGGGGCACTTCAATACTGGATTTTGCTCTTCCATCATATTCTGGTAACATCTCAGAGCAAAGGTGCCTGAACAGATAAAGCTGTGCTGCCAGCTACAGGGTTTGTGGCTTGGCACATCCCATCCTGGCTACCAGCTGCCCTAATGAAACTAATGCGATGTTCATCTGCAATGTGGAGAGTCCTGTGTTTGGAGAGGTTTTGCCTTTGAATGTTGACTTAAAGTGTCGAAATGCAGTAGGCTGGATTTAGATGGCTCCTAGGCTTTATTAAGTGCTTTTGGATTGACTGTACTGTGTGATCACTCCTGTCTTGTCCTTACTGCATGATCCTGTATAAGCCACCCTGGCACTGGGAGAAGTCCCAACTTCCCAAAGAAAGGACAAGTGGCCAGATAGCCTTGAAAGTGTGTTCCTTCTTTATCAGGATGGAACATACAGGAGTCCATGGCACACCTGCTGAAGGGCCTTAAAACATAACAGTGGCAAGCCCAGGCACCCCTGAATTTAAATATTTCAGATATAAAATCAAAGGGCATTTACCAATTGCTCGCTGTTTGAAATGCAAGTGTTAGTTAGCCCAGCTGCACCACAGCCCTGCTCCTTGTTAAGTGTCTCGCAAAGTGCTTCATCATCCATGTTAGAGCACCCATGCCATCCAGGTGCTTTCTGGGATATTTTGTCATCCAGATGGCCATCTGACCAAACTGGCTTAATTTTTGTATATGTCATTACGGTTATACAGTTGAGCAAGGGAAAAGCAAAATATTTTCCCCCTGGCCCCTCAGTGTTGCATCAAACATTTTTTAGGATGGCCTTGCAGCCAGACAGGCTTGTTATGCTCCTGAAGAAAACAGGTGAATACTGGGAGTCCCTGTTGTCCAGAATGGCCAGTGGAGTCTTTGATGTTCTCTATTTGAAGTCCTGTCACTGGAAGAGTGTTGTCAACCACTGGAAAAATCTTACTGCAAATAGAGCGGGAGCTTCACTAAACTGATGCTAAGGGAGCAGTCACAGAGGAAGGCAACAGCGTCCAGAACCACCTGCTGGAGGGTGGAAAAAATGTGCTATGGTCTGATGGAGGAGATTAGAAAGATCTCACTTGTCACCCTTTTTTTAAGGTCTTCATTCCTTAATCTGTGTGTCCAGATGTCCTTCAATTGGCTTCCCAGATGATGCACTGCTAGATATTAAAACCTTTTTGGGATGTGTTGAGTCTTGAAAGTCTCTGTCAGTGTTGGTCTGTGTGACAGGGTACAATATGCCTGCTTATAACAACCATTGTTGGCTGACATGGCCAGGTAGGTCCTGAGACCTGTCACTGATGTAACAGCATGGTTAAAGGAGACATCTTATTTGACTAGTTTGGGAAAATAATGAAGGGAATTGGAAGGGAATGTCAGATTATTGTGATGAGGAGATCTGTGTTGATCTGGACTAGAGATGTCAGCCTCTCCCACCCACTCCCCATGATCAACATGCTATTCTTCTTCATATGTCCTTTGATGTCTCCTGCTACAACTCTCCCACAGCATTCAGTGGAGTATTGTATTCAGCTCATCAGGGCCATGGGCCTTGGTCTCCCAGGCTCCTGTCTGGGTCCTGTCTAGACTCCGCAATGCTGGACTCACCTTGGCACAGCTAATATTGCGTTTCACAGAAAATGGAACAGTTTGGACAGAACCATTTTGGGAAACTGCTGGCAGGATATAACGTTTAGGACCCTTTCCTCAGACTTGAAGAACCAGTGCTCAGACGCTCAGGTTGCATTGGGAGGAGCAGGCAGCTATGCCTGGCTGCTCCTGTTCTGACTAAATACCCTGAATATGGAGCTTTGTGGAAAACGCCAAACCCATAGGTTTTGCTTTAGAACAGGATGGGAGAAAAGGAGAAAAGACAGATGCTACCTGTTTTCATGGCAAGGCAATCTTCCTAACAGCATGGTGCAGATCTTACTGCAGGCAAGGGCAGGAACTTTTGTTTCAAAGTTGGCTCCAGCACTCATATCCCTGAAGATTTTAAACACCCCTAACTAGGTCTAAACAAAATTTGCCTAAATATAATCTTTCTTTTGTCATCCTGTCTTCATCTATGCATGAAGCTTTAGTGGTGTGACTATTCTATTGGCTATGGTAGCAAAAATGTTACCTGTGTATCTAGACAGAGAAATGTTTGGAAACTTTTTGATCACAGAGTAGTTGAAACATCTAAAGTATTTTTCCCCTGTATGTGTGTGTGTGGCACGTTAGTGAACATGAAAATGAGCAAAATGATAAAGCATTCAGAATTATCAAGCAACCGGTAACCACGAATGTGAGCTGCAACGTTTCTCACACCAAGCTTGTGACATAGATTTCCTTGCTGCAGTCCTTTCTCCCAATACATATCCTGTGCTGAGTGGATAATGTTTCCAGATGGGGACAGGGGGGCATTTTTTCATGATAAACCAATATGCATTTAGTTTCAGGACACCGTATGTTTTTACAAGATAAAGTTTTTCTTTTCAGAAAACTATTTGAGAGTGAAATTGAATAAGGGTGTTTTAATAGCATGTGAAGTATGTGGGTGGCTTTTCTTGCTGTGTTTTAGGAGATGCTGCACCTTCAATTTAACAGACAGTGCTACGCTTCACTAGACCATTATATTACTCCACTATTCCTAACATAGCAGTCATATCGAAATTGTATTGCTACATTATACAAGTATGGTTAATTAAACCCAGATATCAGCTCAAGCTCCTACAATAGCTGTGTGGGGGTAAAGGAGAAGCAATGAGTTAGGAAAAAAAAAAATACTAGAGAAAAAAAGAAAACGATAGAGAGAGGGAGGGAATGGGGACAATTAGAGACAGAGCACTGATGGCAGGAGAGCAATTGGATGGTGACCTCCGGTGCTGCAGCCTGGCCTGTGCTCTGTGCCCTGCAGCCATGCTGAGTAATTATGGGGTCTACTAATTATTTTGCAACATTACAGGAAACAACATACCTTACCACATGGAACTAAAGAAGGATAGTACAAATGAAACATAACTGACAGTTTTTAAGATAGATGTTCAACAAAGGTTTACTTAATGTCTCTGAAGTGCTAGGCATAATAGGGCTGTGGGTTTAACATGTCTGGAGTAAAAATATGGATATCCTCTGCACTATCCTTCCTTCCTGCTCCAGCTGGCTTTTAATGCACTATTGAAAACAATCAAGTACAAATAGTTGTGCTTGAAAGAAAAGTTGATATTCAGACTACGATTGTGTGGGACTACAAAAATGACTTGTTGGATCTTTGATCGTATTCCAGGAAGACATAAGAAGCTACAGCAATAGTATGTCTTGCTGTTGAGCAGGGCACCCTTGAACACGTGAAGGTCAAAGCAATGTAGGAATCCTCTGTGGACCTTTGCAGAAAATCAGAGCCCTGGTGTGTCGCTTAATGTGGAGTTGCCTGCTGTCAGTCACTGCACTGTTATCATTTGAGTTTTCTTTTATTTGGCTCATTTAAGTCCAATACCTGAGCTTCAGGGAATAGTTGGTTCTTTTAAGTGGTAGTTAAAAAAACCCACTTTTCTTTGTACTCTTTTTATTGGTGCCTGTTGACTATAAACCTACAAGGGAGAGTTCGCTCTGTCACCAGTCTGGCCTTTAATAGCCCATTCATAGTACAGTTTATTTCTATTGAAAACCAGTCCAAAGAAATCCCAAAGACACAGATGATTTTTGGGGAAAAAAAAGCATTAGTATACTGAACTGCTTGATGAAAGGACTAACATTGGATGAATTGTAAAACCAAGTGAGCGTAGCTGTGATGCCAGCAGTTAGTATTAAAGTACATTTATTTATGGCAAGCACTGACAAATTAAACCTAGCTGCAGGTTGGTGCAAAAGGCTTGTTACTGTTTATGTAAATGTGGCATTAATCTCTGAACACGTACATCTTTGGAGTGTTAGTTTAATATAAGTTGAACTAATACACTGAAGAGGTATTGCTGCACAAACTGCATGGTTTGCTTCAGAGTAGATGCTGGGCATCGGCTAGGATCAGGTGTGGATCTGCAAGGAGTAGGCTGTGGAAGTGGGAGCTATTGTGCCTGGTGTGGCCTTGGCCATGGGCTGTGCTGCTTTCTGTCCTGTGGGGCCTTGGCCTCTGTGGAGCCAACTCCCTTCATCCCAGCAGTCTAGGCTGAGGTCCCTCTTGGTAGGTCCTGTTGTGTGCGTGTAGTAGAAAAAACTGGGAAGAAACTAATTTTTACATAAAGAGAGTATATTCTGGAACCTGACTGTCTCAAAAGGAGATAATGTGATGGGCAGTTTTCAATGCCTGCCTTTGGGTTTCAGACAATAGAGCAAAAAAGGGCAGTTAAAGAGAAGCTTTGAATGGCCAAAACCTTTGCGAGACATTGCTAAGTTTGTGGGAGAGAGTCTTGTGGGATAATTTCGCCTTTTATAAAAAACATTGCTTCCTTCGATGAACTGAGGTTTTTTAATTCATTAATTACCTTCCAGAGGCAGACACATTTGCATACTTTTCTCACTGGCCATGGTTCTTGGGAGTCACATAAGCACCTGGTTAAGGTCTCATTTTTGATTAACTTTAAAATGTGAATATGGGACTGTTTTCTTTTTCTTGTTCTTGAAGTGCTCCCCACCAAGTTGCTGGTGACATTAACCAATAACAGATTAGTGTCTTTTTCTTGATAGTGTTTGAATATATTTTTGCTAGACAGGGTTTCAGAAATTCATTTGCAACTGTGAATGTTGCAAAGGCTTCTGGGTAAATAAAGAAACTTCACACACATAGGATACTCCACAGTATATAAACAAAATAAGTTCTTCTACAATAATATTATCAACATTTATCAAATGGAAATTCCAACATTTATATGTACCTAATCCTGAGTTATTCAATATGTGTTTATATTTCATTAAAGCAGGTACAATTTAATGTAAGTTTTGTGATAAATCTGTTCTGGTTTTCTCAGTTCGACCCAGAGGACAATAACCTCAGATTAAAATGTCCTGAATTCTGGGATAAGTGCCTTATAGATAAAGCCTATAGTAACATGTCTCACTCTCGGATCTCAACTTATGTTCATTGTTCAATTTGAGATCTGAATTTAATTTCAGATCTGAATTTAACTTCCTAATTTTTTTGTGTTGTTTATACTAGAGAAACATTTTTATACACTTCAATTTCACGTTTTTCTCCTTATTTCTTTTCTTTTCCTTTTCTCTTTTCTTTGAAAAAATTCAAAAGTAGGACTGATTGTAGTGCCTTTCTTTATATACCTGTCCAGTGTGGTTTTTGACTATGCTATACTGATTGGTGAACTGATTGAAATCAAGCAGTCAGCAGTTCTGTCTTGCTCTCCACAAGTCCTGAAGTTGTTTCTATTCCCTCTGTGAAAATGGCTATGTCAGCAGAGAGTACAAAAGGAATCAAATTATACTTCATCTTATTACAAAACCACCTGGAAGTCAGTGGAAACATCCCACTCCTCTGTGCCTTCCAGATCTTTGATCCACTTGAAAAGTCTTATCCACTGTCAGGAGGCTTTACCTCCCTGGCTAACTCAGCACTAGGAGAAACTATATTTAAACTGAAGGTTAGTCTTGAAGATGCCCAACAGAGTTTTCCCCTTGTGTTTCATCTCCTTCCCAATGTTTGATTTGGGTCTTCTAGACGCAGCCTCAATACTGACAACTCCAAGTATGGAAAATCCAGCCATCAACCTCCTTTTTCCTTTTTCCTCTCTAGGAAAAAAAACAGCTGTTAGTTTAAACCTGCAAGATTTACTTTAATCACATCTGAGATTTTTGCATTATTCCATGACTGGATTTCAAAAAGTACTTACTATTGAGAGGATAGGTATGGCTACTATCTTCAGTGGGCCACAACCCTTGTGGGACATAGGGGCTTGGGCTTATTAACAGCCCATTACTGGCAGCACATTAACTTCATGTGCAAAGTGGCTGCAAACAGCACTCAACCCAATTCTTTCCAATTCCTTCCTTCCTGACCTTTCCAGGATGCCTGCCTCCTTGGACAACTGGAAATGGTGGGAGTACAACAGACAGGGGGGCAGTTGATGACTTTATTCGCTGGCCTTCAAGATCCACCCTCTTATGAAGACTCTCTTGCTCATGTAGGCAGAGGCACATGCACACACACGTGCATGTGGAGGCTGCCGCACTGTGACCATACAAACCCTCTTTCAGGGCTCTTGCTCATCTCTTTAATATTTGATAACTATTTGGCAGTCAGCGGAGAGAAGAGGAGCGGAGCTTTTCGTTATGTAATTCCTATTAGAAGTTAGGGTTTGATAAAGTGTAAGTCGCGTTTCTCATTATGAGAAATAAAGCATGTTTCTCACTTCTTTGCATCCAAATGCTAGCCTTTGATGTCTGTACTTGGCCCTCATTGCAGCTAAAATCTCTTGTGGCATGTACTTCATAGCCATGTAAAATAACAGCGTGTTCTTCGCCCTGCCAGTTAAGGAGATGCCAAATGATGTCAAGTTGAGGTTGGAAGTGCTTTTCTGCTCTACAACCAGACAGCTGTGCTCTGGAAGCTTATTACTGCCTTTTCAGGTTCTTCAGACCCAGTTGCAATGAGATTGCTCCGTTCTCATTTCTTCCCCTTCCTTTCTCATAAAGTTACACCTCCTTGCTTCCTTGCTGTTGCTGCAGTGCAACAGAAGGATTAAATGGAGCTCATCTTCCCTTTTGGCCTCGATGCTTTAGTGCATTTCAAAATAAAATAAGATTGTGATGAATTGCACCTTGAAGAAATCGGAAGCTTAGAAGGAGGATTTAAGTTTTAGGGAAAAATTAAAGTGTTCAAAGTGGCAGGCAAACTGAAGATAATTTGAAAGCTTGTTAACTCCCTTCACATCTGTGAAGCTGAGATTCTTTCCTGGACCCATCCCTGTCCCTCTTCTATGTTCTTAAAGGAAATCTCTGACAACTATTATTCTCTCTGTTAACTACAGCACTATGTTCAGTACTTTAAGCTTTCCCGGGTGGGAGAAATGCCTAGCATGACCTTCAGTCTTGGGTATCCTTCTTTCTTTATCTTTTAGAAATACTTCCCCAAATACAGACTTCATTTTTGCTTTTTATTTCATGTGGTGTTGAAGCCAGTCCTGTGATTTCATGTATTTTTAAGTTGGTAGATTGAACTGCAGGTGATAAAGGCTCTACTTTATCCTGTAAATCAAACTGCCTTTATTAATCCCCTGAGCTTATCGTGAGGCTCCAGACTTTTTTTTCTTCCTCTCTCCTAAAAATGAACTTCAGAGAAGTAGCTAATTGATAGTGGGAAATGTCTGTTTGTCTGCTTGTCGAGTACAACATGGATGCGCTTGGGAGGAAAGGGCTTCTGGGCAGGAGAGGGCAACTTGGTCTCCTTCCCCATGCAATGCTCAGTGGTTTCTGTGATGTGGCTGCCTGTCCTGTGTGAACTGAACTAAGACCATCCATTCATTTCCTACAGGCCAATGAGCAGCCATTACATACACTAATGGCTTTTAGTCATTACTGTTGTGGGCTGAAGTTGAACCCTTTATGGGCTTTGTGTCTGGGGATAATGGATGAGCATGGCAACCCGTTTGCAGTTTACCCAATTTAAAGATTTTGCTATATCAGTACATGCTTGCTTTTTACAAATCTACTCAGTTGAGCTTCTGTATACCAAAACGCACTTTCATTTACATCTCTGTGAAGAGCCATGAAAATATATAATTTTGAATAACTGCTATCAATATTGCAAAAGATATAAGATGATGTGCACTAGGGGAAGTTTATTTCCTTGTTTGGAGCTGGAGAAAGACATAATTTTGCAAAATAAAGAGATAATAATATCTTAAGATGCAACTGTATTGGGTATATGCTTAATTTTAATAAGCATGACCTAATCGAAAGTCAAATTAATTTGTTCATAAAAAAAAGACTTCTGCCGCTTCTGTTTTCAGGTGCCAAATCATCCAAACACCTTAAATGGTCTGGCAGTTTAGAGTTTTCTTATTAGCTAATCTTTGAAAATCAGCTTTGATATATCCTGATACTGAGGCTTTTTAAAAACAGTTTTGACACACACCGGAATGTGCTTAAAAAATAAATCTATCTTTTGAGAGAGGAGGAGCTGATTTATCCCTCCCCCTGTTCTTTGCAAAACGAAACTACGTGTGAGAGAATTTCTACTCTCTACAGCCAGGAAAGTTTTTCACAATAGAAGGCTCTTCTATTTTTTTTCAAGCTTTTTAAGCTTTTTTCTTATGTAAGAAGTAAATTTTATGACTTACACACACAGGTGTCTTTGTGACCTACACAAATAGGTTATGATACGGGCTTGGTGCCACCTAGAATAAACCCATGCAACTTGTCATGAGATGTAGTTGAAGCCATGTATTTAGCAACATTATAAGAGGGCTTGCAAGTTTATAAAAGAATGGTTACATGATTGATCCAGAATGTTTTGCGTTATCTGCCAAAACAGAAGATCTACAGGGGATTTCACTTTTGTGTTGAACAGTAAGTATCCTAAGACTTCAAGGAATATACCAAATTAGTTATTGCAAGAACTGACGTAGTCCAAAAAGGTAGTATTGCATCTTGCGTGTTTTGCGGAATATACCAGTATCAGGCATAGAATAACTAGAATTTAGCTATAAGTTCCTATGCAGTGTCTAATACATTTGGTAGAATCTGCTCTGTCGGTTACTTTAAATACCTCCAGCACCAGAAAAATCAAAAAAAGCTTAAGCTGATGAATGGAAGTGGCCTGTGGGTGCATGTTCTCCACTGCTCTCATGAGACCAGGCTATCCACCAAGCCAGGCACAGCAGTTCCTTTCTCTCTAAAGACTCTGGGACTCTACTAAAGTTTTTAGGGGGAAAGAATGGATATTTTAAGGGTAGTACTGGGTGTACAGAATGACAAGTCCATTAAAGCCAAGCAGGCAATAACACAGAGCTATGATTGTAGCATTTTGTAATCTCTGGGACTTGGTGATGTTTAGGCATAGAAACCTAGAAGGAAACCCCATCTGGGATATGTTCAACATCTGAACAGGTAAAATTAGCATAAATATTCATACAATATAATGTGCAGTCGGTTATAACAACCAGGTGAATGTCAGAAGACCTAAATTCTGGAAGAAAAAAGAAAAATACAGATGTGGCAAAATCTCATTGTAAACACTAGTGAATGCTAGTACACAAAGACGATGAAAAGACCGCGGTGGTCAGGTCTTTGTAGCTCTAAGTATCTGAAGAGATAAGAAAGGAAAAGTTTGTAGCAAAGTATTACAGGTTATTTTAGAAAAATTGAAGATCTTGTCCACCCTTTCCAATTCTGTCTGGAGGTCTAATAAAAGATACTGTCTCTCAATACAAACCTTGTCTTTCATGGAAAGATTTACATGCCTCTGTGACATGAAATCCATTAAGCAGATCTAATTAGACATCTATGCCAGAATGTCCCCTGAATTAATGAAATACATTCCAGTCGAAAGGAAATCTCAGAGGAGCACCTAAACGGGAACAATGCCCGATAAGTTATCTTTGGTTTCCTCCTTTCCCTCTGATAATGAAAATGTTCAGGCAGCCAGAATTAATAACACTGTGAATGGCAAATAGTGAGTCCCAGAACAAAAAAGCAAGTTGGACTTGTGGCCCTTTGACAACATAACTGAAGGAGTCAAAACTGAGCATCTCAACCAAAATGACTGAAGCCTAATGCTGCCTGGTACATAAATATCATGCTTTCTATTTGCATATAGGTTTCTTTTTAAATGAATTTTGTTCAGTTTCTTAGTATTCAAGGTTATAACATGTCAAACATAACTAATGTGGCAATTTAATCAGGAGTTACATTGCATCTCGTTTAAGGCTGTCTTATTTCTCCATCTATGAGATATAGGCAGTTAGATAGACAGATAGACATATAGCTTTTTGTAGACGTCATCCTCCTATGCCATATAGGAAATTAATGTCAAAGCAGACAATAAAACTAGACTTCCTCTTGAAGTTACAAAAGGAGGGACAGGAGGCAAGGAAAGCAGGCAGCACTAGAGAAAGGATAATAGTCTGAAAGACCATCCAAAAATAGCATGACAAGGAAGAAAAGGGGCATGAGATGGCCTCCCTTTCCTGCACCTCTCTGCATTAGGGTTCCTGCAGCTGAGGAGACTCCCAGCCCATCCTTGAGCCAGAACCTGCCTCTCCAGACCTTGGTGGCTTCCCTGGGAGGACAGGGCTGAGGCCACCTTATTTAATTCCACCTGCTCAGTTTAGGTGGGCAAACCTTGGGGACCCCAAAGAGGGGCTCCTTACTTCCCCAAGGGACTCTGTGCAGTAGGTGACAACCTCCATATAGACACACAGCCAATTGCAAGGCTGGCCTCCAGGTTGCAAATACCCACAGCTTTACATTGCCCTGTTCAGGTGGCCAAGCTCCCAACTACATAAGCACCACACTGTGTAAGATCATGGACATTTATCTCACATCTGTTTTCAGTTTAATTTTCCTGCCCCTGGTGAGTTTCTGACAGGTATTGTAGCAACACAGAACAAAATTTCTGTTGCCTTGATTATTTTTTAAATTCCCGTGAAAAGAAGCCACATCTGCTCTGGAATCAGCAAATAAGTGGCATAGTTTAATGGCTTTATTTTCTCAAAATATTTGTCCTAGGTAAGTCCTGGTTGCTAATTACTCTGGCCTTGGTCCTTCCTTCCTCATTCCTGTTGAAAGAAACCCCTTAACAGAGCTTTACTCAGCACACAGAAAAAAAGCAGTGTCAGGCTTTCTATCTCTTCCATTACCTTTGACTGACAGTTTAAATTAAAATCCTGTACTCTGCTGACTTTCATTAAAAAGCAAGAACAATTAGTTATTGGGTGGAGGAGAGGAGATAAAAAATATTAGCCTCCAAACATGAACTTTCCAGCACTTTGAGCAAGAAGTTGTGACATGCATGGTGTAAACGGCATCGCCCCTTCTTCAAATCTGTAGATGATGCAGCAGAGATTACACCACAGACAAAACTATGCTGTAGCACACCAGCTTCCCGGTTGTTCCCAGTTTGCATTGCCTCTGACAACCAGGAGTAAGGTATCTTTTAGATAAGCAAAATAGCTGAGGCTATGTTAATCTTTAGGGACTCATGACATTTAATTTTATTTTATGATTGGAGGGAGGAGAAAGGGGAGAAGAACACCATACTTTGCAGTTTTCTACATAACTCTGTGTGTGTGTATGTGCATGTGTATATGTGCACATGTGTGTCTGGGTGAGTGCTTTTTCTGTACAGTTCTCAACCACATACGGTGCTGGCTTTCCCTGAGGCCCTAGAAGCCTCCAGAAGCAGTTAGATAAAAGGTCTTGCATCAGGAACTGTCCCTAGCCACGATGTTTTCTTTGAGAAAATTATTTTTTCTGCCTAAAATATTCAAAAGGGGCAAAATTGCTTCATACGATCAAAAATAATCTATAAAGCAAAATGCCTAGCATGCAATATTGGTTGCAATGTGCAAGGCTACATATAAATTTCTGTTGCTAAACCAGGGGATTAATTTAGGCTTGGCACGTAATGAATCAAGGAAATTTATAAATAATTGCCTTGGAGATAAGTCACAGAAAATCTTACATCTGTTTCTTTGTTAGTGCTTCTGGAGTGTAGTCATTTTAGGACAGACTGAAACAAGCTGATGTAGACATATTTCCTCTCCCTTGTGCTGGAGAGTTGTTGGGCTGGTTCAGAGCAGTACATACAGAAATTAAGAACTGCATGCTCTCCTGTTGTCTGAGGTATGTCCAGCCTCCACTATTCACAGTCAGATTTCTACCTGGGAGGTGTAAATCTAGTTTTGAAGGGGAACTCAGTCCTGACATTAGAGAATAGCACATTCAACTTCTCCACTGGCCGCTCCCTGCCCCCAGCACCATGCAGCAGACATCCTTCAGGCTCTTACACACGATAAATGTACCCACTGCAAATTTTCAGTGCCCAATAAATATATTTATCACAACTAACTGGGAGATGTGAGGGCTAACAGGCACAGGCTGGTCCCACATCTCACTGGAGCCAAGGGAGTGAAGCTGGAGCCAAATCCTGGTTGGAGGGTGGAGAAGCCGCTGTAAATGCACCAAATTTTTCATGCTCCCTCTGGGTGTGTTTTGAACTCTCTGCAGAGAGGCTCTCGTAAATCCCCAGCAGCAGCCGACAGCTGGCAGGGACCCATTGACATGCAGCCTTTCTAAACCTGTCCTTCGGAGATCTAGGAAGGACAACAGTAAAACTACCAGAATAATAGAGCTACCAGGAACTGCTAACATTTCTTCAGCCCAGTCTCTGTTTCCAGATGAGCTTAAGCTGTTTCCCTTTCTATTTTTATTTAATTATTTTTTCTTGGTTCTCAGTCTTTCCAGAGATTACTTTCCCCCTTTTTTTTTTTCATAGGCCATCAATTCACACTGTGATCTGAGGCACTGAGGAGGATCTGGTGCCAAAGTGCTAACAGATTTAAGGTATCAAAAGGCACATCGCAGGAAATAACTCATTTGTTCAGGCATTCGGAGCAAATATTTATAAACTTCTTCAGAAATAATTCCCACTTCCCAAAGCCAAAAAGCAAAATGCAGCTTTTTCTGTATGTATGTATTGAGACTAGTATGGATAGCTAAGAATAGGCTGGAGAACAGGAAAGGAAGGGGCATTCTGCTTTGAATTTTACAAGTGCTGCCTTATATATTAAGTAAAAGAGGATGCATTATGTTCAGGAAAAAGGATCTGGATTATTAGGACACTGGAAAAAAAAACCGAGGGTCTTTCCTGACTTGCTGAGTTTACCCTAAAGTGAATTAAATGTCAGAATCAGGAAATGGAAAGCTGAATACTTCGGAAATAGTCTTCATCATAGTTCTCTTAGGAAACACTGGTTATTTGCTCTGCTGGAAAGGTACTATGAGAAAGGGAAACATTTAGCTGAAAACTAGAAGTCAACAGGATCTTTTTTTTTCCATAAAAAGTTGACATTTTCATGAGGTTAAATCTAATTGCATGAACTGTATTCTATCAAAATAATTTGAAATATGGTGTTCCAACTTCTGTTTTGATTGGTTCAATTACATTGACTTAATGAAGTTGTGCCTGACTTGCAGAGATGCAAGTGAGAGCAGAACCACTCACGTTCTGTCTTCTTAAACATACACCACCAGAACTGGGAAAGCTGCAAGAGCAACTGTTATATTGATCTGTATACAAATGGTGGTAGACTTCAAGGACTCCTACACAAAAGAAACAGCGAAAAAGCAAACCAAATTGACTTACCTTGGTGCAAAAGTTGCTTATGGTCATTCTCCATTTGGAATAAACGTGTGTGGAACCGAGAAAATTTCGGTGAATTTGTACTAAACCCAGCACATGGCTTACACACTATTAGAGAATGGAGTATGAAACACAGTCATTACAGAAATGGATCTATCTTACACATCTGTAGCTCCCATCTGCTCTTGTGGTGTCCAGCTATTGCTGACTGGTTTGAGCTGTGGTCTGCTGGTCAGGTGCACCTCACATAGATGTCCCAGGGAGAAAGCGACCCGCTGGTGGGGTGTGAGCTTGTCCTTGGAGTCCTATCACTTGTGCACTCCAGCTCCCCTTGGCTCATGTCACCAAGCCAATACCCATTATATGGTTCTACATATCGGAGTCATAGAGACACACCAGCACAAAGGACTTGACATCATGAAGGAAGCTGAAAGACCTGTACATCAGGTCAAAATACTAATTTATCTAGAACATCATAGGTCTGTCTATTAATATCCATATTTTACTGGAGGAGCAGTTTATTTTGGTTTACTTGGATCCTAAAAAAAAGAAACCAACCCCACAAAGCCACCACACAGCCTGATAATACTGCACCAAAATAAGCTGCTTCCAAATGACATTTAATTCATCCTGAAAACAATTTGGAATAACAATAGTTAAATCAATGCAAGTACTGATGAAGCATTATTCTGTTATAGCTGATGGAATTTGGGCCAATTTCTCATTTATTTCTTCGTTTGTCTTTCCTTAGCATTTCTGGATTAGCAAATGGAAAGGGACTCTCGTGGCCAGGTACAAAACAGGTCAACTTCCACATATGCGGTGGGGGTCTTTTCGTGCAACTAGTTCTGAGGTACTTTAAATTCACATAGCTGAGTGCAAGCTTAGGATAAAGCCTTAATGTGATTTTGAGTTTTGCTGGAATGCACTTTTGGCACACATTATGGTAGTTATTTTAGCAGTGTGGAGGGACATAAAATGATAGTTTAGGGCAGAAAAATAATGAGGCTATAATAGAGGTAGGCAGGCTATGGCTGTTTAAGCTGTATTCTGGCCAGACAACCAGAAGCTGAGTAACATCTCTTTGGAGCAGAGGCGATGGTTGACATGTGATCTGATTCTCCAGGCAGGGCTGCACGGCAACCCCAGGAACAGGCTGTGGTGTGGGTTTGCTGCTGACTCAGAGGCAGAGGTGCCAGGTCTGGCATCACCAGCAATGCTTTGGGCAGCACCTTCAGTTTCATGTCAACGTTTCCCGTTCAGAGACCGCACTGCCTCAATGTACTTATGTTCTCAGATGTGATACAGTCACGGTTTGATGTTGTATGGCTTCAGGCAGTGAAAGCTGTAACTGCTTTGCCTCTGAAGTGGAAAGTCTGTATAATGCACATGGTATCACTGACTAGTGTTTTATTCATTAAAGGCATCCTAGTTTTGTACCATTATGTCCTCAGCAGACCAGGCAGAACATATGCTTTGAATTGTGATCCGGAGGCTTAGTATACATTTCAGAAGGACTGATGTCATCTTCAACTGAACAGGGCATTAAAATATTTTACAATTGATGCACAGTCTGAATAGCCATGAGTATGAAAATAATTCATACCCTAATTTAGGGGCACTAGTATTCTGCTCCAGCTCTAATTAAGGGTAGAATACAGTACTCACCAAGTGTCAAAGGTTGTGAACTGCCAGATATTTTGCTTGTCAAGTTGCTGATCCAGGAGAAACTTTATGGTGCTTTCCTATTGCCTTCACAACTAGTTCTGCTGTCAATGGCACTACTTGAGTGGACAATGCTGAGCATGTCTTTACAAAATCAGACTCACATGTAGTAAAAAACCCAGTCTACCTGGGTCTCACATTGCCAGCCTTTCTGCAAGCCTGAGTTTGCAATGCAGGCAGATGAAACAGAGATGTAAGAATGGAAACCAAATGCAAGTGAAATGGCCCTGCTTCCCAAATATCCTGTTTGCTCTCTCTTACTGCTGCTAGCATTTCTATTTTGCCAATGATGACTGTAAAAACAAACAAATTGAACTGTTTGTGCTTTTCCTGTAAATTTTGGTACAACTTTTTTCATGGTTTCCATTTGTGTTCCAACCATACCATATCTGAAGCACAGACTCTTTACTTAATCTTTTTATTTTCCCCCTAACCCTTTCTGGCCAGTATTGGTATAGCATGTCAATAGGCATATGTGCAATTGTATTTTATGATTCCTGAATATTTGAGTATTAAGATACTGTAAATATTATTATGATCAAATAGTAATGCCTGTTTCAGATCCCAGTCTTTCATGTCCCATCTGTGAAGCTGTTTCCTTTGAGTAGTCCAGCCCATTGGAATAGGACGAGTCCTGTTAGCAGAGCCAAATGCTGTTGCATGAGTGTGATGGTCTGATTCAGCGCTGCAAATCACCTTGTTACACCCCCAGTGAGTCCCAAGGAGTATTACTCCTGTGAGAACTGACGACAAATTTGCTCTGTGCATATTGGGAAGAAATTTCTGTGGACTGTTTATCCAGGTGCGATTGGTTTCATTTTGGGGAGAAAAGGGCTTGAAGCAGGAACTTTGTTTATACACGTGATTCCTTGTTGCCATTTTCTACCATTCAACGCTGCCCCTTGCCACAATCCACCAATGCAACTCATCTTAAATGTTTTTCCCAACACTTGGGCACTTGAAGGAAACCTTTTCCTCACAGATCAGAGAGGTAACAACAAAAAAAAATAATGTATCTGTTTACTTTTAGTATGTCTTTAAAGCAGAGTGCACAGCAGGTTGTGGGAAGTCTCTTTCATTGGTTTTAATTAACATTACTTTGCTTGGTTAAAACTGCTGAGCACTGTGTTCCACCTAAACAGAAATAAACTGTCTCTAAGCCAAAATATGCATTTCCAAAGACGAATTAGCACAAATTTTAAATGAAAGTTATGAAAATCTGTGTTAAATTTAAAAGTTATAACTTGACCGTGTAACAAAAGTCTGATGTCAGCTTTGTAGACGAGGGACTTGCCTGCCTCTGTACTTGTATTTAGGAATATTTTTATTTCTCCTGGTTGTTATTTACAACTTCCTTGACTCCCTTCTCCCCTCCTCTTGCCTGCCAGGGCTCTTCTGACTGTTCTGCTGATGCTAGTGGCCTGTTCTCTCCCCACCCACTTATTCCAGTCCCTATTCCAGCTCTTGGTGGCTGAACAATGACTCTTGGACATCATCTTTACATCGCCTCCTTAGAGGACAAAGTATAATTTTTCCTTTTACGATCCTAAAAAAGTATAGAGCGATTCATGTGATGAACTTCTGCCAAACAATTGCTTTCAGAGCACCATTAGCGAGGGCCCCTGCTTTCAGCTTTTTAACATATGACCTCAGCACATCGAAATGGCCTTTTCAGACGCTGGAAGATTCAACAAGATGTGAGAAGAAGTCAAAGTGAAAGCCCAGGAGTGTGTCATAACAACACTTAACAACTGGCCTTGTTGCAGAGCTCCTCAGGAAAAGCACATTAAGACTGGAACGCCACACATCCTCAACATTTTATATTCTTTGGTTACCTTCTTACCGAGGTGTTATTAACACACCAAATCACTGGTTGTGTCTGAACAGGATCACAAGAGCTGCCTCTTGTTAGAAAAACACACAACTAAAACAGTTCTTTGGAAGGAAGCTGAACAGTCTATTTTGAGAAAATACTGTAATTCAAAGGAGACGAACATTAGCTGAGTATTTGGTAGCTGCTGACCTTTGTGAGGGACCAGCCCACCTAAATCAAGTGGCAGAGGCCCCCTCCGTACAGTCAGGGGAGAGGAATAAGCACTTTCCAAAAAGCCGTTTGATTTCAGGCTCTTTTCAAGAGAAACTCAATCCATCTATCATTCTTCATTGCCTAAATACAGAGGCAAGGGTGGCTGTGCTTCTAATTTTGGGGCCTCAAGTGGCTCTCTGAAATCATGAGGGATGTCTCTAAGCCCGTATACATAACCGTACCTAGACCCCTCATGGCTTTTTCCCTTTTGACTGCTATCATTTTACAAATCCAGACATATATTACAATGACAAATCTATGCTAATCTGTGTAAGTCTTTGGATAATAACCTGAATTGTCATTTATTCTCCAGCAATTCTAAATGAACTAGTCACAGTCTCCCACAGTGATAGAGTTTATAAAGTGAGAATAGTTAAATACCACCCCTACAGACGGGATGTGGCAGTGGTTGCGCTAAGAAGAGCTCATATGGGCAAGGCAGGAGTTGCAAGCTGCTTTCTGGGTGAAGAGGTGAAAAGGCCTGGCTGGTGTTCTGCTGAAACATCTGTATTTCTGCCTTTTTGTTGTTTTTTGTTCAATTGTCTCTATGGGACGGAGCTCACTGTTCTCCACACAACCAGCACAGTGAGGTTCTTTTAAGACTCATGAAAAGATCTGTTTGTGCAGCAAGGTGCCAGTCACCCTTTGGTCGGACTCAGAGTTTGGAGCTCCTTTGGACTGACTTTTTTGATAAGACATGAGATTTCCACTACATGAATGCAAGCTAATCATCATCATGAAGGAGAGCATACGTGGTCTTAGGAGCTTGGATCCCACTGTCATGCAGCATTTGAGAGAAGCAGACTTGGACAACCAGATGCTGTTGAGATCCTAAGGGCAGGAATGTGTGAAAAGGAAAAATTAAATATTAGAAATCAAAAAAATGTGATCAGATGATATAAGCAAACTGGAAGACATGCAAACTAGCTAGAAATACTAACCTTTTTTCAGATATCCATTGAAAAAAATATTGGAGAAACATCCCCTTGCAGAGCAGAAGACAGAGCCACTGGGAGGGTTACATCTCATGGAAGGTTACATCTTCAAGGGTTACATCTTGTGGAGTGAGGAATCTGCTGCTACGAGGTTTTTCAGTCCTCCTAAAATTCAACTATCACCAGCAATGCTATGCTTAGACAAATGAATAGAGAATTCAGCAAGAAATCTGTCAGCTGTCTCCCTATCATAAAAACATGAAATGAAACTGTAAAGCTGTCTGGTTTCCACCAGTGGTTATCAACAATAGAGGAAATTATTTAGGCAAATGTAGAATTATGTAGAGTATAGAAGTCTTCAGGCAAGGACATGGAGAAAAGCCAGCATGCTTTATCTTAGGTATTATTTTATGGGGATGAGTGAAAAAATGCAGCAGGTATGAGACACAGGGTTTGAACAGCTGGCTGCATTTCTGAGGTGGAACTGGAAGTTTAGGTTTTGTGGAAAATTATGTGTCACTTCCCACCCAGATCACAGAGTCCTGTACATACGAAACAGGAGGAAGAGGAACTAATTTTCACTCCTGGAAACTAGATAATGCATCGAGGGAGACACATAACTAAAACCAAAAGAGGGAGCAGTAAAGAGTTCAAACTGAGATTTTTTGCAAAGAAGTTGGGTCAATGTGGTAGAGAATGTCAGATAATCCTAGAGCGTGGAAACTGTGCTGATAGTTCAGACAAGCAATAGGAACACAACATTATCCCTGATGAAAAGATGCAATTATGGTATAAATGCCATGTCTGAAAACTAATAGGTCGGTTCCTAACACTGAAATGTTAAGATCATTGATTTTTATCTTGCTTATGGAAGACAGAGAGGGCAAGAAGGGTGGGAAGGGAGTGGGGAGAGTCTACACAGTCTGCATAAAGTTGCTGTTTATGTTGTATGAATATGGACAACTCAAAATTTTGGGATCTTTAAGCATGTGCATCGATATTAATCAGCAGAACCCCGCTTAAGAGTGTGGTGGTGGTAGTCCTCAGATAGTTCACCACATTAAAACAGAGGTCAAAATCTGCACACTGCTGCTTACATTTCTGTCCGTAATGGGTGGAAGGAAGAATGGCAGTGATGCAGGGCATCACAGTGGGAGACATGCTGCCTCATGAAGACAACACTAACATGTTAATGAAGTTTGAATAAAAGATGGATGAGAATATCACACCTCAGGAAGTAACTGCCTTCTAAGATCTTCTTAGAGTGGATAAAGATGTTCTACCCTAGTGGCTAGTGAGAAACCTCTGATCACAGCCCAGTTACCTTCGATGTAGGCATACAGATGTGTGGCGTAAAAGAACAAGCAATATATATGCTTTGTTCCTCAGAGAAGTCAATACAAAAAACTAAGGAAAACTACTAGTAAAATTAACTGCAAGAAAACCTTTTGCTATAAAATGGCAAATAAAATTTTTTAAAGGGGATTTTATTGGATGAGCAGATATACATTGTGTTATGGCATGAGATGTTATCGTCTTAAAGCCCATCCTGTTACAGGGTTATGAGGCAGGCAGTAACTAGAAAAAAGAAGCAATATTAGAGCAAAATGAAAAAAAAAAAAAAAGAATAAGAGATGGTAATCAATATAAGTTAGAAGTTACAAAGTGTAGAAAATTGATGAGGGAAGCTAAAGACATCAGGGAAAAATCAATGATTAGCAGAGCTGGGGACAGTAAAGATTATTTAAGTATGTTTAGGACAAAAAGATATCCTAGCAACAGTATAAGACATTACTTGATGGAGATGGCAAAATTGTTAATGATGCAGAAAATCATCAATAAACATTTTTGTTCTGTATTTTTTCTGGAAAAAAGCAAGGTTACGTGTACAAATCAGGTGATGATGGTAAAGTACTTTCCATCTCACTGGTGAACAAAAGAGGACGTTATGTGTTACTACGGTAGAGCAGACTTACAGGGCAATTTGTATGACTTGCTAAACTGGCCTATTCATTAGGAGGCATTAGGAATGCATTTTGTATGGTACGAATGCCTCCTGATACAAAGAAACTCTTTAAATGAAGGCATTGAACAGAGAACTTATCTTCGTATTGGTGGGGTTCTAGCACATTATGATAATTTAGGGGATCTAGGAGGTTATATTTACTAGACTGCAAGAGATTCAGGAAAGGATCAATTTACAGACTCCTTCCTCATTTCTTATGCCTCTCCTGTTTGTGTCTTCTTGAAGGTCGTTTTGCATTGCAAGAGCAGTGGGAAGTGGACATGCTGTGAGTGAGGACTTGAGAAGCACAGCCTTTGATGGCCTTATCTGGGTAGAGTCAGGCAGGTGGAACTGGAAATGGATTTGACTCTGGGTACAGGGGAGGTACGCAAGGCCACATGAGTATAGTTATGGGACCAGGTTATTCTGAGATGTTATATGAAGATTGAGGTAGGATAAAGCTTTGAGATGGCATTTTCGGACGTACTCAGCTTTTGTATTCCTTTGATCCTATTTGGTTTTCATAGGAACGGCCATTTCAACACTGAATGTAATTTATTTGATAATCCTTCCAGAGCTGAAACAGTGGTAACAGAGATGAAATCTACTGGCAATAATCCCTTTTCAGTGGTGTATCCCTCCAACTTTCTGCTAATCATCTGTACCTCACCATAGAGCTATTGATATCATAGCACAGAAGGAAATTATCTCTCCTGGTCATGAAGGTGGCGCAAAAACCTCAGCAGCATTTGTTGTGTTTTGTATTAAATAATGTCAGGATAAAAATAAAAAACTGATAATGGCTGGCATAATTTAACAGCTAGGAATATTTATAGTTTATGTCCCTCTCAGGGCTTCCCTGTCAGAAGAATTATACTGTGAGAAGAAAATTGGTCATTAGCTGGATCTCTTCATAGCCTGCAGCAAATCATGCGGGGCCAGCATTGGCACCACAGTTCTTCCTTCTTTCTCATAGGGCTTTGCTGCCACCAAGACCTTGTGGCTTTCTCTTCTGAACTAGTCTGTGCCCAGCAGGGCCTTCTTTCAGAGAGATGTATACTGCACTCCTGTCTCTTGGGGTGTGAACTGTTTGTAAACCCCACCCTTTTGAACTGAGGTTGACTCTTGAACTCTCAAGTCATGACACCATCACGGTAAGATTTGTTTTAAAGTCTTGCACTTTTATATTTTTTTTAGATTGTATTCTGGTGTGGAAGCATTACATCATGTTTTGAAGCTTTGCTGTTCAGTGACAGCTTCTAGAAATTAATTTATATGAGTCTTTATCCATAATTAGTGTTTATTACATTTATAGTAGGCATTTAAAGTAAAGTAGTTACTTCGAGTTGCTCTCGTTAACCTAACCTCCCACATTATAAATACATCTAGCTTGTACTGTTGGATTTTTTTTATTAACTTGGCTTCCTTTGTTGCTATTTTGCATTCTTTTCTTTGTAGACATTTCTCATATAAATCCATGCTCTGCCAATACACAGAAGGATTTTCTGAACAAGATTCAATTGTAATGGCATTTACACATGTATTGCTAAAGTAATTATCAAAAGAATTCCTGTCTTTTATGTCTTTGCAATCGAGTGTATCTTATCAGTGAATGAGTAACTTTCAAATTGTACAAATGGGTGGGCTGAAAGAGTATTTCACATATTGACACGCTGTTTCAGTAATTCTCCTCCATACGCAATTTCTCATTATGTATTTTGAAACCATTTTATTTCCGTTCAAAGTGGGTATTGCCTTGACGAGCCTCAAGGTCTCAGAAATTGATAGAGTTTCATGTGGAGCTCTCTCATTTGCACTTCACGCAGTGATAGTAATGAGGGCAGTCGTGAAATATCAATGGAGCAGCTGTGGGTGACTCTTAGGAGACACGGACAGGCACGTGCCATTCCTTTGCACCATCTACCAGTGCAAATGTATGGCACCTGCAGAGAAAATGGGCATTGAACTAATATCTGTGATCTGAAATACGACAAGCATTACCTGACGATTGACAAACCAAAATGGCTCCGCTTGTACTCCTGCTAATTTCATGCCCATGCAATTACAGTTAGACATGAATTATAAATCTTTTCGGGTGTTTTTTCTTTCTTTTGCATTATATTGTGAACTCCACTAAAAGGTGATTTTATGGCTGGAGTATGAACATGTGGAAAATTAACTGAGCATGAGAAAGGCACTAAAGCTCTTCCAGTGCATTAATTATCTGGCAAGTGTATTTTAAAACTAGTAAATCACCCATATCACCAGCAGAGATAGAAGGGATTCGGACTAAATTAGGAATTAACATTTTAGATCTGATTCTTCCTTAGACACATGAATAAGGAGAATAGCTTCTGTAATAATCACCGAAATTCTCATACCTGCCAATTAGTCCTGAAAGACATCATTCTGATTACTGCAGCTCATCCTCTTTGACACGCTACCTATAATGCATGTAAAGTACAAGGGATAGAATGATTTGAATTTTCTCATCAAATTATACATCTGTTTAATAAAGCAAACCTTTACATTTTAGTGCACTTTCCTGGACGGAAATTCAAACATAATAGAAAACTTTTAGAACGTGTCATGTTTACATGACACAGGATATATGTTTACTGCTAGAAGACAGCACTTAGATGAGCTCTTTCCCTATGTCTACTTTCAGGGGTTTTTTTGCTTCATCTTACAGAGAAGTCATTGTAGTAGCTGGGTGACAACACAATTTGTTTGCAGAGCACCTGATCCACAAAAATACTAGTGCAGTGATTCTGCTTTGCATTAAAGTAACAACACAGAAGAAGAAATAACAATTAGATGCAAATAATCCTCAATAATACTGAAAATAGAGAAAACCAGTCAAATATATTTTATTGCATAGTAATGTCCTTTTTATTTGAGTTTTCCACAAGCTAAAATTCCTCTTCTAGTGATGTATTAGGAAGACTTTTATTTATAGAACAGATTTGTTACTCGTCTTTGGCTCTAGAATAACCATTTTCTCTATTTTTCTTTTAGCAAATGGAAAAGTGCCCAGATGCACTCTCAATGAGAAAGTATTAGGTAATATATGCATTTTTTTGAAAAACACGTACTGAAGTTGAGCTGGGTGATACTATTCTGCTTTGTTCCACGGTTTAAATCACAGGAACCTCTAAAGAGAAAACAACAGGGAAAAAACCAAACAAACAGCAAGAATCATAACTTATTAACGAAGCTGTCCTTGGGGTGATAATAGAGAAAATGCCAGTATCTGGGAATATGGAACCTACCTGCCTGAGTCTGGATGGCCTGGTAGTGTTTCTTCTCCCCTGGCTTGAAGAAAGGCTGGCAGAGATACTAACCATCAGCAAACACTGAGGTAGACTGCCACAGCATGGGCACAGGGATACCCATGAGGGCTGTCGGGGGGGATGTAGTTGCTGGCACCCTTGGGAGAACATGTCGCTGTGGGAAAGGACAAGTACTGTCTCTGATGTTACTCCTGCTGTGTTCCCCTGTGACGGCACCAGTGGCTGAGGAAGTTTATGGAGATTTCTTGCTCAGGTTTGGGACGAGGAGGAAAGATGGTTTGTCAACAGACACGTGTTGGGAACATGGAGGATGCAGGGCAGGTGAAGTGTCATTTAAGGCCTGGCAGAGTTCATTGCATGGCTTTTAAACATTGTGCAAAAGGTAACTAAGAAAAATAAGCAACAGCTGCGTGACCACCCTTTCCTCAGGAGGAAACTGGAGGTGAAGCACCACCAGCTTGAAAACTGCTCGTTGTGCTGAGCTTCAGCGGGGAAGCACTACTGGGACTGACTGGCCTCAGATACATAGAAATAAATGCAGTTTTCCTTGTATGAGTGCTTCTGGTGTTTATAATGGAGCCAGGGAGAGGAGGAAAAGGATCCTGTGGTCCCAGACCTCGCAATCTGTGGTTTGATCCTGCAAGAGATCAGCATTTCCATGGTGGTGCTCCCGTGTCTGTGAAATGGGAACTGCCTCTCCAAGAGAACTTGAGGATGGTCACAGAGATGGCAGAGTATACAGCAGATGTGGCTGGTGCTGCCCAGTTAAAGGCTGTGAGAAATTTGGGTCTGTGCTGGCTGCCAGGGTCAGACTGATTTAAAAATTTGGGCATTTACCCTGAGATGGGGTGGGAAAATGCTCCCTATAGTCACTCACTGATGACAGATATCTCCAAAGATCCATTCTCCTCCTCATTTGGAACATCTCTCCAATTAGTCCAAGGACTAATTAGTCCAAGGACTAATTACCTTGTTGAACTGCCTGTTTCTCTCCATTTTTCTAGAGAGGCAGCTCCTACATTGCCATAAAATCCAGATGCCTACTTTTTAGAGGCAGATGAGATGCATCTGGTCTTCAGAGTCTGGATGATGCTGAAAGGTCAACTTGTGTGATGTTGCCACAGCTGTTACAACTGTGAGGTTGGGTGATTTTAAGGGTCTGTTGAATCCCATTGTCACTCTTGAAATAACAGCTAAAGGATGAGTTCTAGACCTTAGGGTAGGGGAGTTCTAAAAAAGCTGTTATAAATGGGAAGAAAACTTAATTAAACAACTTCTGTGTGTTTCTGTTGCTATTGCACTGGGTTTTTTACTTATCAGTAAAAAGTATTTAAAGTGCTGAGTAGACCTTCCCTGTATTAAGACCATTGCATAGAATACCAGATGCAGGATATGAAAAATACCCACTGAGCAGAGGATGGAGAACAACAGGCATTTCTGTTTCCCAGTGTCTCTGAGGGGAAGAAGGATGGTTTAATGTCAGACCGAGAGTGAATTAGATGAAATTTTCAGTGAATTGAGAGCTAATAACCACTGCACCCCACAGCCTTCAAAATGCTTTGGGTTGAGCGATACATTTTGTTTGACATGAAATGAAAGGTTTTATTTTGGTTTCAAACCAATTCAAATATTCTAAGAAATGAGGGAAATTTGTATACAGAAGTAACTTCAAATGAGAAAATCAAAACCTTTCATTTTCAAAATGTCAAAATGAAGCCTTACTATTTTTCACTGATTTCTTTTGTCAGAAGCTAACAATTCAGCAAATTTGATACAAATTCATGAAATATTTATGTGATGCTGAGTCTTCATTTTATTCCAACAAATGGCTTACAGTGCAAAACTATGTCCAGCTTAAGTATTGTATCCTGCTGTCCAGCCGGCCCTTTAATAACACCATTAATAACACCAGATTCTTCTCTCTTAGATATTCTCAAACTTGAATAGTATCTGTGACAGACACTAATAAAAATGACAAATGTATATCTTTTTTCATAAAAATATAGAGTTGCTGTTAAAATGAAGGGTAAGATATCTTAACTCCTTGTAAAAAAGACTTAAATTACAAAAATGGCTGATATAAATAGTTTAAATGATGGGACACATGACATAAAACTTAATCCATGTCCTGATAAGTGAGTATTTTTAAAATCTGCTTCTGAGAATACTTTTTACAGCATTTTCTGCAGTGTTTCAGTATGGGTGTCCTTGGATTTGCTTCTGATTTGCTAGAGTTTTTCCACAGTTTCACCAAAGCTGCTGAGTTAACCCTGAGCACATAAATTACAAATATATATGCATGACTTGTTGTCAATTTGCATGATTATTGCAGTGAAGATAGGCCTGGCATAAGGCAAGACAACAAGCTATTGATAAGGCCAGTTGAGGCAGGCTTGGGATGCATCAGTCTTTCTGGACAGTGTCCTGATTTATGCTGTAAGCAATTAGGGGTAGGGGTTTATGTTGGAGCCTTTGTGTGGGAGCTAAATGGGATGACCCAACCTTTGAACCGATCTTTGTGCTCCAGTTCGGAGGGATGGCACTGTGTTCAATGTCACAGCGAGCGTGAAAGAGGCTCTAAGGGATGGCAAGAGCAATGCAGGACGCCCTTGGTGCTGCCAGTTTTTCATTGGGGATCCTTCTCACGATTCTTTTTGCTGATAGGCTTCAACTTTTTTTTTTGTGAAGCATTTGCAGAAAATTATTAGGAGAATGCACAGATATCCAAAATTTATAAACAGCAGAGAATATTTTCAGGAGGGGGATAGAAGAGGCACTGTTAGCATAATACACACTTGGTTTTTTTGTCCATGTGTTCTCACATACAGAAAGAGGAAGGATTATTTGTTTGTAGCATAGGTGAAGTACTTAATTATGTGGTAACTTTAGGTTATGTTGGAGGGCAGATTTAATACCTAATAGTATTAAAGAACTAGAATCTACAGAAAGTGCAAGACAACATTAAAGTAATTGGAACGGCTTTTCTGTCTTTGCTAAAACGATTACATGAGAAGGTGATCTGTGCCAAACCCTACGTGTTCCTCATGAGTGTAATCTGAATTGCTTTGGGGGACTGTTTGAATGGGTCCCTTTGTACGTGTCCGCCAGATCGTTTCTGTGTAGTGAGGAGTAAACCTCAGAGCGAAGCATGTGCTTCTGTGGTTTCTGTTAAATTGCATTGCAGCCATGGCTTTGTTTTTTTGTTTTAAATTCAGGCTGGTTTAATACTCTGGGAATTCTGGCTTCACAATATTAAAAATGAGCACAATATAGGAAACAGCTGCGAGTCTCAATGCATATTGTTCTTGGGCTTTACAACAGGTGGCATCAAAATGCAGTCAGATTTCACTCATCCTGTAATTGGAGTGAGACAAAAGCCAGGCAGAGAAGTAACTCCTCTCTACTGATGCAGAGGCTTGGGGTTGTGTGGGGAGGAATAGGAAGGTATGGAAAGCAGATCCATGGAGCAAAGCCCCTCTGGACCTAGCACGCTTCTCAGTCCTCCTATGGGCTGATGAGACCTGCCAAATGTGGATGCAAACAACAGCCGTTTGCGTCTCACACCTTGCTACTGAGTGCAAATTGAGTCTTACATGAGGGTGGCTAAAACAAACTGTTAATAGCTGTATCTTTGGGTTCCACATCAAGCCTCTGCAAGACAGGCATACAAATACTCTCCTTGTAATTGGAATTAAAGAACATGCAGCTAGTCGTCTTCAAAGTTTCATTTCCGTGGCTTTCTCTCTCTTTTTCTTTTTCCCCTAGAAATGTAAAGCAATCATCAGCTGGGGTGGCAGGTCATAGGTTTTCATTTTAATGGAGAAGGAGGGTGATAAAGACATGTTTTATTCACAGTCAGAGAATGTTTTCGTGTAGTGTGAATGGGGACTGGAGCTCATTTAGACTTTCTCTGCAGTCTCTCAGAGCTGTGCTTTACTGAAGAACATGTTAGAATTTATGAAAGTTTCATTACTAGATTTGTCAGGCAACATCTGTCTGTTGCAAAGAAGACAAACCTGTTTAAATTCTGGAGATTAAAAGACATGCCTTCTTACTCTTTGGTGTCAGACCTTTGTGTCTGCTGCCTGCCCAAGGCAACAAACCCCAGTCCTGCTTCTGCTGAAATTAGGTGTGGATTTTCTGCTGACATTGGGGAAACAGGGATGAGGTTTTCTGTGTAGGGATATACTGCCCAATGCAAGTTCCCTGTGCAGAACCCTCCACCACAGGAGTGCAGAACCCTAATTTTTGGCCTTTCTTGATTATTTACCCTACTACTAGAGAGATGCCAGCTGCTTCCATAGCGTAAAAACTCCAGCAAACTGAGGTCCCAGCCCTGTACAGGTGTCCCCTGCTTCCTTGGTTTCAGGGACACATCACTAACTGCCCCCAGCATATCAATTCTCAGATATCAGTATGACAAGAAAGCTTGTGATGGCACTCAAAGGGGCTGGGACAGCAAAGGGGTCCAGGGCTTAGCCACAGTACTCAAACCTCGGCTCTCAAACTAATAACAAATAGTGCCCAACTGTCACTGGGGTCATCAGGATGCCTCAGAAAGCTGGAGAAGCCCCAGTGGCTGATTAAATACCTTCTGAAGGTTGCCACAGTAAAGGAAAAACTCACCAATTTTTACCTCCCTTAGAAAATGATGTGTGTCAAAAATGTGATAAAATCTTGCCTTTGCTCAGCAGCTGACATTTTGCAGTGAGGTCTTTAATTCTCTTGGGAGTGAAGATATAAGTTTGTAGGAGTGTTGAGGTGAGATCTGCCTCTACGCGAGGACTCTGACAGAGTGCTGTGGTGACCTGAGCTCCTGGAAAAATTTAGGAGGCTGTGCTCAACATGGAGGTTATGAACACAGCTCCCAGTAATTTAGCTTTCACTGTGTCCTTTCTAGAATTGATGATGCCTAAGAGGGACAAAACAGGAAGACAGGACACACAAAAAAACTGAGCAGCAGGACAGAGCCACACATTTCCCCCAGTTTCCCATGTCTAGTTCCAGAGGTTTGAAAATGTCTCTCATGGTCCCCCTATGTTTACGCCACTCGTCTTTGCGAGACATGCAGTGTAGGTTTCACAAAGCATTTGGGGACCTCCCATTAGACACTTTTATATGGATGTGCAGGATTAGGTCCATATTAGATTTCTACACCATTTGGAAGATGGCATTTGGCCTAAACGTGTTGCGTTTAGCCTCTGCTGAGGCTTTGCAGGGATGCTGTCCACAGCATCATGGGCAAGACTGATTCTGAGGATGCCTGCACGCCAGCAAATACTTTTTATTTCCTCCTTACATGAACGCTGGACCTGTGCACTTGATCCATGAGTTAAATTTGCATGTGAAAATCAGAAAAACTCTAGGAAAGTGAGATACAAGTGAGAGCAAGTTTATGTAAAAAACATGTGGGTTCTTTGTGGCTAGACTACTGGGAAAGTCTGCGGGTTGTCCACACTTATGTTAAGTCAGGCTTAAAATCACATTAGTTAAAAGAAGTTAGCTAACACATTTGCAGATGGAAATACTTGTCCTATTCTGATGTGGCTAGATGAAACAGTTTCATGTTTGTGGTAGTGAATAATGCCTTGCCTTTATTTGCTCATGCTACTTATTCTTAGAATAAGAGTGAGCATCTGATAATGGGGTTATCACATCCCAGGGAGGTACTGGCACTCATAACAGAATCCCCATCATGATAAACCGGATGAAAACCAGTGCAACAAAACAAAACTGGAAGGAGGAAAAGGATTATGTTTTTAATCCAACTAAGGGATGCCATCCAGAGGGACCTGCACAGGCTTGAGAGGTGGACCAGTGCAAATCGCATGAAGTTCAACATAGCCAAGTGCAGAGTCCTGCACCTGGGACGTGGCCATTCCAGGCACAAATACAGGTTGGGCAAAGAATGGCTGGAGAACAGCCTTGAGGAGAAGGACCTGGGGAGTGCTCATGGATGAGAAGCTCAACATGAGCCAGCAGTGAGTGCTGGCAGCCCAGAAAGCCAACTGCGTCCTGGGCTGCATCAAAAGAAGCATGACCAGCAGGTCAAGGGAAGGGATTTTACCCCTCTACTCTGCACTCATGAGACCCCACCTGGAGAATTGTGTCCAGCTCTGGAGTGCTCAACATAGAAAGGACATGGACCTGTTGGAATGGGTCCAGCGGAGGGCCACTAAGATGATCAGAGGGATGGAGCACCTCTCCTATGAAGACCGGCTGAGGGAGCTGGGGTTGTTCAGCCTGGAAAAGAGAAGGCTCCACGGAGACCTTATAGCAGCCTTCTGGTCTCTGAAGGAGCCTACAGGAGAGCTGGAGAGGGACTCTTTGTCAAGAAGTGTTGTGACAGGACAAGGGGTAACAGCTTTAAATTGGAAGAGGGGAGATTTAGGTTAGACACCAGAATGAAATTCTTTCCTGTGAGGGTGGTGAGGCACTGGAACAGGTTGCCCAGAGAAGTTGTGGATGCCCCATCCCTGGAATTGTTTAAGGCCAGGCTGGATGAGGCTTTGAACAGCGTGGTCTATTGGGAGGTGTCCCTGCCCATGGCAGAGTGGTTGGAACTCAATGATTTTTAAGGTCCCTTCCAACTCTAACCATTCTCTGATTCTGGTCTGATTGTGCAAAAGAGACTGGGCTGGAAAAAGGAAAAGGTGTCCTTCGGGAAGATAAGGACCATCTCCTTTGATAACAGCACAGATGTTGCGTGGGCTTTCAGCAGGCATGAAACTGCCCAGGTGCACTCAGTCTGCTCCTTTGGCACCAGCCTCACGACCTGGTCGTCTGCTCAGGCCGGGTGGCTGTCCCCAGTAGGGAGCTGGCATGCAAAGGGATGGCTGCATTCTCTGCAGCTGCAATTTTTGTGGTGTCTTTTGAGATGGCTGTTTCCAAGTCAAATCACTCGTGTGATTGGCCTGACTCAGCAGCATCACACAACCTGGAGGTGCAGCAGGCAGTGGTCGTTGAGGGTCAGCAGAAGGAAGTTCTGCATCCAGCGCTGCCCCAAAGGCAGTGTGTTCTGCAGGGGCACCTATCCTTGTTTTGTCTCACTTCATAATAAACAGCAGAGTCATTAGAGGAGTTATATTGTCTAAGATGAGAAATAACTAGGGTTTTCCAATCAATTAAGCAAAGCATGTGTTAAACAACCTGTCTAGGGTATTGTATTGCCTTTTTTAGCCTTTCTTTTTTAAAGGAGTTGATATATCTCTGGCACAAGAGAAAGAAATGGCCTAGCAATATAAAGCAAAAAATAAAAGTGTTGGGAAGTTGAAAGCCAATAAGCACACATAAGAACTCTCACCAATTTTAATTACCTCTGTGCAATACTGATGAGAAATTTAACAGAATGCATTTGATGAAACTTTTGAATTTTACCAAGTTGCATCTAATCCTTAGTGCACTGACTATCCAGACACAGAGGCAACATTTTCTCCAGTCTGATTTACACAGACAGTCTTTTATATCAGTATCTTCATGTGGTACATAGAAAATTGTACTTCCCAAAGAGTCGTGAGATCTTTTCTTGCTATCATTTCATTTAAACCCTTGCTTGCTAGCTTTTTGTGCTTAGTGAGGTACTTGATATGTTTTTTCTTTCTCCTTTTTAGCCTTTCCAGCCATTCCATTTGTCTGTTGGTAGCAAATGATTCTTATATTCAGGTTCTTTGAGTATAAATCTGACATTTACACAGTTCATATGTTGGGAAACCGCTGCTTTTCAAGAGGCTAAGGTGGTGTTAAAAACAAGTGCTAGAAATAAAAATGCATTTCATACCTACTCATGAATAAACATTCATACCTGTACCTGTGCCTGCACAAAGTCAACATTTGGGCCAACTGCTTCCAGGTTGATGTCTGCAAGGAGCAAAACTGGCTTGTATTTGAGCAAGGCTCTGGTTACTCATGTCTCCTTGGGGGCTGTGCTCTCTCCAGACAGATTAGTGGGATTATTGGGATTTAGCACAGGATTTGGAGAAGACCAAGCTTTGTTATAGCCAGGAAGACTGGACAAGGTCCATGGCGGTGCTGGGTGCTGCACTGCTGGTGGTGGGGCTCCTTGGCTGGCAACACGCAGTTGGTTATACTGATAACCAACTCTTCTGTTACATTGAAATATAAATTAAACCCAGCTGCCCCTGAAGGTGCCATCTGAACTGCAGGTGTAGATTGTACGGAAGGTGTGGAAGAGGCCGTGCTGACTGCTTCTCCTTTTGGATGAGACAGGACCAGAAAGCCTCCTTGTAAACCATTGATGATTTATTTTTTTGTTATTTGTTGAAAATAGTTCATAGCATCTCCATAGCTCAGGGCAGTTGTGTGCCCATCTGTTCTGCCTGCTGTAAGTTGTTAGTTCTGGATTTGGCACTGTAGAAGAAAACTGGCATGCGACAAAGAAGAAGCAGGACCTACGTTGATTGACAGAATATTTTCTCAGTGGGAAAGTGCAGTGAACTCAGGCATAAAAAGGGATAATCCATAAGATATTTATCACCAGGGATCTAAATTATATTAGGAAGTATACGAACAAAGATCTGTTTTCTCTCTAGATGCCATGGGGTCTACACATTCTTATGCTATCCTTTAAGATAGATTGTTGCTAAAGGAATGAAGAAGAGAAAAAATCTTTGTTGATAAGCACCCTAGGAATCCACTATAATGCTGTTCTGAGCCTTTGCGTGTGTTCCTAGAAGCATCATGTGTCACGTTACCCTTATGTGTAGTTGAGAAAATGTGAAATTTAATCACAGTTTGCCCAAGATAGTATTTTTAGACTGTTGTAACTGTACCCATGAACCTGTATGTGCTGAAAGAAGCACAGACCTTATTCAGGAGGAATTTTTAAATTTGTCTTCTTCTGATACTTAGCTAGGGAAAAAATGTAGAAGGTGAGGAGGGAAACCTTTGGGATGAAAAAGCAGATGGTTCAAAGCTATGAGGAAGTTTAGCGGCTTAGAGTTTTAGTGGGCTTCTAGAAGTTGTAATGCCTGCATGTGGAAAACCAGATGGTGGTATTGTAAAAGTGACTAGTACTTCTGCATGCGAAGCTTGGGATATGGCATTTTTGCCTCCAAACTCTATTTTTGAACACATTGATGAACTTACTATGGACTTACCAAGGGCATAAAGAATATTATTCTAACTGGCAAATGGCGGTGTTACTGTTTGTGGCTAATGGAAAGCTCACTGGATTGCTCTTAAATTGCACCACAAAAAATTACTTCCATAAGGCTGCAGGGAATTTTCTGAATCATCACAAAAAGTGGAAATGTGTAAACTAAAAATATCACGTCCATTTAATATCATTGAGAGGTCATACCCAGCGAGTGCACTCTGAGCTGACACAGATGGCACATTGCTCTCCTCTTGTCTTTGTAGATTTAGAAAACAAGCTCTTTCAAACACCCATTGTTTCTCCTCCCCCCACCCCCCAGTGTTAATTTCTGCTGGAGTGTTTCATTGCCATCGCTGTGAGTACACTGGGAGCTCAGCACTACCAGTCCTGCTTAAAACAGAATGAAAAATAGCTTGTGAGGGGTTTGGAGAGCAGAGACAATCAACCTCTGTCCTATGTGATAAACAAAAGGGACTCAACAGGGAGGATGAAGAGAAAGTGACAATACCAAGACTTGTCCTGGTCTTACACTTTTTTTGTGGTGATCTGTTTATGGTCATTTTTTGTGAGTTTTTGAACTGGACTTTGAGATTTTATATGGTGTTTTAGTTGAGTGGCAGGCCTTTATTTGATTCTCCTGGGCTCAGTCTTTCTCATACTGGTTGCTCATTGCTTGCTTTTTATCATATAGCAGTCTGCTTGGTTATATCATCCAGGCTGGCAGCTTTCCCCATGGGAGCATGATACCAAACTTAGTGTTCCTCCTTCTGCACGTCACCTTTCTTCTGGATCACCTCCGAGCACTTCTTGTTCAAGATCTCCTGGTGCTCAGGAACTATCTTGACCTGCTCATAGGCAGGGCACAGGGTTTTGCCCCACCAGAGCCATGGAGGGCTGAGAGTGACACAGCCCTCCAGCTGGGCCTTTTGCCATGTCAACCCCACTTTTGGGTTGCAGCTATGTGACACAACTGAGCCAGTGCATTCATCTGGAAAACTCACCCAAAGCAAAGAAAATCCAATTCCACTGAGCTGGGAGCTTGAATCAGTTCTTTACTAAGATGGGTGCAGAAGGAGTGAGGGTTAAAGATGAGGCAGAGAAGAGGAGGAGGAAGGGGACTGTGCCTGACCTCATCGATGAGACTTTAGGTCACCTCATCTGCACCCAATCAGGATGGTGAGTGCTGGCGTTGCCTATTCATTGGGGGTTTGTAGGTCTGCCATCTGCCCATGCAACTTCTGTTGGTGCAGTATCTGTTTTCCCCTGGGGAGTTTTGCACTGGAGCAGCTCTGTAGTGATTTGCTTTTGGCATTGGCCAGTTCATAAATTTATTGGTCTGTAATCAGTGAGCCGTAAAAGACGAACGTCCTTGTTCATTATTTTCACTTGATCAGCAAACCTGGGTATCACTCACTACAGCCTTATTGATACACATGGATGGACCCGTGCAGAGAATGACACCTTTCAGATGCTCTCTGAGCATGATTCATTGCGCACCCTTTCTCTTAGTTTTGTCAGTGCCAAGCAGCAGGTACTTCACAGATACATCAGGGAAACATGAGGAACATGCAGCCAGGAGCACTAATATTCAGTTAGTGAAATAGTGGTGATGAGGTGGGATTCACTGTGTCGCAACATGAGAGGTGAAGACCTGAAGCACATGGATGCAGTAGTGTACAAGGGTTGTTGCTAACCCTACCACATTGCTGCTGCTCAGCCCATCCAAAGAGCAAGCTTCTGTTCCTGAAGCTGTCAGTTTGTCACCTTACACGAACTTAAAAATAAATAAACTATTTGAACAGGAATCGGGGCATTTGTCTGAACAACTTTATAGAAAAGACTGGGGTTTTTTTCTCTCTGGGAGATTTAGATGCTTCATTTGTTGATCTTGGCCCTTAGATACAGGTGAAGGTGAACTCTTTTCTGAAGCTACTTAGGTGTGCAGCAGATACACACTCATTACAGATACGGTCGTGATAGGATTTTAAAATGTTTTGTTTGACACATGCATTACTCAGATGACTGTTCCTGCATGAATTAGCGGAATATTAACTGGGGAAAAATTTTGTCTGTTTAGTTGGGGAATGGTTAAGCAGATTTGTAGTTCTGATGAAACATACTATGTGATGGAAGACAGAGTTTTTTTCTGTCTCTGTAAGAGCAATTCAGAGTTCACATTAGCTTAATTTATGAAGAAGGAGTCTTGTAACATTGAGCATTTTTTCTCTGTAGGCACTGAAATTTGGAAAAAAAAAGTATTTATGATTTCCAAATTACTGAAAGACTGCCATTCAGGCAATCAAAGTGCAAGTGGAAGGATGTCTGGGTGTAAGTTGTCTTGGCCTCAAAGGATTTTTCTTGGGAGTAGAAAACATTTGAGTGAGGTATGTGGGATAGAGAATGAGAAACCTGGGGTGGTAAGGGTGTATTGGCATGTAGGAGAAGACAAGGCACTTGCTGTATTAGAGCACTGACATGGAATAATAATCTGTAATCATTAGTGGATTATTAAGTAGAGACAGAGGGGAACAGCAGCAGCTCCTCTCCAGCATCCAGAGGTGGTTGTTTCGTGATGTCTCTTTTCTGGCTTCTCAGATGTCATCCTGCCATCCAAGGTGTCTCAATTGCTTGGTGAGATTTCCTCAAGAGCCTCCTCAGCTTTCAGAAGCGGTTCCTGCCAGGCGGAGCAAACAGCCCACTCAAAGGCAGTCTTTCCCACCCTCGCAGCAGCTTATATTGGTGGCAGTCCTGGTTTTGGGCAATTGTATTTTTATAAAGGTCCATGAATTAACTTCAGGGTGTGGAAATATCCATATTCATAAATAAAGCACTGGCCTGAATTTGTGCCCAAGTTTAATCAGAACCAAACCCATATTTCTAAAATGAAATGCCTTTTCAGCAGAGAAGGAAATACCATAATGTCCCAGTATTCACTTACTCATGACATTCTATCTCAGCTTTGTATACTGAAAAATTCAAAGTGTTTGACATAGGCTTAAATAAACATTTACCCTTTTGGTGCTCCATCCAAGTAGAGCTCAAGGCAGTGCTTGAGACTTACCCATTCATAACTGTGAGAAGAATGTGGGACCTTCCCTCAGAGTCATTCCAGCTTGATCAGCTGGGATTTGTAGTGCCGNCCCCCCCCCCCCTTTTTTTTTTTAATTTTTAGGTTTCTTAGGTTTAGTAATGTGAAAACCAAATAAAAGCCTCAGCTAGTCATGGGCTTGTGCACAAACTTCTCTGTCACAGCCCAAAGTGCAGCTTGGTCCCATCGATTCCAAATTCCTGAAGTATGAGGAGTTCAGCTTAAGCTACGTGCATGTATCTGCGCAAGTCATATTTTGCCAAGAGGAAGGAAAATTTCCCTCAACGCCATATAGCTGAGTTTCTCAGGCTAAGCCTCTGTAATTTATAAATTAGAAATCTTGGAGAGATGGAGGAGTAGAGAGTGCTAGCGTACAGTGTGCTCCAGGGAAAACAACATTGCTTTACCCGTGAGATTTTGCTAAGCTGTTAGAGAACAAAGCTGGGGAAAGAGGCTTGTTTATGGTTGCACAGAGAAACAGAGTTATCAAGGTATTACCTACACAGGAATAATTGCTGTGGATATTTGGGTTTCCTCACAACATTTGCTGATGTTTTCAGACTTTAATATGGTTGGGATTCATTTCTGGAAACAGATCCTCCATGTTTCTCACAGTTGTGCTAATTTCTTTATCTGGTATTTCAAGTCGGCTCCCCCATTTATTTTCAGGGTGGTTTTTACCTTCTTAAAATACTTAGGGGCATGCATACTTCTGCGGAGAGTGCTTCAGCTATTTTTATTCTGAAAGGATTACATCCTTATTTCTTGTGGATTTTTAAAGGTCTTTGCTTGTGCTAAGAAATTTGAAAACATAAATGACTGGAGTCAACTTCATTAACGGATATAAATACAAGCATGATCTGTCCATGAACCTAAGAACAGAGAATGGTTAGAGAAAATGAGCTGTTGGTGTATCGACTTCCTTTGGTAAAAAACTGTATTTTAAACATAAAACAACATACTAGCATCTTTAAAGTGGGCAACTAAAATCCAGTTCAGTTCACATAGCTCCTATAATATACAAATAAACTGCCTGTACATCTGTATTAGAAGCAGAACAGAAAAATGCTTTATCTTTGTTTTAAAAAATTACGAAGAAGGCCTTTAACACAAAGAGCATTGGCAGATAAAATCCTGAAACTTAACCATTGAGAAATTAAATTAAGCTTTAAGTAGTGTTGTTTTCAGAAATCAGCTGGTATTTATAATCCTTCAGAACAAACAAAATACACTTTATATTGAAAAGGGAGGTGCAAAGGCTTTGTATTTATTTTTACTACCATTTTTACTAGATGAGTTCAGTTTTCAGCCTTGTGAAGTCAACTGTTTCCAGTACTATCTTATCTCAGTTTTAATTGTGGAAACAGCAGACTAATTTTTTTGTCCTGTGCTCATTGTATTTGCTTCTCAGGCTGCGCTTCACTGTTAAGACTAGGTGCCCCTAGGTTTAGCAAAAGAAGATGCTGTTCCATGTTGGATTATTTTTTCCTGCAGCATACCGTGGAAAGAGGTGCTGTCTCAGCTAATAAGCAAATAGCTCCACGAGCAGCCAAACTAGTGATGCCTGCTTTCCAGTGGATGCATGTCTCTTGGTTGATTGACTTTTAACTGAATTATGCTGCAACGACAATGTGTGTTCAGCCCTTAGTAGGCACCAGAGAATCCACTTCTCAGCCGAAGTTTTTCTCCCACGTGGATGCTCTGTTGTTTAGTAACACACATGTCCACTGAAACTTTCCTTCTCTCCAAGAACTCAAAAAGACCATTGCTCTCTTTTCCTTCCCTTTTCTGGCTCCCCTTGCTGGTGTGGATTCACCACCTTCTCCACATGACCATTGTGATGCCTTTGAGCTTTCTACTCTGCTGCCTCGGGTTTGGCTGAAAGCACCCAGCAGGCTAAAAGTCCCTAGGGCAGCTAGGGAGGCAGGCATGATGTAGGACCACATAATCCTTAGAAAACTAAGCTAAAAAACAGAATAAAATAATGCAGAATTACTGGGAATGATTCACGTTTGTATTTTTCTTCTGGAGAGTGGATGATTAAGGGGACTCAAGCACTGTTTGCCAACCCAGCAAAGGAGCCCATTACAGCAGGAAAAGGAGCAGGTCCATGTCCTCATCCTGCCTGATTCAAGGTGGATGTTCACCCATGCAGCTCTTGCAGGGCTCTGCCTTCAGCACCAGCATGGCCAGTCTCAGCCGTTGCCCCTGAAGGTGTTTTGTTATGAAGTACTAAATATACTTACCAGAGCAGAAAAGGACTGTCTTAATGCTGGGAAGGGAGCAATGTGATTCCTGCTCCAGTGAGCGTGTAGTTTATAGAAAGTGGAACTGTTCCAATAAGTAAGGAAATAAATAAATAACATCCACTCTCTGTGTGCTACACAGCTATCCAGAAGAGATGTGAACATGGGTCGTCTGCTTCTCAAACGAATGTTTCTGCTCTGGAGAGATTTAACTCTTTGGTCTTTTCATTCTCTCAGTGATGCCCAAATCCCCTTTTGAACATGGCCTTTTGCTTAAGTATGCCTCAAAATAAAATTAGACTACATATTTGAACCTAAATACATGTACTTGCTAGAAATTCTCCACAGTCTCACTTTCAGAGAAGAACATGTTTTTATGCACATATATGTGGGCAAGTCAAAAGATATCCACTCCTTGATTGTTCTTCTTCTTAAAATCCTTTCAGACCAAGCTCTTACACAGGTGGTTTATGCCATTTCAGGACACATTTTTTTCTTGCTGTTTTGAGAAGAAAGTGATTTTGCAATCTTAGCATTAATGGCATTCCAGTTTTATGACGGTGTATGGTTAATACATTGCTGGACCTGCCATGAATTTCAGAAGTGTTTTGCACAGGGGTGGAGAATATGAAAAATAGGCATTTCCTTCAGAAAAAAAAAAAATATTTGAATGTAGTGTTGCAGAAAACAGCTAGTTGCTAGATATGTACGTTGTCAAGCATGGTCCTACTTTCTTTTGCTAACAGTTCAGTTAATTTTCAGTTAGTTTTTTTGAACCACTGATGAAAAAGAAAGGGCTTTTTCAAAGTGTGCATTGCTCTGTCAGAACTGCTCCAGACCTATAAACTGGAATAATACCTTTGAGATCAGCAAGCTGCTTTGGATTTACAGCCGGGTAACGGAGATAAAAGTGTGGTCCAAAGATTCAGCCCCCTAGGATTTCCAAACCAGAGAGTAACCACGCACTGAACTACTTTAGGAAGTGGGAAGCCATTGAACGTAGTTAAGGTTTTGAACTAAGGAGTGTAGGAGCACTGTATCTTTTCTTTTATGACTCCTTTGCCTTTTTGGTCTGCTGTTGTTTCACTTACTGTTTTTACATGCTTGGGTATTAGTGAATGAGACCGTGAGGGCAATTGTTTAAAACTGGGTTTACTGACCAAGGGCTGCAGGACAAAATTATACTTTAAATTCAGAATTTTTTTAGACTGCCATGGTGAAATTGATGTTAGGAAGGCTGCTAGCTCTTTAAGTGTATATTTTAAAGAAAGCATTTTAAATGACCAGTACCTCATAATTTCTCCCTCTAGTGTATAATTTAAATGATATAAAGGAATTCAATTCTTCTGAGGTTATAGACAGACAAGGACTTGAAATACTGCCTGGAGATAGGTTGGGCTTTCCTATTAATGGGACTAATTTTTAATGCAGGGAATCGCCACGTTCAAACAGACACCCTTTCACTTTAATATTCCTTTTTGTTCTTCAGTGTCTGAGTGACAACAACTTAAAAGAGCAGTGCATGGCAGATGATTAAAAAGGACAAATATTCCAGACGGCATCCTGAATTACCTGCCTCCTGAGCAGCGCTGATGGTTGCTTAAGCCCTCTCTGGGGCCGCAAAGATGATTCAATAAGCTCTAATTGAAGCAAATATGTAAGAAAGAAAAATATGCTTTGTTGATTATCTATACCCAGAGCTATATCCAAAACCTGTTTTCCTTTGGGTTTTGCTCTACGTATGTACTCAGCTGATGGTGACTTAGTAGAGGCATTTCCTCCTGCTGTTAGAAATTAGCAGGCGCAGGCAGGCAGAGCCAGAGGCTGGCAGCAAAGAGGACACATTAAGGCACATTCATCTAACATGTGTTTCATTATCTCAATCACATTTTGAATGGCCATTACAAAGAAATTCTGTAAGGTCTGTGCATCACGTGTAACTGGTGGGATCCATTAAGTAGCAACTACATTTCTTCCTTTGTGAAAGCAGTTAAGAACACTTTTTAGTACAGCATTTTCCCTAAAAACATGGAAGAAAGCTGAAGGGGTGAGGAAGAGAAGATCTGTACAAGAAAGGACTATGTTGCTTTCACCCATTGCATGCATGGTTTTCTCTCAGTTTTTCCTTGCTCAAAAAATAATAATCTGCTTTTGCAGTGACCCCACAAATTTCAGTGGGATCACTCCTGGAGCAAAGTGCTATGGTGAACAACAGCAAGCAGTTGAAAACAGAAATTTAGAGGTTCCAGCATGAAGCTTTGTTAGGTCTGTTATGTCCACACTCCATCCTGTTTTCCTACTGTAGAAGGCATCAGGAAGCTGACCTGTTGTGTATGAGGGGGCATATTGGCCTGTTTTGACCACCAGAAAATCTGTCCTTGAAAGCAAAACCCACAGGAGGTGAAAATAAACATTTTTCAGATGGTGCAAGCCTTGTGCCTCAATCACTGCTGGCTTCTGAAAGCTGATGTGGGCTCCGATGTCTCACTCTCTGCCTAATGTAGCTAATTGTATTATTAGGTCCACAAGATGCTACTAGTGTTACGTGAAAGTGTGATAAACTTGGTTTGGAGGTAACTCAAAGTCAGCCTTGATATTGCTGCGTGTTTCTTTGCATTGTACCTGTATAACGGTCCCGTGTGCTGAGATTTCCTCAGTGACAGCTGTCAGGGCAGGAGAATGCAGTAAATGGCTCTCTCATACTAGCGCTGACCTAGCCAGCATCTTCAGGTGGCACAGCATGACCTGGGAGGGATGTTTCACCTGCAGAAGGTACAGCCACATTTGGATAGTGCTTTTACCCTGACTTTGATGGGAAAATGCTTTAACAAGCAGAAGTAACAGTAATTTTAGCTAGGCACTTAAATTAAAAAGGCACATGTACCCTGAAGCCTTTTGCAAATATTTGAGACATCTTGGATGTAATTTCAAAATTCCCTCATCAAAAGTGGCACTCAAGATAACTGAAGTGCAGGAGTGACCTTTGCAATAACTCAACAAACTAGACAAATAGAAAGCTAAAAGTCCTGTCTTGCCAGTAACCTACCACACTCTCCACAAATAAGCTATTCATAAAACACTACAGAGAGGGTAAATTGTGTCACACATATTTCATTTCCTCTGTCTTTAGTATATCTTACCAGATGCCCTGTAGCTTCAAATAGATGCATTTTTTTTCAGATTAAGCACTTCCTAAAAGTAATGGTCCTTGATAGCAAAACTGGAGAATGATTTGCTGCTTGATTAGAGACCAAGTCCATGAAAATAACCCTTTTGATTGATGTACTGTATTACAGTGAGTGATACTTCCCTGCCTGGTCTTTGCATGACTTGATTTGGCAAATAGCACTGACTGTGGATGGACTGTGACAGTCCAATGAATGGCACATCCAGTAGAATAAATCATAGCCCAAAAGAATGAGTTCAGCTAAAACACCTACTTGACTAGCTCTGGTATTTTCTACCTTTCTTACATTTTCTTTACTTTAATTATCTTGCCTTCAAACTCCTTTTATTTTGTAATGAGTTATAAGTAGGAAACATTGATGTAGTTGTTCTTGGACTATATAAGTCCTTGCTTTCAGCCTTGGGAGATTTCCGGTTTCTTTCAGGCTTCCAGTACATTGCTGTTCATTGGTGGCATTCAAATTAAATGGGGCTTTTGACCCGTGAGAATTCAAAATATGGGCAATTTAAGTAAATCACTTTATTAAACTCTGACTCACTTTGAACTTAAGATGTGTGCACTTCAAAGGGTCAGGCTGGTTGTACATCTAGTAGTTCAGCAACCTACGCAATATTCTTAAAGCTGCCAAAGTCAGCTGGAAATACTGTGAGATCAAGCTTTCTTTTATGCAGTTTCCATAATTTTCCTTTTTTACCTTGCAGGAAGCTAAAACAATGTATGCACTGGGGGAAAGAGGAAGGAAATGTTTCTTACAGTATTTCTGAAACTCAGCATGAGTTCAGATCTACCTTGAATCCAGAAGTGGCTGAAAGGGTCATTATTTTTCCTAACTTTTGAGGCATCCTTATTTAGATCTTTTAGGTTTCTGGCTCTCAATAAATTCTAGAGAACTTTCCAAAAGGCAGGGTTGCAGGACTTGCAAACATCAGTCCAAGCCAAAGTTCTCAGCATCTCTAGGCTTCTTCCAGCAGAGCCAGGACTCAGCAGCGGCCAGCTGTAAGATGCTGATTGAAATAGGTAAGTCTCTGTGAAAAAAAATGGAAAAAAAAACCCCAAACCAACTACCTCTGCTTCAGTAAGTAAATTCTGAGATGGAATATTTTCCTTTTGGGGGATGAGAAGGATTTCATCTTTTGTGGCCTGAAGCAATCTGACACAAATACATTCCCTGTTTCCCATATACCAAATGCACTTTCTTCCCTCTCCATTCCTACCAAACAGCTTTGTTCAGCTCCATTAAACAATTCTGTATAAATTGCTGTATTCTCATTTATCTCAGCTGGACTTTTTAATCAGACCATATTTTTGGAAAGACGTAGGGCATCTCAAAAGCACTGGTCACCTGGATTGAATGATTCCTTGGCCACTGTCTGCTGAGCAGGATTGTGAATTAATTTTCATGCTGTCGGCACACAATGTGTTTGATAACCTAACCTGTGACAATTTCAGAAGCCTAATAAATAGTGCTTCAGTTTTATTTACTGATATTTCACTCAAATATGAATGGAATCTGACCATGGAAATATTAAATTAGCTCTATCATGCCCTTCTCTGTCAGAAGGAGGTGAATTATGAACAATAAATAAGTGCTGAATGAAAGACTCTCAGAGTACTTTTCACTATGGCTGGGTTATTAGAAATGAAGCAATTCTACTTCATCTGTCCTGTCCAGGTTCCCCAGGTTCCTGAGACCCTATTAAGGGAAAATTGGTCTTCAGCATGTTGGCATGAATGACGCACAAAACAGGATGTTTTTGAAAAACAGTTGCTCAATTTTTAAAGCTCGAGAGCCCTTTTTTAGTGCCTTGGGACACAAGAGGCAAGTAAATATATATTATATAAAAGACGTAGATAAAACTAAGATACAGACTTTCAAAACTGGAAGACATAGGAGCTAAATGAAGTGGAACAGCCCTGTTACAGGAGGAACTGGACAAGAGGAAGGAGAGTTAATAAAAAAGCACTGCTTTGAACAGACTGGAATTAATAGGAGAATGCAATGCTCTCAGAAAGTTGAAGGACAAGCAAGGAAGAGGGCTGTGTGTTTGTTCATTCAGGGTATTGGGACAGAGAGGCTACTTTGCAGGAGGGGATGGGGAGAGGGATGTGAAGTTTGGACTGGGCAGACAGCACTTCTGTTGCCTAGGTGGGAGATGCTGCAGAAATAGCAGTGCTCCCCACCTTGCAATAGCTCTGCTTCCCAATTCAGGAAGAATCAGCTTGGCTTGGGCCTTCCCCTGAAATGGCCAAATCACCATGGGTGTCCAAAAAGACTCATGTTCTTTATCTCCATTTGTCAGAGGCGGTCAAATGAGCACTTGTTTGATCTACTCTTGTATGGCTCCACACCACACATTGAAGTAGTCAGAGCCTTTCTCTTCCAAAGTGTCCCGGTGAGCTTTGGGAGCATGTGGCGGAGTTGGTTGAGCCTTGCTTTTTTTCAGGATGAAAGTTAGTTCCTTCCAGCTTCTTGGAATGTCAGGGGATGCTAAACCCAGGAATGGGAAAGTTGATCTGCATTTTTAAAAAACCCTTTGGTTTTTTTATTGATTTTTTTTATCCCCCAAATATATGCATGTAGCACCTGAGACTACAAAGTAGAAGTGATGGGTACATAGCCTTTGTCTGTTCCTTTTCAAAAGCCTGAGTTACTTAAATCTTCTAAGAATAAAAATAGAAGTGGTAAATTTTGCACTAGCTGACAGAGATTTTTTTTTCTGTCCAAGTCAAGTTAAGTCAAGAACATAAATGTTAATTGCATTCATGTATATTTCCACACTATGACATTAAGTGAGGGTGGAATAAGAAGGACTTTTCCAGCATAAAGAGAATTTTCAGCCCATGATTAACATAAATCAGGAATTCAAATTTGGGTGGCTCCCAAGTGAACCAATTAAAACATTGCAGAGCCCTGGCTAGCTCTGTCTTTCAGAAGTTGTATGAAGGCTCTTCTGACTTCCAAGTGGAAATGCAAAAAATCCAGTGTGGTTATATGTATTAAGGTACAGCTTTTAGGAGAGGACTGAGCAAGAGAGATTAGGGGTTTTTTGGCTAATCAATGAGCTAATTCTTATCATCTTTACACTGAGCTGCACCTCACTCAATAAAGTTCCCTTCAAATGTATTGTCCTACTTCCATGAATGAGGACATCCCAGTCAATCCTGCTGTGATTAGCAGGTTGCCAACTCTTCCTCTTTGCAGGGGGTGCCCAGCACTCTGAAAGTCTATTTATTGTTTTGATCTTCCCCACCTCTCACTAGCTTATGTGATATGGTTCAAAACTTGTGTTGGAAATTCATCTCATATAAAACACTGGTTTTTGAGGCCAAGCTTAATTCAGCACGAAAATTAAGCAGAGTGTATTCTCAAATAAGTATTTTAAATTCAACTACCATGGGAATGGATCAGTGTGAAGGTCATCACCTTAAGGAGATTTTTATGAGGTTAAACCTCAAATTGGTTTAAAATATGTAGTCACTGTTTCTCTTATGTTGAGGCATCAATTGCAGAGTAAATGAAAATAACATTTAAAAACCTTGAGTCAGATTTCAAAATTAGGACAAATATAAGTGTTTGCTGTATCCCAAAATTAATGGTGTCTGGAAGTAAGAAATCACTCTGAAACTGAAACAGAGCCAAGGCTGGCTTTGGAGCAGTTTTATTCCACAGCTAGCTATATACCTCCCAGTTACTGAAAAACAAACATGGCATGCTTACTGTCTTCTGCATTATGGGGTAGATTACCACCGGGAGGAACCCAGGAAATATTTCCAAAGCTGGAAGCACTGAATGATGTGGAAATAATTACTCAAGTAAAAAGAAGGCCTGGATTGCTTTCAGAATATTAACATAATCTTTCTCAAAACCACAGCAACAACCAAAAAAACCAGGAAAGAGGAAAATTTGGATCCTTCATGCCACCAGACAGCCAAAACCCTCAAAGCACATTAGCTACTCTGAGGGCATATTTATTCAGCTTTCAGCAAACAATTAAAAGGAATGAGACTTAACAGGGCAAATATTCTCCAAGTAGGATCTGCCAGAAGAGGTTGGAATTTTATGTTAAACTGGAATAAAAGGAAGTATGCTTGGTTTAGTATGTTATGTGGTTTTGAACCATTCAAAACTTCCTATTTCTAGATATCTCAAAATATTTCAGATTTTGAATCCTAAACCATTTGGTATTCTTTTAATATGACTCATGAGAACAAGTCAGATGGATAAAGAGAAGTTGATCTCATACAAGTGTGTTGGTTTTATGCACAAGTGTATTCAGTAGATTAAATTTTGGAGTTGATGTGATAACTCCATACCCTTTTTGTTTTAGACTTGTAATGTTATCTTCAGAAAAACACGATGATTTTATTCCCTGGGAAAATGGCTCTTCTTGCTATCATCTTAGGCTGGCACAAACAATGTTTCCAGGAAGAGAACAAGGACTTTATTTTTTCTCCTTGTCTGCTGAGCACTACTTAATTCAAATATTATTTGCATTTTTTCTGCTGCCTTTGTATATCTGTGATTTTCCCTCACTGTTGCTTGTGGGATGTGCTGTGCCTGCAGGATGAGCAGGACATAGGAGAGGAAGCTGGCTCATTGTCATCCTTGGACCCATCCTGCCCTTTCAACTTGTGTGTAGTGATGGCAAAGGACATGAAGGATGTGATTCACAAAGCCAAATATCCATAGAGAAATAGTAATTAGTAATACTTATTGATGGCTGTTTTATTTATAAATGCCTTCAGTGCATCAGGATAAATCTTTAATTTTAGAAGAGTTAGAGACTGGACATATTGGTAGTTTAAGGAATTTCTGGTGAGGGTATTGTTTGATGTACTCCACTGTTTTTCAGGCAGCCCTATATAATCTGCTGTTTATAAAGTGGTTATTTCAGTTTCAGGATGTTGTTCTCTGCATTGTCTGCATATGACTTCTTAGTTCGTTCTTGCTTGCATCTCGTAGCTCTTCCCTTTTGGCCCTGCTGCTGATCTTGTGTTTAGGAAGAAGTGGCGATCTGCACTATGGCTAGCCCAGCGTTGTTGCTCATTGTTAAAAGAGCCACAGCCCCTCTGTGCCCCATGCAGCATCTCACAAGCCCCCAAGCTGGGCATCGACATTTCTCTCATGGACTTTTTCAAGAAGCTTTGCAAGGGGCATTTCCAACCAGCAAGTCACAACACGTGTCCATAGTACTTCCCAGAAGGGGGTTTGATCATATTTATGGATGAGCCTTTGTGCTTCGTATTGTGAGTGATACAAGCAAGCTGCTTTCTTCTCAGACCAAGGATATGTGCCTCTGAAATTGCCAGTTTTATCATCCCAACAGAGCCAGCTGCCTCACAGATATGAGTAATGTGAAGTAGAAATGAGAAGACCAAGGTAAACAAACACAAAGGAGCAAAGAAATGTGTTTCCTATCTGAAAATGTGGAGCAAGCTATGGATAATACAGGTAGGAAAGGTCTGTCACAAGATTCATAGTCCCTGGGCATATTTCATTCATGTGAACAGTGCTTACACAGCAGATAATTTGAGCTGCCTTTACCTTCACAGCCTTGCCAGAGAAATATTTTCATCCCTTAAAATGGGTCTTAAACAATAGCCCGATCATATTGCATGCACAGGGAGCTCTGCTCCAGTGTCTGATGTGTTTCTTCCTTGCATACATATTTGTTATCACAGCAGATGACAGAGCCTGTAATGTAATAGTTACACAGCCCCGTTCCATGTACAGCCAGATTTTCTGAATTTGGACATTTTTCCTTTTCACCTTCCTGGTGGTAAAACAACCGCAGATGGATAGTAAAACAGGGCACTTACTTAGTACTTGGAGCAGAAGCCAGATAACGTTTCTTCACTCCTTTGGAAAACTCCTTTTGTGTTCAAGAAAACCCAGAGCCAAGCTTGACAATTTTAGGCCATTTGCACAGCACAATGAGGCTGGTGGTGCTCTCCTGAAAAACACCATTGATAGGAGTTGTTGATCGGTAAACCACAAACCTTGCCCTCAGTGTTCCCTCTGTGAAGTGATGAAGGCCTGCAAATGCTGTATCAAATACTCCTTCCATCCACCAGAAATTAATAACAGTTTTTGCTTGCAGCTGTTGTAATATATATGTTTCTTGGAAAAAAAAAGAGCTAGATCAAAGGATATGTCTAAAATTTAAATTAATGTTTCTTCAAAAACAGATTACAGAAGTGCTCCAGTTATGATTATTTTTTGTCTTGCAACATGCTTTCTTTTGGATTTTTTCTAAACCTCTCTTCCCACATAAGACCTGTCTTTCCTCATCTTCTTGTGCCATTTAATTTAATAAATCGCCAGAGAAAATGTGCCATGTAAAATGGAATATGCAGGAGTGTCATATGTGATGAAAAGTGATGGGGATTAGCCAGTGAGAAGGAAATTCCACGAGTAAATACTTGCCTCTATAATTCCGTCCAGTTTTGGTGTGTTTTGAAAAATCAGATTATGCTCTTTCTTTCACTAAAGAGAATATTTTGGACTGGAAATGAAAATAGTTTACTTCATGGGATGAGGCTTATTAACAGTTATAAATAGTAAACAGCAATATTTATCTCCCATGCAATTGTAATTTCTTGATTAGAGCATCAGATGAGTAGCTGGGTTTTTTTAAGTATTCCTGGTAAATGAATAAATTTGTACAATGAATTCATGCACTGTGAGATAATTTGGTTTTCAGAAAAGTCTGCCTTCTCTTTTTGAAATAGGAAAGTCACCTGCTGGGGTTTCACCACTAAAGTTTCACATAAACAAGCTTTATGTACTCACATCCCTGAAGGTGTGAGTTAAAGCCTTCCTGATTTGTAAACTTTCTTTTTTCTTTATTAAAAAAAACAACAAAACCAAAACCAAAACAACAACAATACACATTTGCAACACCAGATGTGATTGAAGGGGGAAATTGCCAGTGGCTTCTGCTTATCCCTGGTGAAGAGGAATAGCTAATGGACGTGCCTGCATTGAGGCCTCCAGTGGATTTTCCTCTTCACCAGAGCAGGAAAGGGAGGCTCTAGGAGCTGAGTCTTTTAGGAAAGTTGAAAACCTGGAAATTCCCATTGGATTTATGAGACTTGGTGCTGGCAGACGGTGGGGAGCGTTCATGTGAGCAATTGCTTGCACAATCAATCTCCTCATTTATTAATCCTTTCTGATGTTTCTCTGAGCAAAATGCACATTGTGCAAATCTGTTTTTAAGTGGAGAAGGAGGCATGGGGGCTTGGCACATGGTCAAATCACATCATCTCAGCAAGCTATTGCCTTTCCTTGAGGTTTCAGCTGATACATTAACCCCAGGGGTGGGTGGGCTGGGAGCAGGCGGGGAGGGCCAGGAGGGCTCTGCCAGCCCCCATTAGCTCTTCAGCAACAGACCCCGGCTGCGTCCAGCTCTGTGGCCATGCCCTGAGGAGCCAAGAGCAGCAACTTGTTTTAAGCAGTGACTTCAGTGAATATCCCTTCCTTCTTCAGATGACAATTCAGAGAAATGATGGGTGGCTCAAAAGGAGTTGCTGTATGTGCATGTTCCCTTTTAAATAAAATCTGTGTTCAATGGTACACCTATGTTCATAAATGAAAGCTAGCAGTAAAGATTTATGGCCAAATTTTACAAACATAATTAAAAAAATTATTGCTAGGTATTATATGCACAAAACCCTGAAAAGGAAATCTATTTTTATTAAAATTTGGAATTTGAAAGAGGGAGACACTGCCAATAATTTTTTCAAAATCTGATTTATAAATGAAGTGCTAATGAATAATTCCACAAATGGCGCTTCATATAGTAAAGCAAGGAGGCAGATTTTCACTGCTGCTGGTACAAGAATAAATCTGAGTGAGTAAATCTGCTGCATGTTGCCAATTTTTATCATTCTTGGATATGGAAATATAATCTTGTGCAATATTTTAAGAATGTAAAAACTCTGCACAAGAGGCCATGCCTCTCTGGCAGCAAAAGACAGTACTGGCACAGACCAGGAGGAGAGTGTGTTTGAGAGGCTGGTGTTTTCAAATTTCTAGGAGCATCCTTAACAGCACCAGTCCCTTAGTACAAGGAGGAGTCTCCTAGGGATGCAATGGTCTATGCCCTGCTGCTGGAGAACCTCACTGGCACTTGGGATTAGCAGGGCATAGGAAAATTGTGCTTATTCCCTTTTCCATGCCTATGAAAGAGCTGGTGTTTGCACAAGTGCATGTCCCTCAAGCTGCCAGGCCTTGGATGTAGCAGGTATGGGCAGCACTGCTAATGTCTGCCAGAGTGGAGCCCACATGGGGGGACTTGCACCTTTCTGACGCACAGAGGGGCCAGTGGGTATCTCCTATTAATGGTGATTAGAGCTGCACACTGTTGAGTGAATGGTTTATTGCCATTGGTTAGGTTGTTAGCTCAATGAGATTAGACAAGATCCAATGAAAGAAGACGAGTACATAACGTGTTTTTACTAGTTAAACTGCTCTGCTCTGGGATTTTCTGGGACTGCGGCATGGCTTGCTCTAATAGCCTGTTCACCATCACATCATCATCCCGTTCCCACAGGTGCCTTGCTGGAGAGCTGTCATATTGTCAGCACTGGTATTTTCCCTTGTAGTGAGCTGGCAACGGGTTGTCAGTCCCATTTAACTGGCCGTCCTACACGTACATCATCAAACGATGGCATCCTTTTAATAAACGGTGAACTCTGCAGCTCGTGATTGATTCCTGACAAATCAGTCAGCATCGCCCCGCTATCAAACTTACCCAACTCAGCTGCCTCCCGGGGCTGCTTAGACAGAGAAGGGTTAGCAGCAAACTGACAACTGCCCATCAAGCAGATAACGATGGGAAAAATTCAATGAAAATCTGCCCATCTAATGATGGTAGAAATGCTAGCTGGGTGGGAGAGACAAAAGCCTGCAGCTGAGACAAGGGGTTAGTCAGGTAGTCCAAGAAACAGCAAGGACATCCCACATAACTGAGCGCTGATAGCCATGTTCTGGAGAACGAGAACAAAAACCTGCTCATCTTTGGTATCTCCGACACACTTTTCAGAACATCTTCAAGGCTTGGTTTGTTTGGACATTTAAAAAAGAGGGAAGGTGAAGCTGTAACTGTAGAGGCTGGGAATAATTTGGTAGCCATCAGAAATCTCCAGCAGGTTACCCTGATTTACTGCATTTTTAGGGAGCACCAATAAGGTTAGCTGTCAAAGACCTTTCATGCATATGACGAGATAACGGTACAATTCATAATAAATTAAAGCTAAATGCAGGAAGGGAGTTTTAAGATTGTTATGTATTTATTTTTTCAGGAGTGAAATTCATTATTGTGTTGGGCCAGTCAAAGAATTATACTTCTTTTGGACTTTTATGAAAAGAGACTGGGAAACTGATAGGTGTTCCATGTGCTTAAAATCCCCTCAGGGAACTGCATTAAAATAGAGACAAGATATTGCAGGAAGGTAGAGTGTTTTCTGCCCTGTCAAGAGGTCAGTACAGCTTAATTAAGCAGAGTTTCTCATTTCTCAAACCATGGAGTATCCAGCTGTCTGATATCCTCCCCTCTGCAGATGTCATATGTGTCATGTACACAGAATTTATGTCAACATTTGCCATCTCATTGAGTGCCTCCATGCTTTATCCGAGTGATAGGCAATTGTTATTTGCTGCCTCATTTTAACCTGTCATTCCCATTAGCACTAATAACACTGGAGTGGGGGGAGCTTTCATTTCTCATAAACCTTGTGCTGACCTTCCTCAGTGAATTCCCCCATCAAGGAAAGGCTCTTTGCAGAACATGTCACACTACAGTAAGGACCTACATTGAGGAATGGGGAAAAGAACCATCTTGGAATTCACACTGTACAACATATTTTCTTCTTTTTTACTTTTTTCTTTTTCTTTTTTTTTCCACTGGTATTTTTGCCGGGATACGTTTTGCAGAACAGAAGACTGGAACTCTTCAAAGCTGCAGTGCCAAGCATCTCCTCTCCCTCCTATTTCAAAATAAATCATTCTCCTGGTGGTAATGAGTAATACAGAAAAATGCAGGCAGTGAGGATTTTGCCAGGGAGAGAAAGATTTGCAGTGCTGTGCTTTGGCTTCTATGCAAAGTTCTATTTAATGACACTGCCACAGAAGGAGTATTATATTATCTGTCCCACTGCTCAAGCCTTCAGTCTCAGCATTGTATAAGCACACTACTTTTTTTTACATTTATAAGCAGCAAGCAATTCCAGAGAAATTCCTGTTCCAGCTACAAAGCTCAACAGACCCTGACTGTGTCATTACCTCACCCTGTTGGGGCAAGTCCTGCTTCTACAGCTGCAGAAGACCTCTGCCAGCTGCCCTGGGAAGGCCCAGCTACCCTCCCTGGGACCATGCACCCATTGCCACCATGGCACTCCTTGCCACTGCAGTAGATATGGCCCCAGCCCCATGTCGCAGACAGCCAGCAGGGTGAGAGGGGGCTGTTGTTCCCTCTTGCAGCAAAATCAGGATCACAGAGGTGACTGCAGGGCTGAGACAGGTCTTAAGTATCTCTGAAAGTCCCAAAGGGAAGAGGAGCCATGTGCTCCTCCTGCAGACATGGCTGGTCCTCATTTCTTGGAGGATGCAGAGGGAACCTGGAGCCATTAAGCTGGTACTGCAGATGCAGTGAGGCAACCCACATGCCCTCTGACAGTGTTGCTGCACTGGCCAGGTCCTACTCAAAGTGGTCTGCTGCTTCCTAATGCATTTTGGAGGTTTTTTTCCTGCAATTTTTTTCCTGAGTTTGGAGGGAAAGTTAGGAGATTCTTTTTTCTGTTGGGTTAGCTAAGGTGTTTTTGACATTCAGAGACAGTATAAACAGGTTTTTGCCTTTGAACCCTGTAGTCTAGCAGAAGTAGTTGTTTCAACAAAATGAATTTTACCTTGCTGTCTGAATAAAATGATTCCAAAGATTTCTGTCTCCTAGGAGTTGCTTGAAAATGCCAGCTTTCATTTGGCTAGAATACATTGATTTAATAATATTCATAATGGTTATGAATAGGCATTAGGCAGAGCTGTAGGATGTTTTCTGTGGCACCTGACTGCCAGTGCCCAGGAGAAGATGCTGGCCTGGGTGGCCTCTAGACCCTCACCTAGGTAGAGAGGTCCTATGCTTGTTGTACCAGTATGCCTTGACCTAGGCCTGAGGGAAGATGAGAACATTTAACTGTATTCCCACCACTTTCTCTCTGGCAAGATAACCAAGCTGCAGAGTTGTTTACTTCCACAGTGCAGAAGCAAGTCTGTTGGGAGCACAAGGAGAGCACATCAGCCGGGTCCTTCTCTTGACACAGACATTCATTCACAAGGATTGGCATAAACCTGGGCTGAACTGCAGCCAGAAGCAGAGATGGAAGTGCCCATATCCCGTTACCAACCTCCTGAGCTGCTTAATCCCTTCAGCTGAAAGCTGACCTGCAACAGATGCCGTTTCAGCAATTTCCAAGAGTCAGCGATGCCCAGGCATGGTGTATTTGACGTATATGGCCAGTTTCTCAGCTGGTGAGTTGCCCCAGCTCTACTGAAACCATCAGCATTACACCAGTTCATGCCATAAATAGGATCAGGCCATAATGTTATTTTTAATTTACCACAGCTCATGTTTCGCATGACACGGAGGCAGATTTTTGAGTCAAGAGGCCCAAGTGTAAAATGGTTCTCTACTCTCATTTCCTCTGGGCTGCCTTTTCACCAGCAGCTTAGGCTTGATTTACACCGCTGTCAGTGGATAATGAGGCCTGTCTGCCTGGGGATGTCAGGGCATCGTTGCTTACGGAGACAGTTGCCACTCTGTTGTTGGTCAAGCATCTATTAACTGGAGGCTGTGACAAGCAACGTGCTTCTTGGGGACACTTGTCTGAGGCTCTGGCATGGCTGTAGGATGCTTTCTGTGGTACCTTACTGCCAGTGCCCGGGAGAAGATGCTGGCCTGGGTGGCCTCACAACTGCTCTCATCTCAGTTGCATATTCATATTTCTTATGTCATTATCTTGTTGGACCTTTTAGCAGGAGGTGAATGCACCTTAATGCTTTAATAAATTAAGATACCATCCTTAAATTCTGGCAGGAGGAAGGACATTTTGGTGCATGAGAAAAGCCATATTTATATTAATGGTCTTCCAATTAGCAAAAAGCAGTTATAGTTTGGCTTGATTTTTACAATCCTTCATTTGAAGTTCAGGGCTCATTCTCCCTGCAGAATGCCCGGAAACCATGGCTTGCTTTGGCATTTCAGCACCATTTTCTGGCACATCTAGGATTTATGGTCGGTTTGATGAAGTTAAATCTGGCACAGCTTTTCTGCAAGTGGAGCATTTGAGCAGACAGGTTTATACAACTCCAAAGAACTGCATCAGACTGGAGCAGAACTTGATTTAAAGATAATCTGGGGAAGGTGGAGTATTATGAGAGAAGAGAGAAAAATACATATAAATAAATTCAAGCACTAGATTAGATGCCTTCCTCGCTTTGCCGCTTGTTCACACTCTTGGAGTCTCTGGCATCCCTTAAATAGAAGGCAGGCACTCTAAATCAAAGCAAATGTTTTCTCTGTCGTTTCTGACACGACTCAATGTTTCCCTAGATGGGCTGGCAAATCAGGTAGGCTGTAACCGTCTTTCTCATCCGTGGTGCTGTACTTGAAGCTACTGCTACAGCGGTGGCTGCCAAAATATGAGGAAGGTGGGGAATGGGGCCCTGTGTCCTGCCCGGTTGCCGTGAGCTTGCTGCGTGAGATGAAGCATCATGCTCACATCCACCTTCCCTTGATGGCTCAGATGTTGTCACTGTCCAGACCTTCACTGAGAAGTGGAAGGGTGCCATAACATTATTTTCAATGTAAACGGGAGCTCTTCAGTTGTTGGCTGTGTGTCCCAGCTCATTGTGAACGTAAGCTTACTGGTGTTTGTTTATGAGCAACATCGTGCTCTACCGTGGCTTCTCTTCAATGAAGTTTTATTCATACACTTTTTTTGTCATGGCAGTGAGAGTTTTCTGGTTTTCTGTGATTCACAGCAAGTGAACTTTATCTTTTTGTTCATAAAATTCCCAAATGATCAGACATAAATGCCTCATTCCTGCCACTATCCTCCCCAAGAGGCTTGTGTGCCAAAAAAAGACTTGGAGTTGGCTGACAAGCCATTTCCTGATTTGCAGCCGTTCCAGATTTACTCAGCTACCAGCCACCCCCACGATGAGCGCCGTTCCTGTTGGAATGGGAGCAGGCTTACTCCTGTTTTTTGTTTCTCTGCTATGGGTTTAAGCCTGCCAGGTGCTGAACCTTAATTCCTGCAGAAGCTATCAATGAATTCTGACTTTTGTCATACGACTGGGTGATGATGTGCCATCTGGATCTCTTACATGCAGGAAATGTTAACCCCTTTTGAACCTTAATCTGTAGCAGATGACTATGGCCCATGAATAAGGTTTATTTCTACTCCAGTGTATCAGGGAAAAGATCCAGAACACTTTCTTTCCCTCACCTAAAAAATTTAGACACTGAAGTCCCAGAAAGTGATGAACACCACCTTTGTTCCTCAAGTATCTAAATTTCCTTACACACCTCAGCTTTTGGCCCCAAAGTTTCCAAGGTTCATACATGCAGAAGCACGCAGACAGGTCTGCTAGCCTGGGCTCTGGCCAATGCACGTGCCACCATAATGCAGAGACAAGGCAAACTTTCCCTTTCTCTTCCCAAATCCTGGGATGAGCCTGCTCCTTAAATGTGTTCAGAGCCTACAGATCTATTCTCTAGAGGTCCAAGGAAAGGAGATTGCCAGGCTTGTTAAAAATAACTTAGCAATTATAAGCCCATGGGTGTTGTCCTTGAAAGACCCAATCTGCTTTGCCAGTGGTTGTGCCACCAGTCCAGAGAACAACTAGGAAATCTATAAAGGCTTGCACATGCCATCTGTTGAAGCAAGGGCACAATCAGGCAGACTAAGGTCAAAAGAAAATCACCTGGAAGTAGCCTTAGGATAAGTGACTACTTTCGCCATATAGGTAGCAGAAGCAATCTGCCCATTTTAAGGAAATTCAAGCCTAAAATGCTTCGCCAACATGACATTAGCAGTGTTACTGGTACTTGCAATGGCCAACATACTGTTTAATGGAGTTTTTTGATCATGCAAGAGTTTCAGTTCATATTTTGCTTAAATGAAACTTTGTAAACATTGGAAAGCTATTTGGCAATAAGCAAACAAATATAATGTGAATTTTTAAAAAAATCTCAGCATTTTTTTCAGCTTGTATTATGTTTTATAATTGCTTGGGTGTAGCAAGTGCTCAAAAAAGGAGGCATAGATGGTTAAAGTAACCTTGAATTATGTGCTGAGTTTGATAGTAGGGACATAGGTCCTATTTCTTTATGTTCTGCAGATCCAGATTGTACCTGCGTGGCTGTGCGCTGGCCTGTGTCAGTACAGATGCACTGAAAAACCCTCACAGTTCTCCTGATCTCCAGCAGAACTGCACAAAGGAGGAGGTTGATGTAGTGATGTGAGGGAGGCTGCATTGTGTCAGTCATTTGAGCAATTGGCCCCTGGTCTTATCCTTAGCACATACTTAACACATCTTGCCAAATTATGCGGTTGCTTAGTAATGTGAACAAATATCCCCTGGAGATTCAATAACCAAACTCATTATCACTTGTCATCTGGGCCAGGAACTGAATCCAGATCTCCAGGAGTGAATGACTGGTGTGTTAACCTAGTCTCCTACTGCTAAAATAGCAGAATGAATATGTGCAAAGTCAGCTCCACGCAGTGGGTAAAAATATGCCCTCAGTAAGAGCACAGAGAAGCTCTATTAAAAATGATTCTCATTACATAGATTCCGTTATCTGAAATAAGAAGGGGGGAATTTAGTGTTTATTAATGTTTCAAAGAATGACATAAATGAAGACTGATTTTTTTTAATTATTTATTTTTTGATCTTGCAAACTAAGCAATGTATCAGCGTTATGCGTGTCATCTTCTGCACTTCAGGAGGCCACTGAATCGCTTTGAAAACAGAATCTCATTCCAGTGTCACTTGTGGATGCTGTTAGGTGAGCCTACAGCGCTTGCCAGAGCTGTGTGAGGTGGTACTTCACCTTGCTCCAGAGAGGCTCGTTTGTTGCAATGTAGCCACGCCAGCAGGGCTCATCACTATGATGATGACACCTCCCCAGTATCCGAGCTCATATCCCAGTCAGAAACACACTGTTCTACGGGACATACCAGCTCCTCTGGGACAAGCTAGATAGCACTGCATTGTGCACACCATAAATCTGTGATCTGAAATTTTAGCAAAGTACTCTACTTTGTCTCTTTCTCATCAGCAGGTTCCTTCTGGTTCATCAGGAAAATGCAGATAGTCAGCCAGTTTGCTTAACAATGATTTTGGCAGTGAATCCAATATTTGTAGATCTGCGTACTGAATACATATGCTGTTGGCTATAAAGATACCACATTTTTCACTCATAAGCAATCCCAGCTGCATATATGGTTTTTGGATTTTTTTTTAAATTTTATTTTATTCTGGAGTAAATTTCAGACCAGCTGCTCAGCGTACAAATGAAAGTTGGTTTAATTCATGTAGAAGATGTATGCATATTAGACACTGAGGGTGTGCGCACTCATAGTGATGGGAGTTCAGAGGAGATGCGGAGATTGACAGTTTGCCTGAACAAGGTCAATACTGGCAAACGTGGAAGGGAACATCTTAAGCTGTTGTTGCCCTTTCATGTAATATCTGCTCAAGGGCAAAATGGACTTGATCTCCCTTAAGCAACATTTCCTGTCACTTCCTCGGGACATCATTAACACAGATTAATTGTTTTCTAGAGTTCAGCCAGCAGAATCTTACCACTGTCATCAGCACTTTTCAACCTCTACTGAAATTACCTTGTCTGAAAGAAAGTTTGCAAACTTTCTTGCAATTTTCTTGTTAAAATGGCTGACTGTTATCATGGACATCAAATTGAGGGGATGGTATCTTCTCAGTGACATATTTTGGGACTGGGTTTGATTTTTCCCCCTTTTTGTTCTATTGAAAAATTTGTATTTTTCACCTATTGAACACATAATTTCTCATTTCCTACCTGCATGAGAAGACATTGATCTAGTAGCTACAGGATCTTACTGGCTGAACATCCCTCCTATCTATCTGGGGATTTTTACAGTTATCAGATTTTTGCAGGTCTAATGGCATGTTTAGTTCTCTAGAAGTATGAATCATTAGGTATTTGCTACACTGATATACCCAAAGGGATTTTAAAACTACTGTCACTCTGCATTGTGCTTACATTGCCTTCATCTCATGCTGCAGGACTTCTTCAGGTTGTCTGTAAAAGCTTCAGAGAGGAGCTGTCATTCTTGCAAGGATTTGGGCATTGGCCACATCCAGAGCTGGGACATAGGTCAGGGTGTCCAGAACTGTACCAAGATTCTGCTTGGTATGTTTTTGCCATGTGCTCTGACTTGCATCAGTCTTAAGATTTGTGGTCAGAAAGAAGCTTTCTCCTCTACTCAGGTTGCAAAATAGATTGGTGATGTGTTTTTTGAATTTTTCTTGGTACGTATCATCTTATGTGGTGAGCAAGACCTCTTACCAACCTTTGCAGAGCTCCCTTCCTTCATCAGGAGCGGGACACTAGCAATGCTTCTGCTCTCTCCTGCTCTCTTCATTTACAATGTGAAAATTACTGCTTCTGGCCATTTATGCTTGGTGTTAAGTTCATGAGAGAGTTTTGTGAGCTGCTTTGTTGCCTGTGATGAAGTGTAGCATGTAGAAAAAGTGTCTGAGAACCTGAGAAATATATCTATTGCAACATTTCTTGTTGATAGCAGAGGACTAGACTCAGTGGTCATGTCAGAGTAGCAGTCTCAAAGAGGTCTCTTTCAATCATTTCTTGACTTTTCTCATACTTGACCAGATTATGAATTTGTTTATACTTGTTTTGTTCCACATTGTACCTTCTAGGCAATTACACTTGAGTTATCATTGTGCTGTAATGGACTTACACATAGACATATCCTTTCAAGTTCTGACTCCATACCATAGAAACATTCAAACCAGGATGTGGATAATTCCTTACTTGAGGTTCTGGCATGGAGAGGGGTCAGGTGGTGAAAAGAAAACACTAGCATCGTATGGATACTAAATTCCCTTCTTTTGAAATTCAGCATAGTAATTCCCATCTGCCCAAGTTAGGGATCCAGTGCTCATTCTCAGAATTGGAGTTATCACTTATTGTCATACTAGAGTTGTGGTTTTAGGATAGAGCTGAGGCTGTATAGCCTGTTTGGGGACCAGTGTTGAAAAAGTAGGTTCTGGTTCGCATCTGAGCCCTCCCATTGGGTGTGTGATACCATTGCCTCCTTTGTGTAGCACATTGTACTTGTCTCACAGCCTGAGGAGTCAGCTTGGGGAGCTAAACCCCCAGACACATTAACCTGCAGAGATTGCCTGAAGATGGGCTCACTCGTATCATAAAACCACACCCTTGGCCCGTTCTTTCTCAAGCTCTTTCTTCTAGGTCCCATTGCTGAGAGAGTCAAGGGGTTGCAGCATTCTCCAGCAGCTCCACAAAGGGGGATGTCTCAGAGACAGACCGCTTAACCACATAGCACATGCAGCTATTTCATTTGCAAACCTCGAGTCTTCAGAGTTGTGCTGAAGTCACGTGACATGGAACTAGGAATAGCTTTTTGAAGGCGGTATGATGGAATAATTAGCTAAGGAAACAATGCTTGCTTAATTGGTTTTGATGTCATGGGAATACAAGGTGTAGTCTTTTTCAGGTTGCATTTATGTTTTTTCCAAGCAATACGGAACTCCATACTTGATCCTGTTTTGCAGGTATCTCATTCCCATACCAGAACCCACTGTCCTGAAACAGTCACCTAAGCTTATCATCCAGTGAGAAGAGTCAAGGCAGTCTGGGATCCTGTGTTGGCTTCCTGAAGGAAGGGAGAGGTGAAGCCAATGTGCTAGGGAAGTGTCGAGGATGGCAATAGGTTTTACTTCTGCCCCTCTTGAGGGTCAAAGTCTCTTCTTCTATTTGAGAGATATGCCCTAATCCTAATGTCTTATAACATGTCTAGAGGAGAGCCAGTGCTCCTATTTTATGCAATATTCCAGTGATTATAGCACTAGCTCAGGGTAGAAGCACAGAAGTTCAATTCTATTTTGAAGGGATTCAAAACCATACAGAAGAAGAATAAGTAATAAAAATGTATACACCAGCACTATTTTGCTTTGTTGTTAAGTCTTTTTCTGTTGCTAATATGCAGTGCATTTAATTGTGAGCTATTTCACGGCCATATCAGCAGTGAAAACTATTTCAGTAAAAAGAGTTTATTCCACCAAGTTAGACAGTTGCCTTCTTAAACTTGAAAAAGAAATGCCCAGGCATCCCGTTATTATTGGTTTGAATTATTTATAGCCTTAGCATTTCACAAGATATTCGAAAAGCAAATGCATCCCATATTTTAAATATTACTAGGTGGTAAAAGATGCACGCAGTGCAGTATAGGATTGCTATCATAGCATTTCCCCTGGTGCCACTTGCCACAGAACTTGACTGTGCTGCCACAACAGTGACAATCAGGAATACTGTCATTACGGTCAGTGGGGGAGCTCTTGATTTATTTACATTCATGTAAGCAGAGTCAGAAGCAGGCCTTGAAAAATTTTAAGGTCATTGCATCTAGTGAGGTGTAGCTGCAGTTTTCAAAATTACTGTATGCCTTTGCAAGAGAGAGTTTATGAACTAGCTTTATATTAATAGCAAATATATCTGTAGTATTTTCCTTTTTGAGGTTTACAGCCCCATATTTTCTTACAGAAAAACAATGGTATTAGTTTTGTTGTGCAGCTTTGTTGATCAGATGCAGGTGCTGATGATGCAGATATGCAGCTAACTGGGGCAAGGTTTCAGTGCTGGTTGTTTCCCCCCGCCATTTGGGTCCTGAGATTTCAGAAAGTAAAGCTGAGCAACATCTCAAAAAATTGACCCGAAGTCAGGCAGTTTAGCCCAAGAATCGACTACTTACTACCAAGACACACAGAAACAAAACAGCTGGGAGGGAGACAGCAAGTAGGGAAGGGCAGGAGAAGTGCTGAGACTCATCCACCCTTGCCCCTCCCTCCAATATCTCTGAGCATCAGCTGCCCTAGGATGAAGCCGTATCTGACTACGCCTGGACCACAAGGGGAAGGGAAGGCATGCAAGTGGCACTGAGCATGCCAAGCTGCTCACACGTGCCTTGTCTGACCCATACCAACAGGTCAGTGAGCACTAAGATCTTATCCTACAGCATGGCACTTGCAGGGCTGTGGCTCCCCAAAACTCCAGAGCTGAGCACATACGTGGCTTTGACCCGTGCTCTGTGGAAACACATCCACAGATGACAGAGAAACATGTAAAATATGTCAATAATATGTCAGGATATGATTGAGAGCATAACAAGTCCCTTGATGCTCTTTACCTTGGAGAAGAGTGAATCTTCAAAACAAGCGAGCTGGCTGTAGCGGCAGAGACCTTGACACCCAGAGAGGAGGGCTGCTGCTTCATCACTCACATACATCCTTGCGGATTATGCTGGGTTTTTCCCAGTTGTTTGAGGTTTTTTCTTGTACTTCATTAGCACCAGTGCTCAACATTGAGTACTACATTCTCCAGGTTAGCCAGGCATTCCAACACTTAAGTCGTTAATGTCTATGCCAGAGGGCTAGTTACATCTCAAACCTTTTTATATCCTTTCCTAAAGACATTTTTCACCTAGATCAACGACTGGTGATTATCCAGTCTAAATCAGGATCCTATTATGTGAGTGCTGCTGCTGAAATGTAGGTAATAAGAATAGCCAGAGAGACGAGTGAAATGTAGCACGAGCATCCTGTGTGTGTCCCTTTAATTAGAAACCACGCAGAGTTTGAAATCTGAGGTGCTTCCAAACATGTGTAGCGTTCATTTTAATCATTCCTCGGAGTGCAGGAGGAAGCATCAATTAAATTCAGCATGAGAGAAACTCCTGGGAGTGGGTGCAGGAAATGCTTTTTTTTAGTATTATGATGATGATAATGATGATGATGCACAGGGACAGGATTTTGAAAGCATTAACCTGACAAGGCACCAAGGAGCCCCGTAGTATGTCAGCAAGCAGCCAAAGCACCAAAAGATCCTTAAGGCATAACTTTGACCCATATTCTGTAGATAATCAACTTTCCTCTCCCCAAAGGGGATTTGGGAAAATGACATAAAAGTGTGATTTGCATTATGAAGCCTTGTATCTTCCTTGATGTTTTCCTTGTCTGCTCCAGCTACTCTTGCTTCCTAACATCAAACCATGCAGAGGTTTGCCGCAGCTGGGGGAGAAGCTGAATGGCTTCTAATGGGAGCAACCCTGTCATGGTAGCAGGGGGGGGGCCTTTCCCACCACAAAGGAGGCGAAGACCCACGGCATTGGAGTGTGAGATACTCTTTGACCTCTTCAGTACAGTGAGTCCACAGGAGGTGTGAGGCAGGCCTCTTCTCCACCCACTCTGCACTCCTCCAAGCCAGTGCTGATTAAAGCCCTTCTGGCAGTCAGCTGGCTAACAAGCAGGAAGGTGCCAGTCTGTCCTGTCAGCTGGACTGAGGCTTGAAAGTGATCCCTAATTGTCTTTGCGAAGAGAGTGCTTGTCCGTAAATTGTAGCTAGTGAGCCCTTTCGGGGCAAGGGACCTAGATGGGAGGGCAAAGCAGAGGCAGGGAGAGGGCAGTCCTGTAAGGGAGAGGGTAGTCATCCCAAAAAATAAGGTCCTCTTTTGGAGAAAATAACAACCACGGTGGCATTTTTGATAAAAAGAGCTGAAACTCAGTGATTTAAAAAAAAAAAAAAAACAAACCAACAAAAACAACAAAACACCATGGATTTTTCATTTTTAATGGATACCAGATATTTTAATATTACTAATTGCAGCAAATGAGGGAAATAATCTGTCTAAATTCCTGGCAAGTAAATTGGCACGTTCATTTTTTCAGAGGCCATGAACATGGAGAGCCCCAATGTGCTCTGACTTGAGAAGGCTCCCAACAGTGAGGGGACGAGGAGTGCTCACACGGTGCAGATGTGGATGAGCTAACCCCTCTCACACTGACAGGCTGAGCCAAGAATATTTCAACGTTAGCATCTCCTAGTGCAGTTTCATCTCACTGGCTATAAAGCCTGTCCTGGTGCAAAAGAAACCTCTGTGATTTCCATGTAACTATGAGAAAGGAGCCAGAGCTGGTTTTGTGTAACAGGATTTGTGTGGGCTGTTGGTAAGGGCATGCTGCTGATAAATAAAGTTCAATTGTAAATATTCTCTAGTGACATGGGAATTTATCCACCTATTGAAGTTTACAACCGAGCTACCGAAGAAACATGTTCTTTAGCTCCACTGTGTGTGCAGCCCACAGTGCATTTATCAAACACCCTGTCAGTTCTGGGAAGGCACAGTTCAGGTAATATAGTATTTATGAAACTGTTAATACCACCACAGAAAGTTCTCACAGGCTCTGTTTTTTAAAGCTGCCTTATGAAAACTTCAGACAAGGGGAAAGCAGAGGATATATTGTCAGTTTTATAGTACAAGGCTCTGCTTTGTTGTCACGCGCAGTGAGGAAGATATAATAGAAAGAGGTGCTTCCTAGGCACACTTATTTATCATAAAGCATACAGTAAAAGCAGTGTAAGCAATTCAAACACTACCTTTTGCAGAAGTGTTAGGGTTTAAATAGGAATTTTGGATTCCTCCCCTTCATCAGAAATAAGAATTAAGGCTGCTTTCTCGTCATTCACCCATCTCGGTTTACAAGCCTCCCTGCCACCATCACCGTTAGGCAGGCAGGCAGGTTCTTAGAGTGGGCACTTTTTAATCCTCTTTCTGTATCAGATGGTCTTCATGGTCATTTGTCTTCCACTGCCTCTCCCAAACTCTCTGGAAACTCTGGAAGTGGCCCTGCTTGCTCCCCTGTAAAACCATCTGTTTCATCCTTCAGATCTCGAAATACCCCCAGAGACTCCTCAATTCCTAAGTAAATGCAGGTTTCCATATGGAGGAATGATCACAACATGGTCCTTGAACGACCTTATGGCACCTCAGAAATAAAAGAAATTCTTCCATTTTTAAATTTTCTGGGTTGTTTTATTTGGGTGCTGGAGCCTGTGAGCTGAGGCTGCCAAGGTGGCTTGTGTTGTTTCAGCCGCTGATTTTCTTGATCCTCAGTGATTGAAATGACGGGAGAAGCTACTGCGCAACCTTTAAGTTAATGTTTGTATGAAGGGGGGGGAGGAAGAGAGAAGAAACATTTTCCTCGTGTGCATTTATTTATGTTAAAAAAAAAAAAAAAGAAAGAAAGAAAACAACACAGAAGGCTCTTCTCCACCGGTAGCAATCCCGGCAAGATTCGCCGGAGTGGGGCTCCCTCTGTTGAGCTGTGGGAGCTTCGCCAGATGGTAAACACAGCTGCCGGCTCCAGGTTTGGGGCAGCTTCATCTCCAGACCCTTCCTTAGCCCTCCCTACTCCCTGTGGTCCACCTGAGAGAGAAAAAATTGCAATGGAAAAGTCCTGGCAAAGCAGGGTCTGGGAGTGGAACCTCCAAGCTGTGACCTGCCTTGTGTCTGCCAGGAGGAAACTTAGCTCTGATGAGTTGTAGCAGAACTGGACCATAAAGTCCTTTCTGGGGTGGAGGTGGGAGAGCTTTCTGCTAAGGAAACGCTTGACTCACAAGGCAATGAGCCAAGAAGAAAGATGTGGAAAGGCTGGAAAGCAAACCAAAGGTATTGGGCTGGGCAGCAGAGTTACAAAGGCACCACTGGAAAATGTAAGCTGTTCCGTGCTTTGTCAGCTTCCACGAGGAAAGATCGAATGAAGCAGTTACAGCACAGATTCATGCTATGGCCCTTTATGCAACACTTTTTAGTATTTTCCCCAAAATGTTCTCTTTCTGTTTTGTCTTTTTTTTTTTTTTTTTTTTTGCCATGATCTACTCTGTAAAGTATTGCGTAAAATTCCAGGGCTGTAAATGCTGCCGTTGTGGAGGTGAAAGAACCTGAAAGAACATAAGGCTCTCAAAATTGCACAGTGGGCTGACTTTTAACTCATTTCTTTTACCAAAAAATGCATGAGGGCTGGGTTCTGGCAGGCAGCTGGGAAAACCAGGTTGTGGTCCTGAACCAAGCAGTGTCATCTGGGGAGTAATCAGTGAGTTTTCATGTTTATTTAGAGGATTTAAGATAACACCTTGAATGGCGAACACAAGACAGCTTTAAATATATAACTGCCATAGTGCCTTGAATATAAGGATTTGTTTTGTGTTTCTCTGTAGCCTCAAGGGAGCTCCTATTTGTTTTATAGTGTGTCTCTTTTTGTGGCTCTGGCAAGCTAAATGTAACCAACTTTGCCGTCTTTCCTCCTTGAACTGCTCAAGTAGCACATTGCAGTGAGATTACCTGTTTAAGTTGCAGTGAAAGTTGGCTTTTTTCTATTATTTGTTTTCTTCTTTGTTAACCCACCACCAGCTCCTCAGGTCCTTGTTCAGGACATGCTCGTTGGTCCTTGCCTTTACCAAGCAGTCAGTCGAGGTGTATTTTGGTCTGGTGGTTTCTCGTGAAGCCACATTGCATACTTGGGTTAGAAGTCCTCTCAGCTATTGGTTGGGACCTTTTGTAGACCAGCTTCTGCTCTGAAATGTCTGTGTGTGGCCACAGGACCTTTCACCAGGACTCCTGCACAGTATTATAAGGCTAAAATTTAGCCCTTAGCCAGTTACTCTGTTCTGCCTGAAAGGACAGATTCTAAGAGCATACCTAGGTTTTGTAAAGGCTATGGCTAGCATACGAGAGGTCACTAAACATTTTCTTTGGTGGAGGATGCCAGCTATTCAGCTTTGTTTTGAACAAGATTACTTGTAAAATAAAGCTCTATATAGTTGGAATTTTCTATACATCCACACAGCTTCATCAAGATTAACTGGATTAAAGAAGTTTAACTGAAACCACAATTTGGCCAACAATGCTAGCTATGTGTTGACAGTACCCCTTATTAAATAGCAGAATCTGGAAGGTTTGGGGTTTTGCAGAACATGAGGGTCTTTGTGCTGACACAGTTAAACAACTGCTTGGTGTTAGCCACTAATTCTCTGGGCAGCAAATTCTACTAGAAATCCAACCTGACACAAAAATCACATGCTATTTAATAGGAGTGCATGTAGTTTGAGAATATTTTGCTTTAAACAACATGTTAGTAGGAAAAAGAGATCTTTGAATGTGTAAATATTGATACATATTGAGTGACAAGCTGAAGCAGCATGAGATATGAATCTATTTGAGTCATGATTGTGAGATTGGGTGAGCTCAGCATGGGACAGTCTTGCATTCAGGTTTTTTAACTTCCTAGGAGAAAGGGTGTTGCCCTGTCGAATTGAGCTCTTATTCTGGTAAAGCAGAAGTTCCCAAACATACCTGTGACAAGCTGTGCAGCGGAAAGCCTGCCATTTCTTTCTCAGTTGTGCTGTAGGCTTCAACTGCATTTGCCAAGGGGAAGTTTGAAACATTTTTTAGTCTTTGTGTGCATAAAGATGGACCTCATAAGGTACAATGTAAGTTGGGCCTGTTTGTCATAAAAACTACAAAATAACCTTGGGAGATGCTCTTCTCTTTAAAGAGTGGTTTGTATTCCATTTGCCTGTTGCTGAAGAAGATTAAAAACATTCTTTGGTGTTCTGAAGTGGTGAACATCATTGTTCTGTGTTCTTTGGGGAGCAACGCCGACGCGCTAGAATGATGCTGTACCTGCTTGCGTTCCTTTTGTCTCGTTCTGCTGAGCATTTCCCCTGGTATCTTTATGCTAACTGCAAAAGTGACTTCTGGAAACCGCAGATAGGCTTCTGAGCTTCCTCTGCATGCATAAAGACCACCTCTTGGGAACACACAGAGGTGTTCCCAAGACCTCTTAACACTTCAGAATAGTTTCAGAGAAGCAGTTCACTTCCTGCTCCAGGTAGGAGCTGTGCATAGCTCAAGTGCATATTGCCTGCATGTGTCCTCAGGTATCACAAGGACTGCAGCCCTCCACAGTACCATATTCCAGGACATCACCATTATGTACAAGTCCTTAGTTAAATAAAGCAATAGAGATTTAGTTAAATAGTTTTATTTTGTTGTAATTAATTAGTGCTTATATGGCACTATAAATAAGCATAACACTTTCCAGGGTATATAAAAGATTATGTTCGGGTTTTGTTCTTTGTGGTGCCATTTCTATTGTAGGCTTCAATACTTTTATTCTTAGAGTTGATTTTAAAGAGGTTGTACCTGCAAAGTATGATTTTTCAGGCTCTAACTGGTGGTTCGCACAGAGCTGACTAATAGCACATTGCTGGTTTTTGTCTTTGTGCAAAAATAGATTCTCTTTGATTAATTTTCCTACTATCAGCTTTCCATGAAAGCAAATGCTGCAGTATCACGGTCATGATCTGTCAAGCCAGGTGAGCCAGGGGTGGTAGTTACTCTGTGTGGCAGTACAGAAGACAAACCACCTTACACAGAAGAGTTACTTCTTGGGGTTACTACTCTGAACACCAGCGCACCTCCCGCTGTTTCATCCCAAAGGGATCCAAGCAGACATTTCACGCTCATGATTTAAGTGACTCTCAGCTGATTTGAATGGGTGCTTTCATTGCCAAGATCTGGGCACTAATAACAGGGAACACCTAGACTCTTCCTCGGCAGTCCTGCTGATGGATGCTCCACCATGCATCCTCTGTCCTCTCCAGCGCAGCTGCTGCAATTCCTGCTAAGCTATTATGGATGGCAGAAAAACATATACCGAAGTGCTGCCCAGCCTGCTTGTGGGGAGCTTCCTTCAACTTGGAAGGCATAAGTGTAGTCCCATGTGTTGCCACTGAATCTTTGCTTGTGCAGACTGGGAGATTTGTGTGTTACTTCAGAGTAATGAGGCAAAAAATTAACAATATGTGGTTTAATTATTATTTATGTATTATAGTAGTGGTTTCTGTTTAATTATAGTTTGTTACTGAGATGTGAGTGCTTTTCATTACTTTTTTTTTTCTGTGTCTTTTCTTCTTTTTCTTCTTTACTGACTTTTGATAGGCTTTGGTTGTTTACACTTGGTGGTACTTCATGTAGATAAATGTGTATTCATTCATACAGAGGAACAAACTCTTCAGATGTGTATTTGGAGGATGGGGGTTATGGAGATGTTGGAGAAATCTGAAGAACTGCAACAGGCAACATGCTAGTGTGTTTTGCTAAAATTACTTAAGTACCATTTAGAAAAAAATAAATTACTGTCCCTAGTAGCACTCTTATCAGGCTGTACCAGCAGCTGTTCGGCTTCATCCATTTCTGCTTCACCTCCAGCTCTGACTATGAACAAGCCCCATGAAGCGGAAAGAAGGAGGAGTTAAGCACTTCTCCACCTTTTGCCTTTTCCCAATTCTTTCACTCGTTCATCCCTCTGAAGCAGGGGTCAGGTGAAGGTACTGTCCCATGGGGCGGGCAGTGTCATCTGCCTCTCTAGAAGGATGCCTGACTGCAGGGGAAGCCCTTGCAGCAAAGAGGCAGAGGTTTCCCTTCTTTGCACAGCTTGAGCTGCACAAGACAAGAGCCTGAGTGAGGGAAGTTATCTTTCCGCATAAACATGGCTTTCACACAGCAGAAAAACAGTCGTCTTCTGCTTTGTTGTTGCAGAGAGGAGCTGGAGCCTCAAGAGGTTTTTTGGGTTTCAGGAATCTGAATACAAACTTGGTTTGAGCAAAGGGTTGGGTCATAGCTTTTCTGTCTGGGTTTGGTATCTGAAGGCCTTGCCCCCGTTTATTTTATTTTTGAATTCTTATATAATGCAGTGTACTGATGTCAAGGAATGGTCTTGGACTTCCCTCCTGTGCGTTTGTGAGCCAGCAAATCTGGCCAGCCTCTCTGATGATTTTGGCCAGCCTCCCTTGTTGTGCACAGCGAAACTGAAGTCATGCTCATCGTAGACATCCAGGCTCTGTTTGCTGTCTCAGAAAAAACTGGTTGCAGAGGGAAGCTATGATTTTCACTTCCCAAACAGCGTGAAGTAGACGAACCATGATTCGTAGGCACCCACACTGTACTTTGGGCAAGTGTCAGGCCTTTCTCTAAATAGTGACCTCCTTCATCAAGGCCCACACACGGAAGCTGGCAGGCTTTGACCCATGTTGGAGCTTATGTTGCTTTGAGCATATCGGGAAAATGTCTCTTTTCCATAACATTTGAAAACTTAAGACCTACCGGTACAGCTCACACTCTACAAAGCTTTCTATTGGGAGAGCTTACTGGAAACAATCGTTTGGGGTTTTTTTTCCTCTTCTTTTGTTCTTCAGGATACATAATGAAAAATTCTTCAGCGTTACCACTTAATTGCTTCATGGCTGTTGTTTGTCAATTTGCCAGCAGGTTTCTGCTTAACTGCTGCCATTTGACATTGCTGAAACACAAATGCAGAATGATTGAGTTGCCAACATATCATTAAGTCTTCTGCAAGGGGGGTTTTCAGCATATTAACGCTTCAGGCTTTTACGTCAGTATTGATTGCTGAAATAGAAAAGAAACCTTTGGCAGTATTCAGCATCGTGCCAATGCACCATTACTGACAGGAAAAAGAATCTGGCCATTGCCATTGACTGTGACTTCATCCCTTCCTTCCTTCCTTTCTTTCTTTCTTACATTCTTTATTTCTATACACACCCACATAGAATTTTTGAAATATAATACACATCATGGCCAAATTCCAGTTAACCTAGCAATAAATCGACAGGGCAAATTGATTTCTTGATACAGTCAGATGTGGAGGCCATTTAATTTTGTGGCCGCCTGCATCATGAGTGACCAGATTTCATGGCAGCTGGTGAGGGGGGTGATGGCAGGTATTCCTTAGAGCAGGAATGCTGGTCAAGAGCTGCCTAGGAGGGAGATAGTGGGGTGACGGTCTCTAGTGAGCTCCTGCCAGGGGAGGTAGGCTGCTCCCATGTTAGTCCTCAGATGCCAGGCTGGATGTTGTGGAGCTGAGTGCCATGGGGAAAGGAGCCACATGATGCTGCTGGGGCCAGGATGGGAAAGGTTTCCCTCCCAGGACACAGTGTTACAGAAGACCCCAGGATGGGAGAGCAGCTGGGAAGGGCCTTTGCATGAGGAGCAGGGGATGAAGTGGGTGGGGAGAGGGTAGCATGGTGGCTCAGTGGTGTCCAGCAGCTCTTGCTGCAGTGGTACCCAGTTGCAGGAGAGGCAGAGGAGGGGTAAAAAGGGCTTGCTGTGCTGAAACAGGGATCAAGAGGAAGGTGTAAGTGATCCTTTAGTTGTTGGAGGAACATCTCTGTGTGCTTATCACTGGCATCCACCGCAATCATTGCCTGCCTCTGCTTTTCTTTAGTCTGATCCCTTAGATGACACTGCTTTGCAGCCTGTTTTAGATTAGAAGATTTTGTAAGAAGAACCACTTGAATATGCTGAAGATGATCACGTCTGCCTAAAATGCCATTGCCTGGAAGAAAAAGCTGAGGGGGAAAAGGACAGGGCATGGGACAGAGAATTTGAACAGAAAATAGGAAGGGCATGCTCCCCAATAGGACTTTGGGGGGGCGGGGGTTGGCCGTGAATTAGAGATCAGTTCTGACCGATCCCCTTCCCTTTGAATTGGGGGAGTCAGGTGAAGAAGAGGGGACTATTAGGCTAGAATTGCACTGGACCAGGATTTGGCAAAGAGGGAAATAATCATAGGTTCACAGGAAGATTTCTAAGAATCACCTAACTGTTGATGCGGAGCGACTAGCAAACAGCAGCAGTGATCAGTTTTCTTCTGTTACTGAAATATGTTTCCTTTCAGGTATAGTTAAGAGGAGCTTTCTGAATCTGATTTGCTTCTCACTTGTGGGTTAGACAAAAGTAGGAAATATAACGGGAAACTTCCAAAAATCTGCTTCTTAGGGACCAGGATTCATTAATACAATCTGACTACTGAAAGTCCACTGAAAGCTGGACCATTTGGGCAGAAAATAGCAGTGAGGAAGAATCAAGAGTTTATTTTCGGGTTTGGGGTTTTTTTTTCTGATATTGAATTTCTCTCTTTGGTCAATTGGAGCAGATGCTTAGAGCTTTAGAACGGGAAAAGCAGCTTTATTTGAAAAGGGTTAGAGAAGACCATTATTCCTTTACCTCTGCCTGGGCCAGAGTAAACGCAAGCTTTACCTGGGGTGCTTAAATCAAAATGGATGCTTCTGACCTTATAGAAAGGCTGGGAAATGTCTCAATTACAGCAAATTTTCAATTGAAGTGTGCCTTTTCCACTGAACAACACGTTCATCTCAAAAAATGCTTCTACAGGCTTTTTTAGTTGAAAAGCTGTGGCTCAGAATTAGAAAAGCTGTAGCTAATAACTGAAATGTTTTATCTTGGAAGTGCCTTACCACTGTCGGTTAAAGTATGTTATGCACAAATCTTCTCTATGGAGGACAGTCCCCAGGTGACACAGCCCATAAGTAAACTCCTGAAAGAGAATAGGAATACAAGCACCTAAACTGCAATTTCTCTGGGGTGCCATCTTAGGGTCTCCAAATGCCAGATTTCAAATTAAAATTTCTGTCTTGCAGTTTGTTTGCTTGGAAATCTGCATTTTCATCAGGTTAAGGTATAAACAGGCACCTGCATCATCTTCTAGCTACGTCAATGAATCAGTAATAAAAGCTCAGCACGTGTTTTGTAAGAATTTCATTGATGTTGTGTGAGACCGAATAAAATCCAGTTTCCTTCTCTGTAGCTCTGGGGGCTGTTCACTTTCCTCTCAATAAAATGAGGTTTGGGAGCAGAAAAGGGTTAAAAAGTAAAGAAAGTGATCTGACCTTGAATTGCTACAAAGATCTTCAGAATAGGAAGGCCCTGTCTAGGCTTAGTGATACCGAGCATGCTTGCCAGGCATGTGCCTGGATCAGCAGTGGTCCAGTGCGCACCTGGCAGAAGTCTTACCCGGTGTTTGATAAATTGTCTTCTCCCAGCATGAGTTAAAGTAATGAATCTTTTACTTCTAAATTACTACAAGGCTCTGTTGTCTTTCAGCCTACCATTTCCTTTTTTTTTTCCAGTCCAGTTTCAAATAGGTAATGCAATCTATGCCTTACCTAAGAAGTTTAATGGTATCATAGGCTTAATCTTAAAAATGCTGGGGAGGAGGAGGATGATTTGGTGTCAGGGGAAATAACTATCCTGGCAGAGAGAAAAATATCAGTAGGATGCTGCCACTGGTTTGGCAGAGACTGTTTGTGCATGCTTTGTTCGCTGGCCATTGATTTTCTTTTCTGGTTTTATGCTTCTTTTGTTACATTTGAAGGTGCTTCGAAAATACTGGTCTTTAACTAGGTGCCTTCATTCAGATACAGCAAAATCCAAAAGCATACAGAGGAAAAAAGAGGAACCGTAAATTGGTAATGAGAAAACCGAGAGCTGGGGACACATCTGAATGAAATTAAATCCCCATCCAGACAACAGGGATAGTGCTCTGTAGAGCTGTGCCTGGTTGACGGCCTCCTTCACCGTGTGGTGTAGGCAAGCGGACCTGTTGCACATGCTTTCCAAGACACGCACAGCTACGAAAGTCCTTCCTAATAAAATGAGTAAGTTAACACCTCTTTGTGAAGGTGCGCTCAAGAAACTTACTTTTTGACCAATGTGGTATCTGCCTGCCGCAACAACCATCTGGCACCCAGAAGCAGCTGGAGGAGGCTGCGTTGGCAGGCAGCACAGGCAGCAGGCTGATGCTTCTGCTCCTCCTGCCGAAAGATGCAGGTGTAAGAGCATAAAACCTGCCTTACCAGAGCAGGTCCATTTAATGTACCCATTGGGATCGACAAATGCCTCCGCTTGTTGCTTTAGGAAATACTGCAAAAAGTCATCTCAGCATCTCATTTTCTGGCTGAGGTTGGGAAATGGAGTGTTTCTGCTGGGCCACTCCACCTTCTCCCTGCAGAAAGCATCCAAGTGCTATTCTTATGCACAGGAATATCATCCCAAAGAACAGGCTTAAGAAACACCCTGGGGAATGCCAGGGTGTTTTATTAAACATGCCTTTACTTTTTCATTGTCCCTGTAGGGCACCCCATTGACAGCCAGTGTACAGAGTGGGGAACAGACTACTTGAAGGCATATATATCCAACAGAAAACCATGTCATTTTTTAAAAAAACATCTCTGGAAAAAAAAGACCGTTATGAAAGTTTGACTTTACAGCACCCCATTAAGATCCCCTGTGGTATGTGCGGCTACATATTTGCACAGAGGCTTGCAAACTGACTTTTAGCTCAAGCTAAATAAAATTTAAAACCACAGAGGATAATACAGCAAAGCACCATTTCTCCCTCAGAATGGGTTAAAGATCTATTACAGGACCAAAGCGACCACAGTGTCCACCAGTGTCCCCCTGCTCCGTGGGACTCAGCAAGTGGGGAGCAAGTATCCAGGGAAGGCAAGGGCTGTGGAAACTGGTATTTTCACCCAAAAAATTGTTCACATGATCGCAGGCTGGGTGAGCGAATCTTGCACCAGGACAAAGTGAACTCTGTGAAGAATTCTTCACAATCAAGTACTTTCCATCAAATAGGTTTCTCTTTTCTATTGTGCCAAAGGATTAACTCTTAAGGTATTTTTGCTCGTGCTGTGATTTTTTTTAAAATTTGTTCCTTTCTTGTAATAAGAGTGAAAGCCTCAGAGGTCTTCATAGTTCTAAAAGCAAAATTTGAGGCATTCTGCCTATTCTGTTTTTCCAAAGGGACATTAATTCATAAGCAACAAAGAACATTATAACTGTTTACAGTAGCCTTCAGTGAGCAGCATGAGACTTGGGGATTTTAAAGAGTGAGAGTATTTGGTTACAGAATCAAAAGCTAAACTAAAAGCTTCAAACTCAAAAAATGTTTGGAGTTGCTCAAACAAACACAATGAAAAATTTTCAACTTGCCAACTTTTAGAACCATGTGAATCTTCAAGCTTGTTTTGTTTTGTTTATCTTCTGAGCTTCAGAAACCAAAGCAACCCTGAAGGTCAAAATGTCTAATATTTCACTTTTACACAAGTCAAGTTTTACTTATTTAAACACATAGACCTGCTTACATAGGGTATTTTGCAAATTTACAGATGCTGCTTGATGATTTAAGGGGTACCATGCATTTCAACTGAGCTTCAAGAGAACTGCAGTGCCTCCTGTGACATAATGGTCTTACCATCACACACATCCTAGTTTTCCTGTAAGAGGCAGGGTGTAGCGTTATGTAGAGGTCAGCTGCAGTCGTTGGGGTAATGACTAATGCTCTGGCAGGGGGACTGGACTAGATGATCTTTCAAGGTCCCTTCCAATCCCTGATATTCTGTGGTTCTCTGATTCTCTGATTTGGTCATGGATGATCAGTTGGCTTCTAGCAAGCAGTTTGCTCCTTTCCTTTGCTTAAAGGTGTTGTCCATTTTGTTTCCCCAGTGTGTTTCTCAGCTTCCCTATGGCAAAGCCCTCTACACTTATGAAGGAAAAGAGCCCGGTGACCTCAAGTTTAACAAGGGGGACATCATCATACTGCGGAGGAAGGTGGACGAGAACTGGTACCACGGGGAGCTCAATGGGAACCATGGCTTCTTCCCCGCCAGCTACATCCAGTGTATCAAGCCCCTCCCACAAGCTCCACCTCAGGGCAAAGCACTTTATGACTTTGAAATAAAGGATAAAGATCAAGACAAGGATTGCCTGACCTTCACCAAGGTAGGGAAATAGCGGGTTTTAAGAAAAGAAGAGAAAAAAGTTTAGAAAGCTACTTTGGTAGGGACTGGTGGTGCATGTGGGTGCTGATAACTGAGCATGGAGTACAGTGGTGTTGCGACCAGTGGGACATCTGCATGGCCTTCCAGGTGAACTCTGCCCAGGGACACCCTCCACTCTGTTTCTTTCACCTGGTTAAAGCCTTTGGGCTCAGGCAGCCTAGTGGGGACATGCTGATGGGGCCTTTATTAAGTCAGTGGGGCATCTCCTCATGTCACGTGCTGAAGGACATTGACTTCTCCTAACTTGTAAATCCTCTCCTCCCTGCAGAGGCAGAGCCTGCCTGGTGGACTCGCAATGTCCCAAGCACCAGTCGTGCTGCAGGACTGTGTGGGTGTAAAGAGTCCCCTGGGGGCAAGTTAACATTGTTGGGAAATTGCTCCCATTTGGTCTAAAGAAATCATAGAATCATACAATGGTTAGAGTTGGAAAGGACCTTAAAAATCATCTTGTTCCAACCCCCCTGCCATGGGCAGGGACACCTCCCACTAGAGCAGATTGCTCAAAGCCCCATCCAGCCTGGCTTTGAACACCTCCTGGGATGGGGCATCCACAGCTTCTCTGGGCAACCTGTTCCAGTGCCTAGAGAAGTCAGTGAGATAACTCATGCCACATACAGCTAGGCTGGTGTAAAGCCAGTGAGGCTCAACAAGTAGAACTGGCTACCCACTTTCTGAGAACATTCTTCTGTCTCAAAAGCATACATTTCATCTTCATTCAAATGTTCTGCAAGAATGACTCCATTTCAGAAAAAAAAAATCTAATGGAAATGTGTCTTTTAATGTTCCTATTTGAATGAGATGTTCCAGTGTTTTAAAATGCCATTCAGCTTCAAAATGTATATTGCATCATACCATATACCAAATAGTAGTTGAAATATGCTATTTTCATATATCACAGTATTTCCTATTTTAAGAACACAAAGACATCAAAAAGCAGACATTAAAAAAAAAAAGTCTTTGTGTTCTTAAAACCAAAAATGTTTAATAAATTCCATTTGGAATGAGAGAAAACTGAGATACTGTAATTTCCTTTGGATTTAAAATGTCAGGTTTTTCCTTTCTCCCCCACCTCCCCACCTGCTTTCTGTCTCCCCTTCCCCTTCCTAGCAATTTGTGTCGACCTTAGATGGGCTTCACGGATATCAAGAAACCCACCATAAAATAAAGCATATCCCCTAATGTGAATTTATGGCACTGAATGCTATGGAGAACCTGTTCAATGTCATTTTCTGTTTTATTTCAGCTGTCTGTGGTTGTTATAGTATCACATTAAGTAATAACAGTTATGCTGGAAATGAATATAAAATAGATGATAAAAATATCCTTTGCTAGGATTTTACTGACCTCCTCTTTTGAGGCTACTTATTATAGCTGAATGAATTATTTGCAGCATATAATTTTCTCACCGAATGTAACATCTTTTTCACTACTGCAACTTTTCTCAGCAGAATGCAATTTCCTATTATGTATACTTTCTCATATTTATTTAACAAAAGATTTGTAAGCACTTTTGCTCTATAGCAAGCAAAGTGTTTGATTGCAAACGCTGCAAACCCTGCAACTACCCAGCCTCCCTGGAGCTGTGAATAGAGCTCTGCAAGAAAGTGGGCTGCTTAGTGAGAAGCAGCAGCCATGCACAAATAGAAAGTTAGCCAGAAGTTACCTCTGAGATCCTATCAGTAAATATATATTTGCCGGCACGTTGTTTTCCTCACTGCTTGCCCAAAGGTGCAATGGTGACTTTTCTCAGAAGCAGTCTTCCTTGGCCACTGAAGGTATTCATTGGTTGCTCAATCTAAGAAACTTAATAGGTATAGTAGGCAGTTGTAGCCTTCTTTGTTAGAACAGGTCCTTGCCCAGGCACTTTTGTATTTGATATATTTGGTGCTATATTAGTATACCTCCCTTACAATAACTGTCTTTGTATACTGATAGTTCTCATTTTCTCAGCTGTCCAATGTCATTCTCACATGGAGCATTTCTGTCTGCTGTATAGCTCTACTCTCAATCCCTCAATCTTCCTTTTTTTTTTCCTTTTTTTTTTTTTTTTTTTTTTTTTTACCTCTTGTGTCACTGCCTGCATCCTTTTATCCCTGATAACTGTGTTTTCCCCAAGGGGTTTTGCTTTCTCTTCCACTGCTATTTTCTTCTTTAGCTCCTTCCACTACATGCACTGTCACCTTGTAACTGTTTTTTATGTCTTGCCTATTGTTCTCCCTGACAGTGAATAATCTATTTTTCATCTCAGGACTTTACCATCATGTTTTCATCAGCTTTCTCAATGCTAATTTTAGCTGTCACCTGTGCCGATGAAGGTTCCTGTTTAGCCCAGATTTTAGATCATCTGCTGATTCAGTCAGTTCCTCTGCACAGAGTCATCAGCCCTGCGTTGCTGTAGATGTGATTTGTCACTCAGAGCAATATTCATCATTTGAATGTCTCAGTTTGCATCTGAAGATGCTGGACTTGATCTCAGTTTTATACACACTATTTATTCTTTCCTCAGCTAGAGGCATTGCATTGGTGTACCGTTTATACAAATTGGTATAACCTATTTGTGTCCGGCAATGCATTTAATGCTACCAGACACTTAAAATTGGATTTGCCTTACAAACATATAATTAAGAGTTTTGCTCTGAAGAGGAACTACAAAAAGAGGAATCAAACATAGGGGTTGTATCACTATGTTTTGTTGCTCTTTTGCTGGACTTTGCTTTTTCCCAGGCCCTGTGTTATAATGCATTCAGTGTATCTATCAGTGCAGTAAAAGAAAACAAAGGATATTTGGGGTTTCCTCTTACTAGTTTTTCTGTGAGGTTTTTTTTTGGTTGGTTGGTTGGTTGTTTTTTTTTTTTTTTTTTCAAAAATAAAATGTCCTGTTGTTCCAGAGGTGAACTGCAAGGAAATTAATTCTGCTTTATGCTGATCTTCATGAGCAGTGCTGCAGAGGTGTTCTGCCATTTACCTCATTTTCATCTCCTGATGAAACACTCTCCAGATAAAAGGCCAAAGATAAACAGAATATAATTATTTTGTATGTGTAAGTGTAAAATTATAAAGGACTGAGAATCCTCATTTTTCTGTATCCAGTGCAATAAAGCAAGCTCCAACCTGTTGTTCTCTTTCACCAAGTGAACTGCTCCCCTAACTCCTCCTCCCGAAGTAGCCGTATTTAGAGGTATAGGGGCCCACCACTGTTCTCCTCTGCAGTGGCTACAAGAAGATAAAGCATCCCAGATCTGTGACTTAACATATTTTTCCTCGGTGTTTGGCAGTGATCAGCCAAATTAGTCAGTTAGCAGTTGTCTTGCTCTCTGTAGCAACAGCTTCCAGCATTGTCTCAGCTTTGCACCACAGAATGGTATGGGGTTGGAAGGGACCTCTGGAGATCATCTAGTCCAGCCTCCCAGCAGTTTAACTTCAGTAGCTTCCGAAGTGTTAATCGTGATGTTGTCTATCGTGGTTGAAATTGCCATGTGGTCTCATTGCATGCCCTTGAGGTATACTCATCTTTCTAGTGTCTTCTTATGTGATGCTCCAGTTGAGACTGGGCTCTTGCTGTCTCTGTTTTACAAATTAACCCATCCCCTCTTAGGCTATGGACTCTCTGGTACAAGCCTTGTCCATGAGGGCTCTGCTTTCAGCTATGGAGTAACTGCATTGCTTTTTATTTGTGTAGTAACTCCAGCTTCAGAGTAAGTCCAAATCCAGCCCACACTTCTGCTTTAGTATTTGACCATGCTTTGCATGCATGAGTTCACGTGGCCCTTTGAAGATTGAATCCCTTTGAAAGCAGATGAGTCTCCAACCTGTCAAGGTAGCATCAGCTGTTTCCTTTGCTTTATTGCTTGTCACATTTTTAATCTCTTCAACTATTTCCTTCATTTTCCAACACTTTGTTCCCAACCGACAACAGCATTTAACAAATGCTGTGCCAATCTTGGAGCCATCATATCCAATACTGATTCCAAGCTGGGGAGCAGTATCCCACCCCCTTCACGCTCAATTCCAGCAACATTTGCTGTTCACAGAGGGACTGTGCCGGTGGTAGCCAGCGACTGGGACTCCTGTGCCAGCTGGCAAGTGTTGGCAGCGGGTTCACCATCCTTCCCTTGCTGAGATCTCCCCGGTGCTCTAGATGGAGTTGTTATCTCTGCAGAATAGCAAGCGCATCTGCTTTGTATTGCTTCGTTAATGGCCGTTAATGACTAGAGTAAAAATCAGGCTGTGAATCATGACTGTTATTGGACACAATTCTGTGCTGTTTTCTCAGCAAAAGGGTTCATTCCTCCTTCAATCAGATTGCTTTTTATGTGATTGATCTTTGTGTTCCTTTCTCATAATGCTTATAAACTGGAACTGCAGGTCCCACATGTCTGTCACAAGGCTGCCTGGTCCTGGTGAATAGAGACAGAGACCTGAGCAAGTAGGAGAGAGCAAATAATTAGAGACTTTAGCAACAGGCATAAAAAGAGCACAAGGTATCTTTGTCAAACTACAGTGGATACCATTGGCTTTTGAAATTAGATTTGAGGCTTCGATTCCTTTATGCTGTCTGGAAATCAATTTAGTACATGTGAAACAGTGAAGTTCAGAAAGTTGAAGTGGTAAGCCAAGAGATCTGTGGCTCTTTACTATTAATGATCCTTTTGGGAACCTTTCTAGGAATTTATAAGTAGCATGGCTATCCAACTAATTTAAGGTACTAAAATAGTTCATGTTGAAGCTTTCACCGTCCCAGTGTATAGAATGATGTCGTGGGCTGTGAATTCAAAGAAACTTTCTATTAATAAGGAATTTCAAAAGATGTTTCGGGATTTGCTGAAACTCCTGGAGATTTTCAACACCCTTCTGGAAATGAATTCTGTAATGTAAAGCATTCTCAAGGATTTGCACATTGCTCTCCCACAAAGATATGCATTTTGAATGTCAGCATATCTTGGGATGTGCAGCTATCTGGTTTTCTCTTATATAGGACCTCAGTCTGTGGCCAGACCTGACAGAGCCCAAACTAAGATCAGTATATGGAACAGCTTCCAGATTTCATAGTTCTGTAGAAAGTAAAGTTAGAAGGGAGCTCCAAAGCTCATTTATTCCCACCCTCAAGGAGGATCAACATTGGATAAACATTTCTTGCCAGGTGCCTGTCCAACATGTTCATATGATTCCATGGTACCTCTAACAAAATCTAGTTGAGTGCTTCTGGGGTTTTAGAGTTTTGGTTTGCTTTTGGGTTTTTTTCTTAATTTTTCTTATCTTACATATATATATATATATACACACTTTTATAAATGCATATATATGCATATAAACACATAAAATCATATGTGTATACATAAACATAGTGAAAGTGTAGACTCGTCACATTTTGGGTTTTTAAAAAGTCTTTTATGAAAATAGCTAAACAAATATAGAAAGTAGGAACACTCATAACAGGTTTTTGAAGTGATGCAGTCTTTTATTTTCCTCATTTACTCCCTTTACCTAGATTCAAAATTTATGATAAGCATTCTTTTGTAAGAGCATGTGGAAACTTTGCAGAGATGTATTACTGTCAGCTCTTTACACAGATCAAAAATGTTCCGTGCAGACAGGGCTTTGGAAGGGAATGCTATCTGTTTCTTCAGGAAATTAAATGCACAAATTCTTTTCGCATCCTTCCAGCTGTAATAAATAGCTGAAGGACTCAGTCTGTGGCTGTTTCTCTGAGCTTTCCCCTAATGGATCATTCAGATGAATAATTCAAGGGAAACATTTAAACTATTTTGAAGTGCACGTGTTCAAAATGACATGTTCAAAAACTGCGAAGTACATCACATCCCTGTTCTGGTCATTTTCTATCAACATAAATCCATGGTCTGAACATCCTGGATCAGGAATTTGCAGGGTTGGGGTTTTTTTGTGTGAGAAGTGTCTGCAAACAGCTCCCCTCGTCTATCAGTGAACATGGATAGCTTGTTACATGAGGGTGACAGATCATGTGTAACTTATTTTCCTAAAGTGAGCGGAGGAAATAAAGTAAGAATGGCTGAGAACTGTCTCAGCTTTCTGGAGGAAGATTTTCTTTTTTCTTTTCTTTTCTTTTNGAACAGAGGAAGATCAGATGCCTTGGGGGGGACACTGGGTCAGGGATGCTGCTGGCCCAGGATTCAGGGAACATTTTTTACATGGCTTACGGCTTTCTCTGTGGACTCTCTCCCTAAGCTGTCAAGTGGGTAACTAAAAAGTGGCGTCTTTCTACTAAAAAAATCTGATTATGTGTTTTGTGTATCTCTGATTTTAGGATGAAATTTTGACAGTCATCAGGAGGGTAGATGACAACTGGGCAGAAGGAATGCTGGGTGACAAGATTGGCATTTTCCCTATCCTCTATGTTGAGGTAAGTTCATAACAGGTGGTGGTGGCTGCTTCTCTTGACCTCTCACAGGTTTTTTTGTGCCCACAAGGGTAAGATAGCCTTGAAAATTCTTAAATGAGAAGGATAGATTATATCAGAATAACTGAAAAGGGAATTTTTTGCTTGCTGTCCCCTAAGGCACTGTCAGGATACACTCAGTTCAATTTAAAGTGACCAGCAAAAGGTATGTCCTGATCTACTTTTAAAGGTTTCCTGTGTAGTGTTTCTGGTGTAATCTCCACAATACTTAGGGAAAATAGGAGAGGGTGACTGCAGTTGGGGTATCTCACATGCACCTGAGGAGAGGTGGGTGCTGCCAGGAGGTGGGGAGCAGTGGTATGGGCTCAGCCATGTCCTGAGAACACAGACCTTTGGAGGAGTGCTGGGGATGTCCCCTGCCCCAGCAGGAGCTCAGGCACCTCCACGCATGTACCCAAGGTCCCTCATTCCCTGTGTGCCAGGCCCATCCTTGCCCTGAACACTTTCCTGTAGTCATTTCCACAGGAGGCTCATTTCAGAGACCTCATGTCTTCCAAGCAGACCCACTATGCCACCTCTTCCCATTGCTGTAGCTTCCTGCTGGTGCCCGTCCAACTGGATGCAGTGAGCAGTAGTGGACCATGGTGGCCCTGCTGGAGATGCTCTGTTGTCCATGTGCCACAGGGTGCATTTGGGGAGCTTTCATCCTTCGTGGGTGAACCAGAGGTGCAAAGAATGGCTAGGCATCACATGAGCATGTATTTTTTTGAGGGTCTGCCACTCTGCACCCCATACTCAGAGCAGTATTGCTCTGTCTGTGCTCCCAGGCGTAGGCTGGTGCTGCTCTCCAGAATGAAGTGTCTCTTGTGCCCACAGAGGAGCCTGCCTGGCTGTGTGCGGCTCTGATGCCTGCCTCCAAAATTACTTCTCCAGATTTCTTAGTTAATGATTTGAGACAAAATAGAGATAATTAGTGCCTGACTACCTAATTATTAACTCTGACAATGACCAATTTGGAATAAACCATCATTAATATACATTGCATTCCCACAGTTGACTAGAACAATAATATTAAAACCAGAATGTGTAGGAACCATTATTGGGAAACCAGCTGCCTTGCATAAGTTAATGACTAGTTTTCCTCTATTCTGAATGTGTAAGACATTTTCAGTTTGTTGTGATTAAGTGAGAAACCTTTGTTTCTCCCAGATTTCATCCTTTCCCCCTTCAGTTTCTTGTCCCCGGGGAATGCTGTGTTACTGCCCTGGACTTTGCAGCAGAAAGAGTGAATTGGGGACCTCTGTGCAGCTAGCCACCGTGTCACCCCACCACCTTTCCCCAGCAGGTTTCCCCTGCGAGCTGTAAGTGCTTGCACTGCCTACGCACCGAACAGCATCCCAATCCCTCTCCTACTCAGAGGCATCCGTTCTCCTCAGTTACTGCTCTTGTAGGGTGAAGGGCTCAAAGCCTCAGAGGAGCAGCCTGGTGGGAACACATGCAATTTTATCTCACTGTAGTTCTCCCAAGTGCTAGCACATCCCAGCTGTCCACAGAGGAGCATGAGGTAACACCGTGCAGAGTCAGAATGGCAATGCTGGAAGTTTATAAAGTGATGCAGCCAGGCCACCAGCACCAAGGAAGAAGAACACACATATGAATGTGTGTGTGCATACACATTCATACACAGACACGCACGTGTATAAAATATATACAACTATATACACTTATGCATATATTTGCATATATATGCACACACATATTTTGCTTGTATAAATTTGAATTCTGGAGGCTTGGAAGACCTTTTCAAATGAGATAGTTGGGTAACATGGGCATAATACTAGTGCCATGCTTTGTAAAGCTGAAGGGAAATGATCCTCCTGACAGAAACATCAGCTGCCTATTTCATCCATGTCCTGATGGATGGTGGTCTTGTTCTGAATATGAGATGAGCTTATGCAACTGTTGGAGTTATAAAATTATGTCGCTGTTGCCAGCTTCACATGTTACTTTATATTAAAAATTAAGAAGAATCAGTAAGCCAAATCCCAAAGAAGTTTTTAAAATCTCAGTGCCAATGTTTATAAAATAAATCCATTAAACAAGTAGTACTTGAATCTAAAAACACTCCTTGAGTCTGTCCAAGTCCATTAAGTGGTTTTCAAAATCTTGGCAAAATGTGCGGAATAAGCAAAGCTTAACTCTCACGGTAGCCTTCCACTTGTGTGAGCTGATGGTCGAAGTACGTGGGATTTCACATGGCATCCAGAGCACTGCAGTCTGGATGGAGAGTATTCCATCCTGAAGCCCATCTCTAAAGGCAGGCACTAATGTCCCCAGCTGTTCCCATGGCCCAGGCAAGAGCTCTTACCCTTGCTACAGCAACCAGAGCATTAGAAAACAAGTCAGTCATTTCAAGGATATCAGGGCTGAGGACACCAGAGTTACAAAAAAAGGGAATATAATCCTTGTTGTGCCTCCCCTTCGGTGAGAGTTGGTCCTTGCACTTGTGCTGCAATGTCCCTCAAAAAAATGCTTGCAAGAAAGGCTTTTTAGCAAGTGCTGTGTTACAAGGCGCTTGCACAGGTAAGCTGCTGGGGGTGCAGGGGGAGGAGAAGCCTACCACAGACCCAGTGGGCCATCAGCAAGTTCCTCATCAGCACCCCACTGGCTTCCTAGTATTTGGGCTTGTCAGCTGGCCCATGTTCCCTAGGCTCCTTTGTCTTCTTTCTACCCTGTGCTTACTGAATTTGAGAGTGGTCCGCTTCGCTAAGACAAGTCTTGAAGGGCAACTTTTAGAGCCAACCTGTGGTGTCACTAAGCAGTGGCATAAAAAACTAGCCAAAGACATTAAAATACATCTGCTCCCTGCGGTGTTTTAGAAAGTCTGGATCTCAGCATTATGTGTCGTTGCCCGTAGAGCCATATAAGTGTAATGTGACATGGGTTTTATGCTTTATTCTCTATAAGAGTCCAGCAAGGGTGCTTGCATGCCTGCTGTGACTGACTGTCTCTCTGCAGAGAGGCTTTTTCCTGCCTCTCTAGTGTCATCTCTGTCCCAACCTCAGAGAAGCTGCAGTCGTATAAGGAATAAATATTTGCAGCTCACAATGGTGATTTTTATAGAATGAGTCACACGCAGTATGTTCTGTCAGGTAGAGTTTGCACTATTATTTTTTTTTTCTTATTTTGTTGCTGTCCTTCATCTCCGGTAAAAGTCATTTGGGCTGATAATTTATGTTATAATTTGTCTTCAGAAAAACACAGCATAATCAAGTAGATTCTCAAGGTGCCTTCTGTCCTGAAATAAACATCTTATTAATAATCTGTATGGTTTGAAGTCATATTCTTTCTGGGAGGAGTTTTGGACCTGCAAGGAATTCAAAGTCCTAACTGAATTTATTTTACTGTCTTCAAGCTAGCTCCTCCATTCTTAATGACTACTGTTATTATGTCTCTTTGGAAGTTGTAAGTGTTGTGCTACTATGTGTAAAATTAAGAATAATGAAGAATAAAGTGTCCTAATAGATTTAAATGCCTGGGAATAAAATTTGAGGGCAATGGTGTGCTGAGTGTTTGGAGGGACGCATCCTGCTTAAATAGGCAGGAACTGGAAATTCAAAAAGCTGAGCTATTGGAGCAAAATTTCTGACTGCAGCTCCCAATGCAAAGAAGTATTGACTGAGATCAAGAAGCCTTACGAGTCAGTGGTAGAGCAAGGCAATTATGTCAAGCGCTACTGTGACTGTAATATCAGCAAATTACAATTGAAGTGCCAGCCCATTGTTAAAATGTTTTATGGCAGCAGGGGCACTGAAAGCTGTGATTAAGTAATATTAGGAGTTTTAAAACTCTTTTTACAGAGCAGTGAAGCAGGGTAATGGGTATCTTCTCCTGTTCTTCACAGTCAAAAAGAGAAGAAGGTGGAAAGGAGCTCTAGGAGAAGGAGGGAGGAGGAGAATGGGCAGAGACTATGGTTTCAGTGCCCTGCAGCATAGATCCACAGGACTCCCCAGAGACACAGGGGAAAAGAATTCTTGCAAGTCAGTGTTTTAAAAGAGTTCAAACAAAAAGCAAAAAAATTAAAATAAAATTCAAAGCCAAATGTGTTTCTTAAAGAAACCAACAATTTTTCATTCCAAAATTAGCTTTGCAGAGCAGAGCACCACATTTAACAATTTTGTGCTGTACCACTGATCTACCAATCAGCCTGAAACAGCTTAACCCGTAGCACAGAACCTGAACACATTTGCCAGGATCCCAGCTGTGGCTGTTGAATAGACCCATCTTCCCAGCAGAATTTGTCCATAATTGTGTAACTACGTACTTTGCTGAGGGTAACCTTTAGTCAGTCTGCAGATAAATGCAAATGGTTGAGAATTTTGTGTGCATGTCTCTGTGTGTTCAGTTAATCTCAAGACTTGGAGGTTTCCAGGAGGCAATGCAGGGAAGCCCTCTGAAGAGAGCAAAGCCTTTCCCATAGCCCAACTGACAGATCTGCTTGACTTTGGGATTCTTTGGTATTTTCCTGGTGGTGTGGCCCCAAGTCTGGCATTCAGTCTGGATTGCAGATTTTGTACCTTTTTCCTCTATATGCAGATTCCCAAATCCCCTGGTGTCCTCAGTGGTCATCATCATAGCTATATTCTTCAAATCTCAGATGTGTGCATGTGTGTATTTGTGGCTCTAACAGATGTTTTGACCGTTTTCAACAACATCAACAAATAATTGTTGCCCTGTCCAGTTCTTTTTCTACGCTTTCTCCCCCTCAATCTGTTTGATCCCTCCCTTCACTGCAGACAAATGGGTCCCATAGGGATGGGACTCTCATAATGAATTCAGCCTTGATGTCTGACCTGTCATTTATATGTGTGCGGTCTCTGTGGCAACATCCTCTGCACCTTTCAGAGTATCCCTTATGAAATCCTAAAAAACAAACCAAACCAAACAAACAAACAAAACCAAACCAAAACAAAAAGGAAGGTTACACAATCATTAGTTAAAAATGTTTGTTTGGTTCCCTTTGCAAAAAGAACATACAATGTCTGTTTTTAAGGACTGGCAAAATGGTTCATTTAAGCCTTGCTAGATTCATTTAATGCTAATAAAAATGGAGGCTTTTGAAAAGTGGGTAGGAAACTAATGTAGGTGATTTTAGAAAAGCTGACTTACTAAATCTCAGAGGAGAAAATTCATCCCAGTAGTAAGTAGGTGTAACACTAATGAGTTAAGAATTATACCCATTAACATCAGAATTTATTTTTTTCTGTTCTCTCTCCTTTTGTGTGTCATATTAAAATAGAATAAGAACCTTGTAAAGCTGACAATAATGTACACTCTAAGAGGTGTTCAGCAAATTTCTGTTGAGAAGCTTTATTGATATGCATTTTCAAATTTTATAATTACATTGTTTTAAGACTTTCATTCCTGCACATTCATAGTTTCTAAAAAGTTGGTCCTGCTTGTTCTCCTCTTACATAGAATATTGGAGAATATTCTAAGATACTTTTTGGTATCAGATTTCTACGTGAATGGAATACAAAATACAGTTCCTGTCTTTCACATTCAAATTAAAATGTGCAGAATTTGTATTGGAGGCTGCAAGAGAGACCTCAGTAAGAACCTATACACCTACTACTACTTTCATATCAATCCATGAAAAAAAATTATTGATTTAAAGTAGTTATATACATACAAAGTAAAAGAACTTATAGAGCTTCAAATAACAGTGGTATCAGTCAGAAAAACCAAGTGTATTAGTAGTCAGAAGGGAGAAGATTAAACATGCAATATATAATTATGCATGTTGTATATATACACATTATTTTGAATCTGTGACCCCTCCTTTCTGCATAACAGGTCAATTTCATACTTTCTGATTTGCTTATATAAATAAAGAACCTTTCGATCTTTGATTTGATTTTGTACATAGAATGTAAATTAGCATGACTTTAGGCAAAGATTGAGATTGAGCTGCATTGTCACCTTTTGACTTAAATGCCAGGTTTTCCCTACATTAGATTAGCTGAGGTCCTCAGCTCCATAGACTTTTTCTAATCATAGAATCATAGAATAACTCAGGTTGGAATGGAATCCCTCTCCCCTCAGGTTGCTTCTGGACAAGTCAATGCAGCATTGCTTTCTGGTTTCTGTGTCGGGGACTGTGTTCCTCTGCAGTTCATCTTGGGTGGGTGCCACAGAGGGGAAGCCTGCATTCAGAGGCAGGTGAGAGTGCTGTCATGTTTAAGTCATCTTCCACCCAGACAGTCATGAGACCTGTGGTGAGCCACGGGGAGAGCCAGAGCCTAAATTTAGACATAGCTGTAGGTTGTGAAAATTTGCCTTTTGGGATTTGACAGTTTTAGTTACATGTCTTTTCTTGCTTGTCCTCCTGCCCGCTTTCCCACGAATGAACTCATAATTAAGTTATTCAGATTTATATGTTATGACCAATCTTTCTATTAAGCAAAACCACATCCAAACTGTTATCATCTCTTATTGTTTTAGGGACTGTTGAACCAGAAATTGGCCAGCTGTCATATTCAGGAATATCTTCCCCACCCACCCCCAAAATGATGAGTAACAACTGAATTTCCTAGATTTTATTTTGCAAAATAACTCTCTAGGATTACTTATAGAAGGTTTCCAGCCCAGCCAGTTTAAGCACAGAACTTTGGCAAATAAACCCATTTAATGAGTCTTTCAAAAGCATATATATCATTTTCATAATCATATAGGGCATTTTTGAAGTGCTGCCTCCTACGTGCCAAACATTGAAGTGCAAGTTAGGTACTTAAGTAAGATGTACTGATTTTTGCTCTTCATCTGACAAGAAGACTTTGATCTCTAGCCACAATTCTTCAAGGACTTCCAGCACTTCCCCTGAAAAATCTTATTTGTCACCCTTCCCAGTGCAAACTTGCCTCCTGCTTTTTGCATGCGCTTCCCTGTGCTATCAGCAGAGAGCCTTTCCCTTTACATCCAACTCTTCTGAACTATGCTCGTGCTTGAATACATTTTCCAGCCCTGAGTGCAGTTCTACTTCCTTTCTGTTATTTCAATGCTAAGTTCTATGTTCTCTTGTTATGGTCCCGAGACTGCTTTTGTTACAAAGCAAGCACTAGTCCTGACCCTCCAATTTCCCTGGACAGAGAGAAGAAAATGTCTTCACAAACTGTTGCATCTTGCATACTGTTTTTATTCATTTCCATATTTTATTTGTCTTTACTGTTCTGTCATCCTTGTTTCGACTCTCTTAAACATTTAAATTTGCAGTTGGATGGTGAATGAAGAGACACGTCTACTGATGTGCAGGCTCTTCCAAATCTTTTGCAAGACCTTGCAGGTCTCTGGTACCATTCAGCTGACCAACAGCAGATAGATCTCTACATCTGATCTGCCTGGATTCCCCTTTATCATCAAGAGAGACAACCAGGTACTCATAGGGAAAGAAACCGCTGCTTAAGGGAGACATCTAAAATATGTCAGGTGAGCATACTTGTAGAAGAGCCTGTTTCTCTTCAGTGATTAGGAGGGGAAGTAAGGGCTGCCAGCTCCAGCCTAAGGGAAGGGGAACTACTCCTCGTCTTCTGTGGTTGCTCAGTCTATGAGTCTGCTCTACACAGTGTGAAAGGGAAGGGCCCACAACGCCCATTGCACATAAAACCTGCCATTTCACCAGAAATTCAAGTCCATTCTTTGATGTTATAGGCAAGATTTATAAATTTCCACAAGTACCTGTCTGTCAGGTACTTTTCAACTTTTCAAGTACCTATCAACGTTTATTCTGATTTTCTTAGGAAACCCTAAAACTCCTGTGTCTTTCAGAAGCGACAAGATGCCCTGAATGGATAAGCATTTGGCAACACTTAAACTTTTGGCACACATACAGCATATCTTGAGACAGCTGAGGTGCACTTTTTACTACCCATTACTTCCTTGTTCTGCTCCTGGGATAGCTGAGGCCTGCCACGAAGAGGAGCTGTTTGTGTAGTCCCACAATGTCTCAAGTGGGAAAGTACCTCAGGCAAAGCANCCACAAAAAAAAGAGGAGCTGTTTGTGTAGTCCCACAATGTCTCAAGTGGGAAAGTACCTCAGGCAAAGCATCCATCCCTTGGCCTTTTATCTACTTAGAAGGACCAACTAAATAGATAGCACATTGCTTAAGGTTAGCTTTTGCCTGTGCAGTTGACAACAAACGTTTTGGAGTTCTCAGCAATGCTCAGCATTCTCATGGCACTCAACCATTGGAGTGAAATCTTTCAGCAACTGCACAGGTTTCCTAGGGCTGGAAATTAGCATTCCCTGTTGAGCATACCCGCTATCCCCAGGCCCTGGGGCAGCTCTAGAGCTCATCATCAGTAATCTGCTCTCTCTAGAGGGAGACAGGAGAACAGGGCTTTTGTCTTTTCCAGCCATTGATCACCTCTGACAGCTTCTAAAGATTGCTTCAGCTGCGCTGAATTCCTGGGATCTTTTCCCTTTTGAAAAGAAAGTATCTTTCAGTCTCACTTACCTAGAGCTAATGCATGAATGTATATTAAGAAGCTGTATGTCAACAGATACACGATTTGTCTAGCAGTTAATTAAAAATAAAATCCTAGAGGATTTCATTATTTCTCACACAGGCATTCTTTATTTTGTTTCCTACTGTCCTCAGTAGTCTATGTTGCACATCTTAATTAGCTTTCTTCTTGGGGAGCTTTACTGGTGCCATAAAAAAAGAGTGGAAATTTTCAATCCATATGTAACCACAGAGGGAAGGTACAAGGGTTTTGGGAGATGTCCCTGGAAAACCAGCTATCTTCTCTGCCCCTTTGCTGTTGGCCGCAGCCAAGACAGCAGAAAGTAAAATGTTTCCATGTGTGAGTCACAGCACAGGTGCTGGGAGTGCCAAAGAAAAGTGAGTCCAGTATTAAAATCCCAGTCTATTAAATGAGCTGGAAGGTGGAACCACATGTTATCCTTTGCTGTGCCTGTGGTGGATGGGGTGACCTCCATCAGAGGGATGGAAGAGACAGTCAATGTCAGTGACACTGTAAATTATTTGCAGGGAGGGTGCCTGTTACATCCCTTCTTGTCTCTATTCTCAGAAGGTGTTACATAAATATTATTCTACCACAGTGAAGAGTCAGATAATGTGGTTAAGCTTGATCCCTTAAGCTTTCAAAGAGGTGTAGTTTCAAGAACAACAGTTTCCTGACAGGATGAAGCTATGAACTGTTTTTACCTTTTTCCTTACTTCTTATTGTGGCAGCTTATGGAATTGTCAAACTGTCTTTATTCTATGCACAAATCGACCCAGGAGCATATGTGTGTGCTGAATGCATGCTTCAAACAACAAAAATAACATGTGAAGTTGATTTTTAGCCTAAAAATCTCATTAGTTAGTTATGCCAAAACCAGATGTTTGAGTTAAGTCTCAGATCCCCTAACATTTTGTTAGGTGTTAGAGCTGAACATTGAGAAAACCAAGTTCAAAAGGCTAGAAGAGGAATCAGTGCAAACAAATTAAAAACAAAAATCAGAACAGAGGGAGACAGAATTAATTTGGGGATGTCCACCTCTTCCAGATTTTCTCTAGGACACACAGGATTCTTGAAGGCTCACCCTTTTGTGTTTAGTCTATGCTGTAGAAGAAATGACATAGGAGTCCTTGTTATTGCTTACTTTGCTTCTTTACGAAGTAAATCAACTGTTGTTTATTTTTTGTTCTGTTGCACCATTTTTGGCTGTGATACTATTGTTATTTTATTCTGACAAAAGCAAGGACTGCTGCCAAAGGGAATGTCCTGCTTTTGCCTCATCTGTGACAACATTTTCCTTCTGCCGTCCTTGTTCCGGGACTACCACACATGTGGTTGCATGCTGAGATGGATCAGGGAACTCACCGTGTTGAAAGCTACTCATTTAAGTTGTTGCTTTATTGCTTTCCAGTCATACCTGTTCCATCATCCCATTTACTGCAATAGCCACATGAGCATGCTGATACAGGGTAGAAAGTGGGAAGACGGGAAAGATGGATGTGTGGCAGCTAACACTCAGTCCAGGAAAACGTGACCAGGACAGCAACTTGTACCACCCACAGATACTCTGCAGGTGATGCTGCCACTGAGCTTCACTCTAAGCCATTACATCAAAATGGTGAGGTGAGGAACATGGGACTTTGTGTAAGCAACCTCCTCTACCTCCTGGTTGTCCCTCTACTTATCTAATTATTGTATTAAGTTATAATTTTATGACAAAGCAGCACTAGGTACTCCATAAGCAAGGTTAATAATATTAGCCTTGGTTTAAGTAAGGCTGGAGGGAGTGTCCTGCTCTAAATCTAACTTTGAAGTCTTCTGATCTGTTTAGACACAATTGAATCAAATAGACAGGAAATTTCATGATAGAGGTTTTCATAATAGAATTTTTCCATAGCAGAATTTTTCTGGAAACCGTAGGACGAAGCAGAAGAAGCGCCAGAGCATTCAGGCACTGGTGGACTGTTGCTGGAGATATTCTTCTCTTGCCATGTGGCTAAGAGGATGGTACCGAGAGAAGAGGCATCTCTGCCTTGTGTTACTGTTTCTCAAGAAGAACACAACTCTGCAGAAGGAGTGCAAGCACTCCTGATTCAAGCTTTGTGTGCCTTGCTGTTGGAGAGAAAAGTAAAGCACAGTGGCATGTTTCTTAATGGTGATCTTCTTGATCCCTTTTTCTCTGATCTGCTTCTATGTCAGCAGCAGAGTAAGGAATTTGCAAACATGTTTTCCTCTGGTGTCCTTTTACTTTCCTTTTCCTAACCCAGGAAGGACTGTATGTCTTCCCTTTGAGGGCAGAAATAATGTCCTTAGCATTTTCTCTCATTGCTCCAGTCTAGTGCTTAGAGAGGCTTGCTTATTCCCAGCCAAAAACTTCTTTGCACAAGTGCATTGCTCAGGAGAGAGAAGTGTAGGTGAATTGCTTTGGTGGGGGAATGTTTTTCCTCTCAATATATGAATTATTGGTGTGGGAGTAGGACTATAGAGATGACTGATACCCCATTCCTGGCAGTTCTGCAGGCCATAACAAGGTCTAGCAGGTCTTCATACTGACACCAAGCTTCTCTGCCCCACAGAAGCTCAACACTCATCACTCAACACATACCTGAGGTTTCAGTATAGTACACAGAGTTAGGTGTGTTACTCTTCCTATTTGGTCACTGGTTAAGGAGAGATCAATGAACTTTCATGGCAAGTAATAAAGGCATAGGAATTATATCCTCACTCCTGGCTCTATTCATCCATGTGCCTGGCCGTCCTACCCAGTCTTTGGCCAACCTGATTGCTAAGCATTCACAAAAATCGAACTCTCATCATCTCACATCCAGATTATGGCTACATTCTTTTTACATCCTTAACAAATGCACACCTGTCTCCTTCATGACCCTACAGAGTGCTCATCTGCTGCCACTTCTTTCTTTCTCTCCAAAGCCCTTTTCTGTCCTATAGAGGCCATTCAACTTGACCTTACTTGCAAACGTTTGATTACTCATTTCTCTCTCTATCCATCGTCTTATATTTTCTACTGATAACAAAGATCAACACCCATCTTTGATCAGTCAGCGATGCCATTTACACAGAATCACAGAAGCACAGAATGATATGGGGTTGAAAGGGACCTCAGTCTTCCCTTCTCCAGACTAAAAAGATCCAGTCACAGAATCACGGAATTTCAGAGTTGGAAGGGACCTCTAGAGATCATCTAGTCCAACTCACCTGCTAAAGCAGGATTGCCTGGAGCACATTACTCAGGACTGCATCCAGGTGGGTCTTGAAAACTCCAGGGAAGGGGACTCCATGACCTCCCTAGGCAGCCTGTTCCAGTGCTCTGTCACCCTCACCGGAAAGAAATTTTTCCTCATATCTGAATGGAACCTTTTGTGTTCCCGCCTGTACCCGTTGACCCTTGTTCTGTCACTGGGAACCACTGAAAAGAGTCTGGATCTATCCTTCTTCAGTTCACCATTTTGGTTCTTGTAAACAGACATAATGTCTCCCCTCAGCCTTCTCTTCTCGAGGCTAAAGAGCCGCAGGTCTTTGAGCCTTTCTTCGTAAGGGAGGGGCTCCAATCCCTCAATCGTCTTTGATCTTTGTTACCCTACACTGGACTCTCTCCAGTAGTTCCCAGTTTCTCTTGAACTGGGGAGCCCAGAACTTGACACAGGATTCCGGTTGTGGCTTCACCAGTGCAGAGTAGAGGGGGAGAATGACCTCCCTCCACCTACTGGCCACACTCTTCACTATGCAGCCCAGGATTCCATTGGCCCTCTTGGTAACAAGGACACACTTCTGGCTCATGGTCACCCTGTTCTCCACCAGGACTTCCAAGTCTTTTTCCTCAGAGCTGCTCTCCAGCAGGTCATCCCCCAATCTGTACCGCTGCAGGGGATTAATCCTCCCCAGGTGCAGGACCCTACACTTGCCCTTGTTGAATTTCATCAGGTTCCTTTCTGCCCAAATCTCCAGCCTGTCCAGGTCTCGATGGATGGTATCACAGCCTTCTGATGTGTCAGCCACCCTTCCCAGTTTTGTGTTATGGGCAAACTTGCCGAGGGTATATTCTATCCCTTCATCCAGGTCATTGGTGAAAATATAAAAGAGGACTGGACCCAGTACTGAGCCTTTGGGGACCCCACGTGCTACGGAATCACTTTGTAATTTTTTTTTTCAAATTCTTATTTTGTTCCATAGTGCTCTGTTCTTCAGTGTTGTGACAAACACTTCAAAAACATCCAGACATCTGCATCAGCATTGCTACTCCAGACTCCTCTCTAAAATTGTTCTTGGCTGTGGTGCCTACAGAAGATTAATGGTGTGAAAAATCCTCTGTCCATCTTGCTGATAAGACTGTCTTCTTGTATATTTTGTTTATATCTATATATTGTCTCTTCTCCTCCTCTGAAGTTATACTTTCTGTGGTCCAAGAGCTGTCTTGTTACTCTATGTTCACATAATACTCCTCATAATGGAGTTCTGATCCATGGTGGGAGTTCTTCAGCATTTAATGGCAAGAATAATAAAAGTATTAATAACAAATGTCTCTGTGTGACTGTATCACGTGGTGTGGTCACAGTTAGCAAAAATTCCGTTTCCTCGGGACAACTTGTCTCTCTGCCTGCAGAATGTAGGTGCAACCCAGGGCAGTCCATTTTCAAAAAGGAATGTGTTAGGAAAATATTTGAGCTTGAGTAATTCCACAAACAGAAGAAAACCCACCCCAGTGTTCTGCACTTTCAGAAAGATTTCCTACTGTGCAGATTTTTTGCTAGCCCATTAATTTTGCCATCTTAGAGCTCAAACAGCATGGCCTAGAGCAGTGGTTTTCCAAATTCCTTCCAGTTGTAGCATACTAACATGAACAGCATTTGCATATGGATGTCATAAAAGTGACTAATGCCAGCAATCATCATACTTTATTGCAGTAATGTGACACATGTGCCTGAGCATCCTAAGAGATCTGCTCAAAGCTCCTTGGTACTGAAGAAATGGCACACCTCTTATCTAGCAGTGACACCCGCGGCAGAGCAGGCTTTGACAGAAACCATAGCGTGAATTCAGAGCGTATGAGAGGGAAGGGTACTAGCTGCTTCACTGCGTGACTCAACAGCGCTGGGTACGTGTCCTTTACCCTAAACCAGAGATCAAACTCAGGAAGTTGAACAAATAGCATTTTCTAGTTTGATAGCTGGAAAGTTCAATGAACCCCTTGACTGCAGCTGTTGGCAAGTCGGTGGAGAGACATCTGACTCCAACCTCGGCCTTGTACCCAATCATATTTTAACATCTCAGATTCTCCAAAGAAGGTTGCAAACAGTTCCTCTAGGCAAGGGGCAGTTAGTCATGCCGTGAGTGCACGGCTGAATGCTGCCATTTTCAGTCAAGAATTTGCAGAATTGGGGGAATTCGTCACAGTTCAACCTTGTCAGATTTTTATTCCACGAGATGAGGGGGGAGGGTTGTGAACCCAATGACATCATCATATAGCACAGAAAACACATTTTCATGTCTTACAGACTGGCTTTCAGAGCCTTTGACTACTACTGAGATGTGCATGATTATGCCATGAGGAACAGCCACTGTTTCCCAGTGCTATCCCAATCTGTTGTTCGCCTTTTAAAAAATATGGCAAAAGTATAAAGGTCTTCAAGGCAAGACAGCTTTGTGTAAAAATTGTTTAAAAATAACTGGTCACGGTCTAGAGTGAAGAAGGATGCAAACTAATTTTCCCACTAAGGGAAAATAGAGAGCTATGCTGTTTTACCAGGCCTTAGCACATCTGTGAGGGCAGGAGGCACTTTAAATGCACAGGTAATTTCAAGCAGAGTTTACACCATAATAGGCACAGGACAGGAGAACTATGACACATAAACTCAGGCTGGCAAGTGAGGTCTCTCTCAGAACATAAGTAAGAAAGCGGGTGTCCCTGTCACAGGGATGAACCATGTATCCTGGTTTGATGCTGCCCCATCACAAACACATATAGTTCATCTCCAGTTTCAGAGAAACATCTCAAAACTGTCTCTGTAGGAAGTCATCAGGCACTTTGGTGAAACAGCAGCATGTCATGTCCTGACCCATATGTTCACCCCGACAGGCAAATAGTGAAACCAAAGCCTGGACACAGCTCCTCCGTGATGCAACAGCTTTCCTGACATGTGGCTGACATTTTTTGATGTCAGCAGCTCCCAGTGAAACATGCAGTGTGAACCCTGAAGCTGGTGCTGCAGCTCTCCACCACAACCAGCAGCACTGCTGCAGAAGGAGCTCCATGCACACAATATCTAACTGTACAGCCCCACAGGACGTTATTCTATTGCAAATGCCCTGTACCACATCCAATGTTCCTTCTCTGTCTTGTATTCCAGAAGCAGGAGCCAGAAGGATATGTAGTCAAAAATTTCTCTTTCCTATATATAGTACATACAGGGCAAAGGCTGTTTATCACAGTCCTTTAGTACTAATGTCTGCTTGAAATGTGTATACCTTGGTCCCTTTTACAAGCAATTGAACCAAAACATTTTCTTAGCATTTGCTTTCATTCTTCATTTCACTGCTTTATCAGAGATAGAGACAGCAGTACATTTATTTGTGTGCGATTCCCCACAGGTAATCTTCAGTTGCAGCCCATAAAACTTAATTTTCCCCAATTGCTCAAGATTTCTTATTCTACACAAAGTTGTAAATCACAGCAACAAAGACTCCTTGCTTGCTCAGTGTAGGCAAAGCCTTGCAGTACTTGAAAAATTACTTTGGCTTTCCCATGTACTCCTTGTGCTGCAATTCCAAGAGCTTCCAAGAGCTTCACAGATTTATCCAAATTCATGCTTTCTGCAGATAACACTGATAATGTGAGGTGTGTGTAGGCCTTTTTATCTCATTGTCCACCAGAACACTTTTGTTATAAAATTCAGAAAGAACTTCAGCAAATATATATATTTTGTTTCTTTCCTCCCTATCCTGTATCACATTAATTTGGAAGCAAGTGTTTTCCTAAAAAAAAAAGACATGGTATTGTTACTTCTTTCATGTAACTGTGAATATTACAAAAACACTGTTTTTAAGAACAATATTTCCAGGTACAAATCTCAGAGAATGAGCAAAAGGGCATGATATCATGTCTGGTAGTATGTGTGCACAGTGCAGCTATCAAGAAGGCAAGGGTCCACACAACAATATGAGCATGATATCGCCTGGTTCACATTGCCATTTATAATTACCTGGGGGTCACACACTGTAATTGGGAAGGCAGTTTCTTTGAGACTTCCAGGCTTGATGGGTGCATTGACTCTGAAGAGATCCTCTGCCATAGCTAGTGGTATTTGACTTGTCAATTTTTGGTTAATTCAAAATTTGGTAGGTATTGTCAATCATCAAAGTAAACAATAGCATCAGGAGCCTTGTGGAACATTAAGGAAGGAGATAGAAAGTTGCCAGAAAACTCTGAAAATGTGTGGCTTGGCAGTCTTGGCTCTTTTTAAGGCATATAGGCTCTGCAGGTTTTGCTTAGAGATCACTTGTGATGCACGCAACTCTGCTTCAGGAACCAGAATCTTTCCTAATCCATGCTGAAGCTTTGAGGTCCACCTGATTCAAAGTGAAAGTTTCTGTGGGAAAGGCAATTGCAGATTTCAGTAAAAAGCTGCTTCAGAGGGCTTCCCTTCCTTGCAGTAACTGACAGCAATGGTAAAGGTCTCATACAGCTGCCAGGTGTCAGCAAGGCTTTAGGACTACATTTCAACTGCTTCTGAAAGCCTCCTGAGCCCATTTTGTTCTCCTGTCCAGGCTGCTGCTGAGGCCCAGCATAAGTCTGCCACTTCTGCCAGCACCAGCATCTTCTGTCACTGTGCAAATGATCATCTGGATTCAGAGGGAGAGTCACAAAAATAAGAAGAGTAGGGGAGATTCAACATAGACAGAAAAATGGTGGCTTTCTAGTAGGAAAGAGGCAGTGTTGTTTCAGGTCTCCCATGGCTGTTCCTCCACATAGGGACTTTGAGCTGGGAGCCCAAGCACCTGGGTGAACTCCCAAATCAGTATAGCTGTGGTCATTTCTGCATCTTAGCAGAAAAACATTATCTGAGAAGCGGTATCTTGAGGGATGTCTTATTAAAATCAGCATGTTCCTGTGAAGTACTTAAGTTCCAATGAGTTTCATTTTTTGAAGAAAAAAATAGTTCTGTTGGTAAACTGCTTACAAACTCAAATGGGGACTCTTCTGGTACTGAAATTGGTGCCAGATGGGCACCAGTCCTTGCACCGCTGAAGACAGATGGAGTTTTGCCACTGACTTCAAAGGAATTAGGATCAAGCCCATGAATTCATGTCTGCACTTTTTATTTAGCTTTCTGAATAATTTGTAAGTAAAAATAGGCTGGATTCTCCCACTCTTTCTGATGTTGAGTAAAGCTGTATTTGGTTACATTTCCTGCTTTCAAAGGAGCTTTGGTGCAGTCATGAGCATCTCATTATGAAAAAGGGTGTCCATAGAGGACAGATAGGAAGGAAAGAGAAAGAAATCCTCAGGCACATTGAAGACACAAAATAGATCTGAGATTCAAAGATGACAGATCAGAGCAAGATAGTCCTCATACTTAAATGATGGCTAGTAGCTAGAATTGTTTGATGCAGTGGGGAGGGATGCAGAAAGTGTACTTCTTTTTGATGAGTTCATCTATTTTTAATGCCATTGCATTTAGGTTTGGGTTTTTTTTTTTTCTTCTCAGTGATTTGAACATTAGTTTGCATAAGCTTACTAGTTGCACTTTGCTCCCAATCAGACATTGCAGCAGACTGCACATTTTTCTGGGATTCACCAAACCATGTGTTTGTTCTCCATCACTGCGAACCATTTTCCATCTTAAAATTGTTTGGAAAAAAAGGAAAGAAAAAAAATACTCCCAGTTCACCACCCAAGGCTTAGTGTTTACTTCTGCTGCACGCATCATTTATTTTCATTCTGCAAGATCATGATGACACGCTCATCCAAGCACATGCTGTTCTAATATGCTACATTCCTCTGGCCTCTCAGTGTGTTAGAAGTGACATTGCTGCTAAATGAGAAAGATCTTGTAAGACAGGGAAATAGATTGTTAAGTAGCGCTGCCTTTCAAGGAACCATGATTGGCTTGCTTTTTCCGGACTATACATAATTGTGTACAGGTATGACCCTTATTAGGAAGGCTATCTGCTGTGTGGTTTTAGGGACTTCCTTGAGAACATGCTAATGTATTTAGCAAGCTTTTGGAAAAGAGAATGAGACGTATGCCTCAGCCAATGGCTGGAGAAACAGGACACTTGAAGTTTGAGATGTGCCCTAGCAAGTATTTCTGCAGCTATCGCTCCATGTGAATGGGCTCAAGGAAGTGCATGTACTGCGCTTGTATTTTCTGGGTGCATGGAATAACTCTGCTCTCAATCACAGTGTAGAGTTTCAGAAATCTATCTTCCATGATGGATAAAGCACTTGCAGAAAATCCGTTCCGCATTTCCTCATCCTTTCCTGGCAATAAATTAGAAAAAGCAATAATGTATTGTTAGAGAATAACACAAAAACATTAATTAATGCTTTGGTTTAGCTACAATATTTTTTTTTTCTTAAACAGTGCCTTTTCATTAGAAGATGGTGCCTAAATGAATAACTGAGATAGGATTTTGTAACTTTTATCCAATTAATTTAAACTGTCCATGAAGACCTTGGAAGACATTCTCTAAACTTTTTTAAATCTGAATTTACAAAACATGTAAAAGATTAAAATTATAGATGCATTCAATACGACTTGGTTGAATAGCCTTTGGCACAAATTTGTCTACTAATATCCCATTAGTAAGCCCTTGGAACTGCTGTATATCCACTGTACTAACTTAGCCAATGAACATGTAAAGTATTAGGTAAAGTATTATTTACTATCTCCTAAAACCCATTTGAGTCAATGTGTGGTTTTGCTACTGGGCTATAGTAGAAGAAGGGTTTGTATCCTGCATTTGAAGTAGGGATAACAGTAAGGAAAAGCTGCAAAGCTGCTTTAGCTTTCTGAAACACTGCTTTTGGGGGATGAAAATGCTTTCACAGATGCGGTCCTCTCAGGGACCTAAGAGAGACAGGAGGCTCTTGTATAGTTGATGCCCTTACTTACTTAATAACCTCACTGTGCTTCAGAACATAAATTATAGTACTGGCAAAACTAATTTAATGAGGGCATAAGAACTTAATATTTCCTGAAAGTAACTACTCTGAAGTGAAAATGCAGTAATAAATTAAGACTTTATTTTAATCACAAAATCAGCTATGGAACTCCAACTTGCCAAAGTTTCTGCAAGGCATAAAATAGGGATGTGCGTGATCTTCTCAATATTTATGAACTGTAAAATATAAAAATTAGCAGTCCCTAGGTGAAAATGCTTTCAGTCTTTCAGGGGGACATTGTGAAGAACTCTTATTAATAGTTTTAATTTTCCTTTCTGCTCTGCTCAGTGGTTCCTTTCCAAAACCATCAGCGTGATATTTTTTCTTACCGGTTTGTTCTTTTTCATTAGGTGTGCATTGATTTGTGCGGTTTTGCAACTTTTTGCTTTCAAAAGGGCCCCAAAGTAACATATTTGTGATCTTATACCTGTATTTGAACAGCGCAATCCTTTAGCTAATACTTTCCATAAAGACAGAAAAGAAGCTTACATAGCAAACAAAACATTGTTTTCCTGAAAGCTTTAATAAACTGTACTTTCTGGTTCAAACTGGCTCCAGTTTAACAAAATACTGAGGCACGTGTGTAAAACTGAGAATTTAAGTAATCCTTCCTTATTTAGAAAAGAATGGCACTTCAGTCCTCTTAGTGACACTTTGGTCTGTGCATAGTATCAAGTACGTGCTGAAGTATGTTGCTAAACCAGAAACAGAGTAAGGTCCTCTCTTTGGTACATGAGATATCAGTCAGAAATTACCCAGGCATAAACGACTAGATAGCTAAGAGTATTCAACAGCAGAATAAGACTTACTGTCTTCCTTCTTACAGAAGACAGCTCTGTCAGTGAACTGCAATAATCCAGGAGCTGCCGTGATGACCACTGTGTATCAAGGTGTTCCTTGGAAGTCTAAATGGGGCTAAAACAATTTGGCCACTACTATGGATTAGCAAATGCTGTGGCATATTTGTCAGGGGAGATGCAGTAATGATTAATTATTTAAATCTGACCTAAATTTCCCATGCTTCTATCTTGTTCCACAGTAATAATTTGTTTTTTGGACTAAAGCTAGAATTAATTATGACCTGCAGTGGACAAGACGTACCTTTTTCTTTGCTCTTCATCTCAACTGGGATATGTAAGTAGGTGCATAAGGCTGCCCATTGAAACTATAGTTTATTAAATCACACTGGGACATAAAGAGCATATTTAGTCCCATAAGGGGATAGTCAGTGCAGATTACAGTTTCTCTTCTGTAACCCCTCATCCTTCAAAGAGAAATATGTTGAAACTGTTTACAGGTATGGCATTCTCTTTTAAACCCACGTCTCCTGAGCTGGGGTGAACTTAGGTGTGTGTGTAGGTGTGAGTGTGTGCAGGCACGTGCAACAGAGACAGAGGGAGCGAGGAAGTCACCATAATTCATTGTGCAGAAAAATGAGGTTTATCTAATCACTAATAAAAATTATTTTTGGCAGCGGAGAAGTCCTGAGCTAGGTAACTTAACATTTGTATCTCTGTTGCCCATATGGTAAAGTTTTGAGTATTTAAAATAGTCATATCTAAAAGCCAGAAGAAGAACAAAACCCTCTCTCTTAGTTCATGTTGTATGGGCTGTCTGGCTGGAGGCCAAAGTCATGACAGCTTGCATTGTGGCGGGGAGAGCAGTGTGGCTCCCTGATCAAGGTCAGCATATTTTTAATGAACAGAGCTTGATTACTTCTCCCTTTGCGGGAAAAGGTTGTTTGGAGGTGAACAAGGCTCTGTGCACAGAGGTATTCCACACGTGCCCACCTTCACTCTCAAAACCAGACATGCTGGAGCTGTCTCCAGTACAGTTCCTGGCCACTGGGGAATGTCTTCCTGGGAAACAAGCACAGTAGCTCTATGAACTGAGGCTGGTGCTTCCTTATCTCAGCACGGAGTGCCCACAGTCAATAGGCACTGTGAACAGACGCTGTGAACAGTGTTACTGTACTGTTTCATGGCATCTCTTGCACGGTGGGGTCCCATGATGTCATGGCTTGCCCTTGCAAGGTTTTGCATTCCCAAAGCAAGAATTGCAGAGCAGCTGCATGTGTCTGACTGGTTGGCATTCAAATCCAAGCCTTATCCTTCTAAATCATATATCGATTTTTCTAGGACATCCTCTTGTTGCAAAATGGATTTGGGGTAAAATCAGTCCTGCTGCAATCTCAAGGGTATTTTACTATTTGGGATTAGCAAGACTAGAATTTAAAATGTAGGTTCTTTCTAGAGGAGGGATCAAAAAACGGGTGAGAAAGCTGAATTCGAGTATTCGGCGTTGTCACAAGAGCTACAGCCTTCCAAAAATGTCAAATTCCTGAGATTGACTGTGGGTCAGAACTTTCCATTAAGCTTCTCCTCTGGAAGCAGATCTGCCTGAAGATCTGATGACAGACGCCAGAAAGCAATGCTTGTTTACATACTCAGAGTTTAAAATAAGAAATTTGCAATCATGCTTACATTTGAAAAGGGGAGACAGCAGCATTTGCTTTTACAAAGCAGTAAGTGGAACCTTTTCTCTGGTATTTGTAACCTATTTAGGAAGTACTTTCCAGCACCTGTGGGCAAAGCTGTTTAAAAACACTTCTCTGCAAAAATAAAGTGGTAAAGCTATAACACATTTTTTATCTTGGTAGACCAAAATAACTTTTTCCCAGTATTTTGGGAAGACTCTGACGTTTCCAAAAAGTTCATTATCTTGACTGTTTGGAGGAAGGCTTTTTTTTTTGCCTTTAATCTTCTACTCATATCAAGAATGACTTTGTTTATATCAACACAGGGCTGTTTTTTATCACCCCGTGTTTAGATGCTAACTCTCTTATTGACCTTTTTAACTAGGTTTTGCTTTGAACAAAAAAACAGTTGATTCTGTTCTTTTAAAAAGAACAGCTTTGGTGTTAAATTGGATTCTAGCCACTGGGATTTATAATCTAATTCTTATAAGAGGAATCAGAATTTTGATATTAGGAGCTGGAGCACTTTATTGTTCATATGGAGCATTGTTTTAAAACCAGGAAGTTCTAAATAATTTTTTTTAATTCTATATTTTCTTATGTCAAAGAGTTAGGATATATTCTTGACCTGCTTGCTGTTGACTAGCAAAATATTTTCCCATCCTCTGCTGTAGAAAAGAATCATGCATATTTGATGTCTTCCTCCTTTTCTCCTTAATATTTCAAATAATTCGGCTAGACTATCTCCATCAATTGGGTAAGTGGAGCTGTAACACCTACTTAAGGGAGGGGAACCATCTGGTTTCCTTGCAACTTGGAGCCTGCTGGCAAATATTAGGTTGTACCAATTTAGAGCATGATGAAGTGGGAAATAATGGACATTCTTGAAGAATCTGAAATGGGATCATCTGTTATTGGCAAAAATTGGCAGGTGCTGTGCACTCTGCTGGCTGTAAGCGTGGTCTCAAGTTGGAGAGTGCAGCTGGGAAAATGGCCTGCTAATTGAATGGTTGCAGGACTCCCAACAGCTCTGACAGTCGTGGAGCATCATTAATTGGAGGCTCTTGGTTGACTTGGTGGAAGCTGTCACAGAATGAAGGATCTGGCAAGCTGATGTTTACTTTCTAGGTGTTAGTGGGTTTATTGCCTGTAACTCAGAATGAGTCCTTGTGGAAATGTTCAGAAGCGCTTTCAAACTTAGGAGGACTGGCATAAGCCTGACAATATCTATTTCTTATTTGTATTTACCACATGTTGACAGTGGTTGGGAGTCATAAAAACTACTCAATTGCACATTTGTTTAACTGCACGCTTCTATGGTTATCTTTCCCATTTTATTTTCACTTCTATTGTCACTTGTATTTGGTTTCTAAATTTGCATTGCTTGGAGAGGGAACTATTCTTTTTTTTTATTTTGAGCCCGAGAAGACCTTGTCCTCAGCTGAGTATCTTAGATGCTGCCATAATTCATACAGTGGTTATAGAAACAAAAATAGCCTGGGTTTGGTCCAGAATAGTATCACATGCACCTCTGGTTTATGTGGGCCTCGGAATAGCAGTCAATGCAAAAGCGTTAGCCCTGGCTCCCTTTTTCATATGTTGTTTTTACTCATTAAATGCAAACATATTGCGGTGCATCCTAGCTTAATATAAAGGTCTGTTGGCAAATTGTGGCACTTTCTCTCAGCTGTTAGCACCCCTCGAGGGAAGATCTATTGGCAAGGAATGCTGTGCAGAAAGTGCTGCTGACTTCAGAGCGCACTTCATGTATCATCAGTGACTGTAGCACCTGTAGCCTAAAAACTCTCCAGTTAGGCAAGATATAGATTTCCTGTTTCAGTTCTGGTGGCTAGGAGGTGAGAGGCTTCAATGACAGGGTTGTCCAACCCAGCATACCTTTGGCATTTATAGGCAAGAGGCTATCTGTGAGTGTGGACTGAATGAGGGACAGGGGGGCTGAAAACCGACCTGAATGTCCAGGTGCTCTGCTGTCTCCATGGGCTGTAGGCCAAGCTTTAAACCCTTTGGGAGGACTGGTGAGGACAATTTTTCAAGTTGGACCCTGAGCAAGTCTTCCAGGGGCCAGCATGCACCTCCTTGAAGTGACATGTCTGGAAAAAAGGCCTTCAGCTTGCATCTGTATTTGGATAACCTGTGTTGGGTGGGAGGCAGGGAGATGGAATTGGAAAGATTTGGATCTGTACCCCTAGATCAAAATCCAGCGTGGCAAATGTCAAGCATAGGCCTACAATGAGCCTGGGAATAGCAAGGTGGAGAGGCTGGAGATGGAGAGGTTCCTGCCTTCTTCCCTGACTGTCTGCAGCTTGAGACAAGCTATTTTGGCGAACACCATTTTTAAAATGTTATAGCTTGATGTGCACCAACTTGCAGGGCCTGATTCTAGCCCAACTCTCCTGGATGCTTATTCTACCTCTCTGTTGATTTTTCTGGCATTAAGAAGTGATTGGGAATAACTCATCCAGCCTCAGGAAAATTAAATCGGGCATGTCCCTGGAGCTGGACAGTAACATTGTGGGAGGTTTGGAGCAGGTCTGGGGAAACTAAGTGTGCTAGTGTGCCTCCTGGGGACCTGGCCAACTGAGAGATGATGGACAGGTGACAAAATCAGGATGAGTTTGGGACCTGTAGTGAGCGTACTGTTTTCCATGACAGAAACCCCCTCCGGTGAGCCCTGGGGGTATGTGGGCACATCGGGCACCTCAGACCCTTCTCCACCCTGGGAGATGATTTGTCATGATTCAGTGCTCAGCAGCATTCCCTTGCCAGGCCTAGGGTAGGCTGCCAGGGAAGTACCTTCGGGGGCAAAAGCTCAGGCGTGTCCAGCAGGTGCCATCATCAAGCTGTGATGAGCAGTTGACATCCTCACTTCTTTTCCTATTTTTAACCGTTTTTTAACTTTTGTTTTTCCTCCCCATGCAGCTTAATGACTCTGCCAAGCAGCTCATCGAGTTGGACAAGACATGTTCAGCTGCTGCCTCTGGCTGTGATGCACCACTGCCCACAGAGATGGCAGCAGTGGCAGCAGCAGCAGCAGCAGCAGGTCTGGCACCATGCTCCACACTGGCCGGCGCTGGGGCCAGCGGAGCGGCCCAGCGTCAGGCGGAGGGCAAGAAGAATGCCAAGAAGCGGCACTCCTTCACCGCCCTCAGCATGACGCACAAGTCTTCCCAGGCAGCCAGCAACCGGCACTCCATGGAGATCAGCGCCCCTGTCCTCATAAGCTCCAGCGACCCCCGGGCAGCTGCCAGGATTGGGGACCTGACCCACCTTTCCTCCAGTGCCCCAGCCCAGGTAAGGGTGGGTGGAGGTGGGTTTTGAGTGACTTTGGTGAATGGCTTACTCTTGCACAGTGCTGTCATCCCAATGTGGTGGTACTTGGCATCTGTCATTCACATCATTGTTTCAATCAGTGGGCAGGCGTGAGGAGCTGGAGGATAAGGCCAAGTTTGATTCACAATAATGGAATGCATTTAAAGAAAAAAAAAAACAACTACAGCTTCAAGATATTGAGATCCTGGAGCGTGTCCAGAGAAGGGCAACAAAGGTGGTGAGGGGTCTAGAGCTCAAGTCCTGTAAGGTGCAGCTGAGAGAGCTAGCGTTCTTCAGCCTGGAGAAAAGGAGGCTGAGGGGAGACCTTATCAATAGCTCTTTACAACTACCAGAAAGGAAGCTGTAGTGAGATGGATGTTGTTCTCTTCTTCCAAGTAACAAGTGATAGGACTTGGAAAGTCCTAGGACAAGGATAGGACAAGGAAATGGCCTCAAGTTATGCCAGGGGAGGATTAGGATATATATTAGGAAAAATTTCTTCATGAAAAGGGTTATCAAACATTGGAACAGACTGCCCAGGGAAATGGTTGAATCATCCCCGGAGATATTTAAAAGACAAGTAGATGTGGTGCTTAGGCATGTGTTTTAGTGGTGGTTTTGGCAGTGTTAGGTTAATGTTTCGACTTGATGATCTTAAAGGTCTCTTACAACCTAGACAATTCTATGATTCCATAATTTGTCTGAAGGGTGAACTAATGCAGCTTATGTTGCATCACTTTCTGTGCACAATCTGTGCAAATGAAATTAATCAGGGATAAAAAAGGTTTTTGGAATAATTATTTCCCTACAGATTACTGGAGGATAAACAAATGCACTGTATTTTGACAAGTGTTGTACCCAGCGAGTAGCTGCTGTTCAGAAACACCCAAGGAGGTTTTGAACCATCAGAAATGCTGTGGGTGCAGTGCCTCATCCTTCCCCTTCTCAAAGGAGGGGGCAGATTTTCAGCCTCTTGGACATCTCAGCAGGTCCCCCCACAGGACATTCTGGGTGCCTGTCAGAAAATAAACAGGAGCCAAACTCACCAGGGATGCACTGGAAACCCTTGCAAATGCCTACTGTTTCTTTGGACAAGGGAATCCAAAAAAGAACGGAGAATAATACTCCCAAACCTCTTCTCCCTTGGCCTTCCTGCTCAGTCACCTACACACTCAGTGTGCAGATTAGCAGCCACGGGTTCCCTCTACAGACCAGCTCCTCATGGTCTGTGCTGCTGGCTAGCACTGAGATAACCTAAGCATGGCAGGGTCTTCTCACATATCGTTTCTCTGCTGAAAAAAAAGCCACCCTTCTTCTTTCTTTCTCCTTGGCCATGCCTTCCTGCCCCTCACACCCATCTCCCCATACCAGGACAAACATGGATCACTTCCTGCCTCTGCGGTGGCCTGGAATGGGACACAGGTATGCGTGTAGAGAGCTGGGAGAGGGCAGCAAGGGAACTGGGACAAGCAGGAAACTGCAGGGAATGCCTCAGGCCAGAACAGAATCACAGAATCACAGAATAGTAGGCATTGGAAGAGATGTCTGGAGATCACCTAGAGCAACCCCCCTGCCAAAACAGATTCACCTAGAGCAAGTTGCACAGGATTGCATCCGTGTGGGTTTTGAATATCTCCAGAGAAGAACACTCCATAACCTCTCTGAATGCATGTTTATGACCATTTGCATCACTGGTGGGTCTCCCCTGTGGGGTCAGTGTGTTGCCCCAGACCATAGACACTCTTGATGCCTGTGCTGTACTGTTACCAATGCCATGAGCCTCCAAGTCCCTGCAGCACAGGTTTGCAATGGCCTAGGGAAGACAGGGTGCCTGCCTGTGTGCTGATGTGTGCCATATGGCTGGCTGAAACAACATGCCAAGGGGTCACTGCCACCACATCTTTTGCTTCTGCCTCAGCTGTTCACCTCTCTCCACTGCCCATCCACATGTAGGAGCTGGAGAGGCAGCTCAGTCCAACTGTAATCTACCTTGTTTTCTTCCGCATGCCTTTTCCAGGCAGGGTCTCTGTGCTGTAAGGCCTTCCTCCTCACTTCAGCCCTCAGCAGGATGGTGAAGGTGAGGATACGGCCCCCGCACAAAGCAGCGTGTGTGCCAAGATGTGCTGGGACATCTGTGAAGCAGCACAAGCACTAGACATGAGTGAGGGACCCAAGCTTGTCAAGTAAATGACACCCAGGTTTTTGGCACTCAGAGTGACACATTTGGACTTTTGAGAGATGTGACAGACTGTGGCTTTTCAGTTCTTGTGCTAGTCAAGGGAAAAACCATGCACATCCCTTGCTGGAGTCATGTGAAGACTCATTCTAAGCTAGTAAACCACAAAAATTAGACCATGAAGCAGAAAGTGCCTTGACTATTCTCGCCCTTTTTAACGGAACCAGTGTGCAAAACCCTACTCGTTTCACAGACCATTGTGGCAGTTGAGCACAAGTGGTAGGGGACAAGAAGGGCCCTGTGTTCCTTGTAACAATTTATGGTTATTGAAATCTGGCCTACAGTAAGGTTAGTTGGGTCCTTTGCAGCAGATGAGAAGACATGTAATCGGTGTCACAGTCAGAAGCCCAGCTAAAGCTGGGGTACAATGAAGCACGTCCAGTGTGCCCATGGTGGGAACAGGTTAGGGGAGCAGTTCTTCTGCCTCGGGGTGTAGAGCAGGTTTGCAGACAAGGCACCTGAGCACATGCCTCCATCACTTCTGGCCAAAACTGTCTTGGTCACAATCCAAGAAGGGGAAAAAGAGTCCTGGAGGTTCAGATCAACCTTAGTGAAAAGACATTTCCCTTTGTCAAAAAAGCATTATTGCAGCCCCAAGGACCCAGTCACCCCAAGCGTGGCATTTGCATGTACGAATACATATCTCCGCTTTTGAGTTCCTTATTATTTGCTNGAGAAGGAGTGGATCTGAGATTCTCCCTATATTCTCTTTAGTGCAGGAGCAGCCTTCAGAAAAGTGCCTCGCTCTTGTAAGAGTGGTGATAAAATCACCAGAGCTGCCAACATGAACCTGCTTTCAGCTTTCTTAGTGAGGTCTACAAAGAGTCCAGAATTTGCCTCTTACAAAATGTACATTAAAATTGTGCAGCTATATTTATATATCTATTACCCCCACAATAATAGGGGTTACACTTCAGTTTAAAATGTCAGAAATTCATGCCATCTGACATGGTTCTGAAACAATTAATGATGCTGCAGAGTTAGACAGAAAATCAGTTCAGCATTTTTCTTTTATTCCTATGGCTGAATGCCAGCCAAAGTAGCATGAACAAAGGACTTCTGAGGTCTTACATCAGGGAGTTTGGGGCAGTGAGAATCTTGTCTTTAGAATGTTTTTTCCTAAAATGTGTTCAGCATTTTCAAGGTAAATATTCTGTACATCTTGTTCAGAGTTTGACACCTTGACAAACTGACTCTACTGCTGATTTGGAAGTGCTCTGGGGCGTTGCAGAGAGCATGGGCAGGTTGGTACGACAGCTGCGTGTGTAGCTGCCAAACTTACCGGTGAGCTCTGCTGCAGGAAGATATCTCACCTTTTCTTTCCTTGCTTGAAGAGAAACCTCTCTGCCCTGCAAGTCATCATCATAGACCTTGAGTGATTTTCTCCGAAACTCTCTCAGGCCACAGCTAGTTTGCAGCAGCAAATTCAGCCAAAACATATTTATTTTAGTGGAAACAACAAATTTACAGTTTCAATGCTGACTATCTGGCAAATTTATGCCTTTCTTTTCAACATTAAAATCTCAGTTCGATTTATTGTGTCTTTATGCCACACCTTTGAATTTTCCAGGCACTTTATTATTGTTTATTTAAGAGATCTCTTCATAAAAAGAAATAGAGGAGTTTTGTTCAGTTTAGTCGTTACGAACTTCTCTGGTACATATCAGGACTGGAATTCAGCTTGTGGGAAGGTTCTATGTTTTTAAAAAGTTCAACACAATTTTCCTATAGGCTAACCTTTGAACAAGCAGAACTCAGTTACAGGAGTTCTTGAATGTCATCCAGTCCCCTACGTTGGGCAACTGGCTGGTGCCTTGTGAAAGAGTCTTCTTAAAATAAGCATCCATTTTCCTTGTAGTCCTGAGGCGCCTACATCTGGGGCACTTGCTTTCTCTCTGCTGACATGAGAAGAAACAGACACATCGAGGGTTCTTACTGCAGGAGCTTAAAATTTAGGTGCAAATTTTAGATGCTTCAGTAAATGTGGAATATATTCCACCCCTTAGAAATTATTTCATGCATGGTACTATATTCCTGTGGTTTTTGTCAATTTTTGTGAATTGAAACCAGATTTTCATGCCGAGCTGACATGTCTTTTGTTTTTATGAGTTGTTAGACTATTATAAGCCTCCTGCTTCTCCAGGAGGGCACAGATTTATGCATATTGAGCACTGACATGCAGACCAGACTATGAAATCACATGTTTTGAAAGTAGTTCTGCATATCATTAATTTAATAATTGAAGACTGTAGGCCTTGCATAACGTGTTCATTATGCTTTAAGCAGAACCAACTAGAGCTGTTTCCCAAAAGCAAAGATGCATTTTGAAATGAGTGATGGTCTAAAAAATATCTCCATTCACTGCAAACCTACGGATGCTCAAAGGCAGAAGAATCAACATCAAGACACCTCAAGGGAATAAAATAGTGACTGGGAGACCACAATAGTCAGGATACAAAGCATTTATTTTCAAAAAGTCAATTCTGGGATCTTCATTTCACTTGGAGCCAAATTTACTTCTTGTATGTTTTTTGTTGCATGCTGAGTATCACTCATTAAGCATGAGACCTCCATCTATAAGGTAAGACAGTCTGTCCATCATGTAGAATATCCTATAATGCTGGCAAAATGGATTTTTATTGAAGATGTAAGTAGTGCTGCAGGCCTGTGATGGAGCAGAAGCCGAATTAGGGAATAGGTACAGAGTAGCAGTTCGTAACTGAGACTCCCTGGGGAGCAAGGAAGGTCCTTCTGGGCAGTAATCGTGCCTAGACCTCAGATGGCTTGTCTTGCTTCCATTTTCATCCCTTATGAATTATTCTTCCCTGCTATTTGGAAAGGTCATAGGTCAGCACTGCTCCAAATCCCCTGGTTTTTGACAGAAAATGCATCTCATGAATAATGAAGTGTGGCTTTGTGGCTTTGTGCCCAACAGGATAACAGCTGAGGAAGAAAGGATCCTCCCTGCAGAAAGAACTTCTATGTGTGTTTTGAACAACTCATCACCATGCACAAGAAGTCCATTTGTATCTGCAAATGTTAGTACAGGCTCCTAACCAGAGGCCACATGTTCAGGAAAAGCTGAGAACAATGTCTTGCAAGCTTCCAGTCCCAAATAGTGACAGTATTTGAAATGAAAAATTTTCCTTGAACTGTCTCGCTATATAAATCATTTGGAAGTGTGACTCCTTATCAGTTATTTAGAAATGCTAAATTTTAGCTGAGAAAATGTAATAGCAGAAGTCAGGTTGAACCTTAGCTGATAACCTAAATGTGCTGACCATGGAGAAGCATACAGATTATATGCAAAATCCAGAGAACTAAATATGAAACTTGAATTTTCAAGTGCACAGCAGACTCTGGGAAAAGAAGAGAGATTCAGGTATTTTTCAGCGTTGGCCTGGAGTCCAAATTCTATCCAACCTGCTTTGCTGCTGGCTGTGAATGAGAGCTGGCTAGACATCCATTAATGAGAGTGAGACGGCTGAAACCAAGGGCAGCTATCTCAGGAGGCTGCACCAGTCAAAAAGGCAAAAGAAAAGTAATATTAGTTCATCTTATGCTTCTGTCATTTAGATCAAAATATATCATGAGAACACCATAAGAGACTGCTGAAATCTAACCTAAGCTACTCCTTTGTCTTCATACGTTCCCAGTTCTATTCCAAATTCTTTGCAACTGGTTCCAAACATTGACTATTTATTGTATCTCTAATTTACATAACTTTATAAAGAACTCTTGTTGGGGGTTTTGTAGGTGGGAAGGAGCTAATTTACTTTTTTTAAGCAGAGCATTTTGGGCAGGTATATAAGCTGCATTTTGCTTGGCTACCAACAGGTCTTTGGAGATACTCTGTGCATATTGGGACATATTACATTATCTGTCAAAAGTGTCGCAAATGAGACACGAGCTCACTCAATCTACTGAATGCTTACATAAACTACCAGGAATCCAGTCAAAGCAAAATCGCCTTTCAGAAAATACCAGTTTAAACACAGTGCCTTCTCTTTATCCTATAATTTGCCTCATCAAAAGTACACTTTGAAGGATTTTTCAAGAACCACAAGATCTATTTTTTTTACAGGATCTAGGAAGAGAAGGTTGTGCTTTAGAAGGGTTATTCAACTGTACATGAAATCCTGTTGCCTGTAAAACAAAAACAAAACATTTTTTTTCCAGATACTCCTCAGGGTAGTAACCCAAAAAAGGTTTTGCTGCTGAAATAAATTTTTCACAGGGCTAATCCTGAGGCATTGCTCTACCTGCCAGTCAACTACTGATTTGGAAGCCTCAAGAGCCAGCAAGGTATCTCTTGGTATTTACACTGTGCCACAAAATCCTATCCACACAGCACACGTTATGTGTACATGCATGACTTTTGAACAGAAATTATTACAGAGCGTCTTTTCCTTTTTTGGTTTGTTTGGGGTTTTTGTTTATTTGTTTATCACTACTATCTCCTTGGAGGGGCACTTCCTACAGGAGGCATTGCACAGGATCCCAATGAATTTGTTGTGCAGTTATCAAAAGGATAATTATCAACATGGGATTAAATTAACGTCTTTTAGAGGTCGATCTTTCACTTTAAGCTTTCCTGTCTCTTTGCATTTGATTTTTCATGTTCTTTGATCCCAGAATTGCAAGAAACTCTTTAGTATAAAACCATTTAAAACCTCATAGTGGACAACCAGACACTGGTGCTCAGTGCTGAAAGGGTTAGTCTGAGAGAGAAACAAGGCTGAATAAAATGCAATTCTCATGATACTCATCCACATGATGCTTAATTAGTCCTCATTTGGGGGAACTAAGAAGCTGCAAACCAGAATAATCAGTGTTTTTATGGATGGTAATGTCAGATGAACATTTGGAAAACGACGACAAAAAATATTTAGTTGTTTTTGTTTTTTTTTCCACCACCTTACAGCCATTCTTAGATTGCAGGATAGTGGAAATGGAAGCTCAGAAAATACATTTTTGTGACTTCTCCAGCTCTCTGTGTAAATCCATGAACTATTCACAGAAGACGTGGTCTAGAGTTTTTGACCTACCATAATCCTCTGGGCCAATGTGGTGCTAGAACCCGCTGGCATGGTATTCTGCCTCACCTTCATCCACAGCCGCAGATACTTACAGGTTGTAAGAACCCCTCACTAAATGCTAAATCATATAAATTTAGCTCCATTTTTTTCAGGAAGGAACTGGGTATTTATGCAGCTATTTATGCAGCTGCAGCTGTTATCATGCACATTTATTTGTTTTTTACACACATACCATTATGGAAGAAAAAGTCTTACTCTAGAATTGCTAAGTCCATTTCAGCTCCCACTTTGGTAATTAGCATTTGATGAGGCTACTTGATCTTGCGTGTAACACTTTTCATCAATACTTGGTGGCACTACCACGCATTAAGTACTAATACATTATTTCTAGGAACATTAAGGCCTGGAATGATTGTCATAGTCATTGTTTTATGGAGTCAGCGAATTAGAGAAATGAAGCACAGGAATCTTAAAGACCATTAGTTTGGTTTTTGTGATATTTCCAGAGGACGGTATGTCAACCTATGTGAGTTGAATGTTCGAGTGTTTTTCTCTTATTTTAAAGTAATATTAAAGAGAAATTTAAAATAAGCTGTAAATATGCATTCAAGACATTAAAAGAAATCTTCCTGTGAATTAATGAATGTGATAAGTGCCCTGTGGTGAGACAGTGCTGGATTTGCTTTGAAGTCAAAATAGAGATTTCTGGTTGGTGATTTTCTAGATGATAAGAACATTCGTCTGATAGCAGCAATTATATTTCTGTGAAGGCTGCTGCAACCTGCAATATCATTGTACTCTGTTCCTAGTTTTATCACTGTCTTCGTGACTTCTATTCCCCTCCAAAACTGCGTCCCATGCTTGTGCAAGACTCTTCACTAATCCCTACAGGCACCACGTCTTTTCAAATTAAACCACAAACGTGGCCTTAAAGTACTGGTGAAATGAAGCCTTTTTTGGTTTGTGGAGAGAAAAAGACAGTGTATGCTGGAAGTCTGAACTACTAATTCTTATGCTTTCATAGAGGTATGGATGGGAAGAGAGAACAGGAATGAATTTGAGATGAAATTTCAGCCCAGATGAGTAGCTATTACCTTTAATTTCTCAGTCTCTGTGGACTTGTCAGTAATGTTTTGCCAGGCTGGTTGCTTTTAAATATATGTCAGGGCTGACACAAGAGGTAGCAACATATCAGCAGTGTATTATTTACCCAGGAGTATGTGCTATAAACTGTAATCGAAATATATCATTATGTATACATTAAAGTGCAATTTGTTTTGATGCTCCTGTAGTTCTCTTGCAAATAATACTTATCAGTTGGAGAAGAAATGAGATCCATCAGAGCTTAGGCACGTGGCATTGACTTCTGAGGAAGTCAGACTGTTTGTGCTCACCAGGAAACACTGACTCTCAGGCTGGACAATCATCTGCAAATTTTGGTTTTTTCAACTAGCTTTGGCTGTCTTTGTTTTGAATGACACCTCAACAGTGTCTAGTGCTATAAATTACTTAAGCATCTAAAAATGGTATTGGAAATGCTGTGTGGGGACCAAGAGCAGAGACCCTGTGCTGTTTTGCTCCAGAGGACCACGCTGCCAGTAGGGCCAGATAAAGTTTAGCCAAGCCCCCAGGATGCCTTTACGCAGAGCCTTTTTTCATTCTTGACCCTTGCATAAAGTCTGTTTGTACACAGGCAACACAAAGACTGGGAGGAAGAAGCAGACGATGTTTAAGGACTTACGAGGCTCATGAGTTATGAGGTTCTGTAAGACATTAGGTTAAGTGTTGGGGGCAGCAGGGGGAGTTGTGTTTCAGTGGTCATTTTCAGTGGTCATATGGAGACTGTTGTATTTACCGGAAAAAGGCAAACAGTGCTTTAATATTACTATCCAGTACATAATCACCAGACTGGGTGGTAAAAACAAGAGGCACAGTATGAGCTGCAGGACAGGTGATGTTTCTCTGTTACTAATGGGCACAAAGAAGCAGGAATTAGTCCAGAAGTATCTAGAGGGAGTCTTCAGCTTGCTTTCATGCAGCCACTTTTCCCAGCTGGCTGGCAGCTGGGGCAGTATTGATCCTTGAAGAAGAGCTGTTGCTGTTGAGCTGAAAACACCAGCAGGGGTAAGTGGTGCTCAGAGGATACCATACTGGAGAGGGAGCACAAAGAAGTTGTATTTGGCTGTTTAGTGGCCTAAGTAAATGGGATGAGAGTTGGCAGTGTCTAGTTCAGAAAACTGCATGCCACTATTAGAGTAAACGGCCTCCTAATGGGGAGGTGTGCTACAGTGTGATTACCCAGCAGGTCACGTCTGGAAAGTCAATGGCCAAATGTTTAAAGGCATTAGAGGCTCATAAGGATACAGTGGGGCACCAAGCAGCATTTTCAGAAGTGACTCTTATTACTTAGCTCACAATAAAATCCATGGGAATCAGACAGTGAAGTACTTTTTAGTGCCTCCCTGAGAAAATTCTGCAAGGTGTCTGTTTTTATTAATAGGTGCCCATGTGCCTCTTAAAAACCTGGCTGTAAAAGACATCCCCTCCCGGGTAAGGCTTAGCAATGGTGAGTAGCAGAGGTGGAAGAAGGATTAAGATGTAAATGCTGTGTTGTTTGAGCCCTCCCAGTGTAATGCCTGTGTGTGGCTGTATTTACATACCTGGTGGCACAGAAATGTGAATCACGCAGGGATGTGCCATCAGGAAGGAAGGATGTGGCACACAAACCTCCCAAAAGGTATGAAAGCAGAGAACAAAAAAAAAAAATCAGAGTATTGTCTTAGATTCCCAGTCCCCTGAGCAGATAACGAGGAAAGAAGGACACGTTTAGTAGCTTGTTTCTTAGATCATGACAGCAAAAGTACAACCTGGCTCCGGGGCTAAATAAAGAAGCAAAACAAACTAAGCCCTGCTACTAGCTGTGATGGAGAAATGCCTGCTGTGTGCTTTGGGAGGTTTATTAGTATTACCAGTGGCTGGGGAGACCCACATAAAGTTCTAGGAATGGAAAATGGAAATATAAACTTCCAACAAAGTGATCCAAAGTATGAAGAAATAGGAGGTTATTCTCTCACAAAATTCAGTCTCTTCAAAATCTTATTGCAAATATTGTCTTGCAAAATTATCTAACAATATCATAACTTATAATACAAGCTAATTAATGATACACAAGAGAGAGAACATGACCTTAAAAGAGGAGGCTTAGAAAGCCTTCACCAGCTGTGTCAGGGACTGTAGTCTAAATACAAAGCTGGTGAAAATTCAGATGCATAGTAACAATCAGGCAGCCACTAAGAGAATTCATCAAGGAACACAGAGGCGGATGAGGCTGCAGAGGAGAATACTTGTGTGAAAGTAAATGCCAAGATGTGAACAGAGGAGCTGAATTCAATGTAATGGAAGGCCAGCAGGTCCTGTGGAGTAAAACCTGATGATGAAAAGTGGGGTCATAGGCAGACTGGCAAGTACACCATCGAGTCAACGCGTGCAGGGGAGAGCCGCTATAAAAAAACCTGGAGTGCAATCAGGAAGTAGCACTGATTTTGGGTTTGGATGTATATGATACTGGGCTGTGCAAAGTGGCAAAAATGAATTGTTTTGTAGGGTCCAGGCTGGCACCAGATGCAGCAATATTACAATAGCAGGCCATAAGCAAGAAACTGAATGTCAGGTGAAAAGAGAACATACAGGACTGTGGAGATTTATTGGGGATTATTCAAGGGAAGAAAGAAACTTTGTAATCTAGCAACATGGAATGACAATTATATGAAGACTTAGCCCCTATGACTGTATGTTAGCATGAGCGTAATTGCACATAGAAGGTCTATGGGCTCATGCTTCCAGGAACACAGAAGACACAGAAGCCATCGTTGTGAGTGTGAACAGGCGAGTGGATGAAGCTACACTGCTCTCCAGGCTTCAACTAGTCTCTCTGCAGAGACCAGCTGTTTTAGCCCAGGGTACCTGCAGTGGGTACTCCTGGCTGGGACAGCAACACCTCTGCAAACTCTGCCTTCCCTGAGGTGCGCAGAGAGCTAAGGAAGAAGTAGAATGTGTCTTACACTGCTGTGATCTTCTCTGCCTTTACATTTGCACCCTGAGGCTGTTCAGTCAGCTCTGGTTTTTCATGAGGTAAAAACAAACTGTTCTGTCATACCAAGAAAGGGTGGGGACTGATCTGTTTTGTCTTGGAGACAGTTTCTGTAGCTTAGGGCGAACATACACTGGTGGCACAACATGAAGAAGTTTGAACCAACCAATTTCTCACTTACTTCTTGGGTGAGGCAGTTGTCAGGTCTCTCTGTCCCACATCTTCTGCAATCCCTGACCTCAGTAACCAGCTCAAAATAACAGAGGGATCATTCTCCAAATATTCCTACATTTTTGGGTGCGTTGGGGTTTTCTTCTGTAAATTGATATTATCTCACTGACATGACAGGCAGGATTAATAATGCCTTAGTCACAGAACTGGAAAGAACACTTACTTTTACACAGAGGACTAAGAGCTGCCTGGAACCTTCCTTGTTTAAGCAAGCAGCCAGGAAGTGAGGGGAAATAATGAGAAAAAGGAGATGTACTTGTCACTACAACTTCATGATTGAGCGTAGATGTCAGTGAGAGAGGAGACAGCTTGCTCCTTTTTGCCAAAAGCTGTGGAACCACAGAGCAGTGTCTTCATATTTTGCTGCATGATTTCCCAATGATACAGTGTTAATATACAGCAAAACAATGTAGATTAGCCAGACATGACACTGTAATAAGTATGTGGTCTTCTTTGGAATGAGGTGACCGTGAAGTCCATTAATTAAGTAGCAATGTGTGTCTTGGTTTAATTCGATGCCATTTGTAAGTGCAATAAAATGTCCCAAGGTTTCTGGTCCCAAAATAAATCAATATTTACTGTTTATTAAATAACATTTGGAAACAGAAAAGCTGCTCTGGATTCCTGCGAACTGCTCAGAATCTTTTTTGTATGTAACAGGCTCTGTTTAAACCTGCGATTTCTGCATAAACGTTGGATTCTACTTTATAGAGCCAATCTGCTTATGGATAGACGTATCAAAAAAAAGACTTCTGCTCAAGTAAACCATTAAAAACCCCATCAGCCAAGCTCTAGCCTGTCTTTGCAGCAAAGATCCGTTACTACAGCCCTTGGCATTACTTCAGGAGAAGTTTTCAGTCAGGATTCATTTTTGACATAGATGAATTGGGACTTTGGTGAGACAACTCAAAAAAACCCCAAGTGTTTTCCCTACATACTTTTGCTGAGCATTAAGCTTTGAAAAATAAATTATTATATTTAGAATTGCCTTTCAACATTAATAGCTGAAAAGATCTGACCAGTTCTCTGTATGAGAATGGGGATTTATTTGCTGTGATAAAAGGGGCGTGGACTTTCTCCATTCAGAGGTACTCCTGGTTTGGGTTGTGTTGTCACCCTTTTCTTAAGGAGAAGATTCTTCATGATAAAAATAGCATACAGAGATGAGATTGCGTTTTGGAAAATGAATAGTATCTTCTTTTCCACAGATCCATAACCATTAGCCAAAAGAGCACAAATTTTGAAGCAAGCTTTTGAGGGGAAAAGGTTACCTTTACTAAAGAAGGTACTATTGCAGAGATGTACATGTTGAGCTGATTTTACAAAGCAGTTAAGCAGTTTTGCGTTCTAAAACTTTTAAGATCTGCATGCAAGGTACAACTAAATTTCTCTGATGGGTACATAGAAAAGCTGTTAATAGCCTAATATCCCCTGTATCAGAAATGTATTTGTAGAATTTGTAAGGCTTAAAAATGTCTTTTTTAATACAGTATCATGAAGTTAGAAAGTCTGGGAAATGATAAAAGATGTGATTTTTTTTCCTCTGTGCCTTCATCCCGTAGCATTTTAGGAAATGGTGAGCTTCATCTTAATTTTCATATGTTTTTTGTGTATTTTCAGGATTCTTCTTCAATCGGAACAGCTACGGTCGCTGGACCCAGGACAAGTGCAATAATTGGAGATCAGGGAACACCACCGAAGGTCCAGCTTCCCCTCAATATGTAAGCAGCTCACCTCAGTCCCTGCGTACTCTTTGTTTCCAGGCATGTGCGCATGTATGAATGTTTTTGAAAACTGAAAGCCTGAATCTCAGCTCAGAAACATTCTGAGAAGAAAGAGATCGCAATTTCATACATGACCCAGCCTCTGCTGAAATTGAAAAATGAGTAGAGAAAATCAAGACTTCCTCCTTTCTCTGTGAGTCCTTTTAGACTCCCGGTATATTTATTGCAGCTGTATGAATCACTGTGAAGCAAATGGAATGTCTCTCAGCTAGATAAAAATCTCCTGCTGTAGCCCCATGCAATCAAACACCTGATACATTCACCATTAACCAGAAAAAACGACCCAATTGCAGCTTTTCAGTGCCATAAACAAATGCAACAAATGAACTTCATATTATGGGTATATGGGCTTATTGAATAGTGTGTAGAATAACAGAAGGTTGACTAGATATACAGAACAAAAAGAGTAGACTTCATTATAATAAATTTCTTCTAGCCTGGTTGGTTTACATGGTACATGTCTAGTTAAACTACTGAACCCTTTCCTCTCATCACATATACCTTGTGAAGCCTTAGAACTATATAGACACAAACACATACGTCCACCAGTATTTTAAAGTTTTATGATATGACTAAAACAAGGTCTGAAATACCAAATAAAATCCTAAAATAACATAGCAAATCTACTTTAAGGAGAACAGGGGAGTTGGAATGGAATCAAAACAGATTTGTTCTTGGCTACCTGGAGGAGACCTTCATACCTGGTCTTCATACCACACATCACTCATTGCCCCACAGAGAGGTCTCATCATCACCTTGTGGTCACCCTGTGCAGCCTATGTGGCACATAGTGGGGCACAAATTTATTTCAAATGTTGCCTAGGGAATCAGTAACTGGCAGTATTTGCAGTACTTAGTTGCTGAATCAGGACATTTTCCAGCTCTATGGCAATGCCCCTGCATCGGTGCCTCAGCAAGCTTCTCCTTCCACGTTACTTCTGTCATCTCCCTTGTGAAGCAGCCTCATAATCTGGTCTGTCATTTTGCATTTGTGAGCCAAGTTCCAGCCAAAGGGGAAGCTGTTATATGAAGGCTGTAGCAGAACCGGGTAGGTAGAATCTGTAGTCACAGGCAGCTCCCTAAGGCCTACTTTCTTGCTTAGGCCTTTTTTTTAGGGATCTTTTAATAAACATTTTGGCGTCTTCTAGGTCCTGCTCCCTAGCCTTTAGTCTCACTGTTTCACATAGCCCAGAATAACTGGCTATCTCAGTTGCAGAGTTTGCTGGTTTTACACTTAAAATCTAGAGAATGGTGAAACGTGTCCAAGTCCAAAGGCTTTGGCTTAAGGCAAATTCAGCCTCAGCAAACAGGACCGCTAGACCTCATTCCCTGTCAGAGAAAAGGCTCAGAAAACTTTTCTGGGGCAGGGAGTGGCCTGCACTCAAATTGTTTTCAGCCATGTATGAGAGCCGGCGTCCAACCAGCTCTCCCACAGCACCCTCTCTGCCAGCACATGGGACGTACACCTGTCCCCTTTAGGCTGGGACACCATCCATACCAGGCAGCGGTCCCAGGCTGGGTCTGTCACTGGATTTGGAGAAGCCCCTGACTCCTTGCAGACTACTAGTAGAAACGCCTCAGGACAGGCATTCTCACTGCCCCACATAGGTGATGGGCACCGTGGTCCATGAGGAAAATGCTGATGCCCTCCATTGTCGACAACTATGTGGTTGTCACACACAAGTTTTCATCAGTTTAGCCGCATAGAGATTGGTCAGTTTGGGCACAGAGTCCAGACTGGGCTGGTGTAGACCTTCTTTTAGGCTCTGCAAGGATTTTGGTACCATCTACGGAGGATGTTTAGGCTCATTGTGATATTGGATATTCAGGCTTACTGAAGGTTGAGTTGGGGGAATTTGCAGGGAGGAACAGAAAGAACCTAGTAGAAGAGCTGGAGATAGCTGCAAGGGAAAGCAGCCTATGACCCACTTAGGGTAATTTTCATTGCACCTTCTTCCAGCATCTCAATCCATAAATTACATTATTACATGTAGGCCCTTGTGGAAAGGGCTAAGTAAGACTATCTAAAATGCTCTGTCCTTGACCTCCTGCTTTACCCATATCTTCTGAATATGAGCCCTGTGTAAGCTACAACGTAAAAAGGGGTAGTCAAAGCCACTCTTTCTTCTCCCTTGAGTGAATGCAGTCTGGCACTTTCCGTTATGTCCTAGCGATGAGCAGCGCTGAAGGATTAGCACTGAAGCATGCAACCTTATTTCATGTCAGGGTGATGCATTTTAATGCTCCTCAGTTCACGTGTAGCCTTATGTTTTTCATCAGGTGAACAGCTACAGACCTGCTCAGGACCACCTGATTATATAGACTAAACAAAAGATGTGCAGGATGGTTCCTCCCATCTGTTGACTAATGAAATACAGTTTCTGATTAGGTCTTTGTAGCCTGTGCACGTGGTAAACAGAACCAGGCACATCAGCCTAAGCGTGCCCCAAGGAGCTGTTACCAAATATTTCATATTCTGTTCATTACTGCTGTTTATTTACTACCTTCAGAATAAAAATACAGAAATCTGCTGGTACCATAAAGGAGTAGAATCAGGAAAACTAACAGGATTTATTCCTCAATTATATTTCCTGGAGAGCAGAACAAAAAAGCCATGTATCATTTTTATTGGCTGCAGGTCTACAATCACAATGGTTATAGTTTTCATTATTTCTCTGGTTTGCTGCTATAAGGTGGGCAGCAAGTCTCTTCTCACCCACCCCCAAGCCTAAGAGCATTCTGCTGCACTTTGTAGTGTAAATGCACTTTCTGTAAGTGTTTTCCCGTTTGTCCTAATCTCTCTGCACTGCCTGTAAAGCACAAATAAAAAAAAAAGAACACTCAAGAAGGCACAGCCTTGATCAAGAATTACCAGAAATCCCTTTCTGCATTTGTAGAAAGGCTACAGTACCAAAAAAATATTGGTATTTACAAAGAAAGTGTTGTTCTGCATGTGCATTTTTGCTACCCTATCCCGACTTTCCATTATTCCCCAAAGTGCAAGCAATCATTCTTAATTTTCAGTAAGGATCTCTCTAAACAGAGAGAGTATCTTTAGGGACTTTAAGTTGTAGTCATTTCACAACATTAAACGCATCCCTGAAGTAGTAACGGAAGAACAAAAGAGAGATAAAAAGAAAGATTCTAAACAAAGAGAATAAATAAAAGCTGTAATTAAATAAATAAAAACTTCTACATATTGGATCCTCTATTAAAGATTTATTAGAATACTTCCCTGCAAAACATTCAAAGCCAAATTCTACCACTTTACTTGCTTAAGTAAAAATCCCCTTGCAGAATTTGGCCCTCTGTCACTTTATGGTTTACCCAAATAATACAAGAACTACCATAGCACATCAGAACTATTTGGTATGTTGTTTCTAAAACTGGCCAACATAAATTACATCAAGAAAACTGCAAGAAAAGCTGCCTTAACTATTTGTAAAGTAGTCTACCCATAAGAAAAGTTTCTTCTGAAAGTCCACAATAGAGGTGACTCCCACCCTGAAGGTTATGTGTCCTGATTACTCTCTCCATCTCTGTAAATGCCTTGGCCTTCTGACACTGCTGCTAAGTCCTTAACTTCAGTGTTGTTTTTTGTGGTAATGTTTTGCTTTGGTTGTGCCCTGAGTGAGAACAGTGTCCTATCTGTTTCTATATTACTCCCTCCATTTAATCTGATTAGTTTTTCCCTTGTTGTCTTAGTATCCAGTTGATCTTGTCTCTACCATTCCTTCTTTGCTGTGCTGTAGTGATGTCTCTTAACCACCGTTTCTGAGGAGTGTTTCTACTCACTTTCTCCTTTGTGGGGCTGGAGTTGAAACGGGACAGGTGATGGCTGGTGTCAGCTGTGTGCTTTCTTCTTGTGTGACCTCTCCCTGCAGCTACCTAGCCCTGTATGCCTACAAGCCTCAGAAGAATGACGAGCTGGAGCTCCGCAAAGGCGAGATGTACCGGGTCATTGAGAAGTGCCAGGATGGCTGGTTCAAGGGGACGTCTCTGAGGAGTGGGATGTCTGGCGTGTTCCCAGGCAACTATGTGACGCCTGTTTCAAGGTGAGGACCGCTGGCCAAAGTGGATATGACTGAGCTGGGACTGAGGGGGGTTCTGTGTCTGGAGGATGCTGAAAACAACATAGCGCTGCTTTTAAATTACACTCCCCTTCCAGGAATTTTCTGGTGGCTGCGCCTACTTGGATAATGAAACTTGCTTTTTGTAGCATTGGAGTTACCCATGTTCTCAGAAAATTTCACCAGTTGTGTTAGATGATGGCATTTACAGCTCTGGCTTTACACAGTCTGATAAGCCCAGGTTTTACCATTGTAAAATATCCATTGGCTAAGGATTTTTTATTGTTATAAAACTACTGGACTTGTAACATGGATAAACAAAATAAGGAATGCTTTTGTCTTGCTATTCACTGACTCCTCATGTAGATTTTGTTTTTCTTAAATCAAAGGTCTGGATCATTTGAATCAAGACTAATTTATTAATCGTTAAAAATTCAGATGTGGTAGAGGTGTTCAGCAAATTATCTGATTTTACCGACCTTTGTCTCAGTTGCAGAAGAGCAGAAAAGAAAAGGAAAGAATAGCATTTTTGGGGAGGAATGCCATTTGTCAGAGTTTGGTATTGGACAAGACCAAATCAAAGGGTGTTTCTGATCTAGAGCCCACTCTGAAATAGTCTGCAAGCCAAGCAGGAAGTTCACCAGTGTATCCCAGACTGTTTTGCCCCACACGCTTCTTGTAGGTCAATGTTGCCATGTGTATGCCCATACGTCCTTTATAGGGTTTGCAAATCGAAGTCACTCCTTCTCATATGCTCTCAGTCTCTCTTCCCCCATGCCCACAGTCTCCACCATCTTTCCCTCCTCTCCAGACAAAGGCACCTCACAATTCAGACAGTGTTGATCTTGAAAAATTGGTCCAGCTTTGTTCCATCTTCAGTTTATGTCAAGTGTGTAATATGTGGACTGAGCAAGGCCAAAAGTTAAGACCAGATTAGAAGATGATAACTAAAACTGCTGGCAGAACTAGTACTGCATTTTGGTAATTAAAAAAAAAAAAAAAAAAAAACAAACCCAAACCAAAACCCACATGAGTTCATGGAGTCTTCACTGTTCATCAACCTAAATGTATTTACCTGATTTTATAGAGCCCCTTGGCTGCCTTCAGTCCTTGCCTCTTCAGCTTTAAGTAGTAAAGAAGTTTGTGCTGAAGTGTTGGTGATCTGAATCAGCAAGACTTTATTAAATGCAGCATGTCACAGCTAGAACAAGACAGAGAGAAGTGCTAAAGGGCAAAAGTACTTTCCACAAAACCCGAAAGTAGCTTTATGATTATATTTATGATCCTGTGAGCTAATTAAGTTCCTCTGTAAATCACCCTCAGTGAGAACAGCAAGAAAAACCTGATAGCAACAAAATCTCCTATTTGCTGCACTTCTACTTACTTTCTTCTCTTTTGACAGCAAAATAGAGAGATAGATTTATGTAAGTTTTTCTGACACTCCCTACAAAACGCGAGAAAAAGAAGTTGCCTATTAATTTAATAACCCTGAACTAGGTTTATAAGCTGCCAAAGCATAGGTGTGAGCAGAGCACGGTGGAAAAAGGACAAGGCCCTTTAGATGGGCAGAGAGGCACAAGGCAGCAGAGAAAATTTACCATATCCAACATCTATCCAGTTCTGTGGGAGTCACAGTTTCTGTACCTGTCGATGTGCATGTTCGCCTGAAAGCAGCTTTCCGTGGAGTCTTAGGTGTGCTTTTCTGGCAAACTCCATCTAGTGCAGATGGCCAAGCCAGCTCCAGCTGAACCTTGCTGCTACCCTGCCAGCTCTTCACAGCAGATGACAGACAGTCAAGATTTCCATCTGGTGGGATTCCCAGTTTTTCCATACCTGGAGGCTGATGAAAAAAAATGAATAAAAAACCCCCAGTTTCATTTAGCAAAATGTAATCCAGGCAAACCTTGCACAATGAGATGAGTCAAGGATTTTATGATACTACAGTGTTGTTTTTCCTCCTGTGATTTTGGAGGGAGTGAGGACTGGGCAGAGGTGATGACTGTCTTTTGCACTTTTGGACCATATCTTCCAACCTGTGTTTTGATTTCTTTCTATCAGAATTTCACTCTTTTGGCTCTTCCTCTTTGCACTCACAGGGCTGTTTCTTCTGTCTTTCTTGACCTCTGAATTGGGTCAAATTGTTGAGCATAGACCTTCTTTCTGCTTTTCACCTCTCTGTCTTCTCACACAACAATTTTGGGGCCCCAGAAGTTCTTGCAATCCCATAGGTTGGCCTTGCATCCTTTTTGTTATCCTCTCCTCCCTTAATAACCCCCTGCACTGTCTCATTTCCATGTCCTGTGCAATACCTTGTGCTGCATCATATCCCCTCTGCTGTCCTTTCCTGGAGGAGGACCTTGGCACATGGAGCAGCCTGGGAGAGGAGAACAGCACAAAATGAACCCTCTGTTTCATGGCATCTACTGGTGGGGAAGGAAATTACTCAGGAACCTGAGTAAGAAGCTCAGAGAAAAGGCTGCTGAGCATCAACTGAGTTTGTCCATTGGTGTCCCTCTGTCCTGTCCAGTGAACTCCTGCCCAGGTCAGAGAGTTTCTAGCTCAGTAGTAAGAGGATCAAGACCTGCTGAATTCATTGCATGGAAGTAAGAGCCTCATTCCTTCCCTCTGAGGTCTTCCCAGCCACTCAGATGAAATAAAAACTATCCATACAGTGAGCAGTGAAAGAGGGGTGGATTATTGTCTGGATTTTCTTTTCAGTAAGGTCAGCTGCATTCCCTTGCCTTTTGCATTTCTTTAGCAAGTCTAAGCTAGGGCTGGTTAAATTGGTAGGGTACGTGCTCAGCCAAGCCAAGCCCTGCCAAGTCTGCTGCTTTTCAGTCCCCTTCAACAGCCACACACAGACCTGGCATTATCCATCCTTTTTTCTCCCTGTGGGGCTGTATGCAGGTTCAGTCCTAAGAAAAGATCTCTGAGTCTGTTTTAATTATCACTCCATTAGTGCCTGTAAAATAGCCTTTGGCACACAAAATGACATTTGGGAGATATCCGTTTCTTCTGAATTGTGATTTTACTAGGAACTACTCAGACAGAAATGTAGCTTAAGAAAAAAAGTGATGAGAAAAATTATCTTTTCCATTTTTACCCTGCATTTCTTCCCTTAAGATGAAGGGGTGAAAATATCCTCTAGCATGCTTACGACTGTGTCCTATAAAGATAAATATACATCTATATCTCATTTTACTTTAACACCTGAGACATTATTATGTTGAACCCCCTAAGTAAACTGTGTGAGCTTATCATCAGTGTGGCTGGGTATCGGTGTCTCTGCCATGTGCTTACACTGTGCCTTTTTTCCATGCAGGGTGCCAGTGGGAGCCGGGCAGCCCAGGAACAGTGGAGCTGGAGGAGCTCCGACAGCAAAAGGAGCCCCAGGAACCATCCACCCCACCGGGGCTGGTCACACTAATGCCGCCACATCTGTCAGACCGGTTGTTCCTATCACTGCTCCTCAGACACATCCCCAGCTACAGGCAGCCTCTCCACAGCTGAATAACTGCTTGAGGTATTCGGCTCAGCAGCCAGCCAGCCAGACCCGCAACGCCATGCAGATGGGTATGTATGTGTGCACGCCCGCCAGTGCCTCTCGTCCCACGTCGGTGGGATTGATGTCACACCCCTTGAGCACAAGCCTTTTGAACCCACAGCTTGCTTTCGCGTTTTAGTCACAGCTCAGTCAGTGTGGAATAGAGTATGTTTTATTTGCTTGTAATATTTATGGGCTTCTATTGATCTCTGGGAACCACGTTGTGTTTATCAGATTGTTCTGTTGCTACAGCTGAAATAGATTATAGTGTTTACAAATATTTATACAATTTATCTGAGTGAAAGCAAGCACCCTGCATACTGAGGAGATTAACAGTTCTGGGTCCAGTTGGCTTGCTGATGGAAAAATACTGCCCTTATCGCAGGGCGAGTAATACACGACTTAAAATTAAGAAGCATTTCACTGGGCTTCAGGGATGAAAGGTATTTATTAGGCAGAACAGGGCCCAGTGTTAGCGATAAAGCAAAAGATCTGAAAAATACTGCCACCTTTTTGAAATGAAAATAAGAGCTACTCACACCAGGGGGCCTCTGTTCTTTCTAGGTTCCCTTTCTGAATTGTGAAAGGACAATTTTCTAGAGTACAATTTATTCCCCTTTCCCTGATGTTAAACAGCTCTGATGTTGAATAGAGTAAAAGTAAATCCTGTGGTGGAACTTTATAGCAAAATTTAAAACATTTTGTTTCTGATATTTTATAGGAATGTGAGCCATTATGTCTACAAAGGCAGAGCAGTAAGGACTGCCACTGCTGAAAACTGAGGTCTTAGATACAAAACAGAGCAGGCAGAAATGAGAAATACACTAGAGCAGGTCATGGATTCATACCCTTTGAAGCCAGAAGGCACTGTTATGACCGTCTAATCTCACCTCCTACACAGTCTACACCAAAGGAAGGAAACGTAATCAAATATGTGTGAATCTGAATTTTGAACAATCCAGACTCCTCTCTGCTCAACGAACAGTGGCAAGAGTTTATATGGCACCTGTGTCACACTGGGGACTAATGGATTTAACCATTTTTTGTCTAGTTCAGAAAGTGCTGCTTTCCCCTGAAGTCACACCTTTCCGAAAGCCCTTCTGCTGCCACAGTGCACAGGCAGAAATATCCCCTCTTGGGCAAGGCTCTCAGGAAACATTCAGGTGCTCCTGGTGTCTCCTCTGGCCATGCCAACAGCCAGACAGAGTCCCTGGAAAGCCAGGTGAAAGATCATTTTCCCCACACAGTTGGCATGCCCCACCTTCCTTCCATAGCACTGATGTGCTACATTTCCAGCACCTTCCCTTGGTTTAAGATTGCTCCTCTAGGTCACTCTAACATATTACATTCCCAAGGAGCTGGCAGGCAAGGGTGATCAAGGGACCACAGAACTGCTTCAAAACCTCCTAAATGGGGAGTTCTCCCTTTCTTCCAGAAGGTTCATGAGATGGTAGTTTTAATTAAATATACCTTTGCTAGCATAAACAAAGGAAATTTTTCACGATTATCAGTATTTTTCTTCATAATGGATGTCCTCACCAGTCTCCTGTGGACCAGAGCACCTCAAAAGGTCTCTTTAGTCCTGCAAGACAGGGAAATGCACACTGACTTTTGGAAAAGCTTTCCAAAGCTGGCACAGTATTCAAATCACGTTTCTGTTGGCTTGCAATATACATGAGTAACAAATCAATTTTGCACAAGGCCACTAATGTAGGAATACACCCAAAATGAAATATGAGTGGTGTAGAACAAAAATAGCCTTCAGTGAGCATTGCTAATTAATAGCATGTTTGATGCAGCACAGTCCAGATCCACAGATCCCAGAGCAAAGGCATACATTGTAACAGTAAGCAGATGAAATTACAGAATAAAATGTGAGAGCTCTGCTCAGAGTTGATTTTTCTCAGGCCATTTACTCTACTGCTTCTTGTGTTTTCTGTTTCCTTTGTTTCTGGAAACACCGAGCCCTATATGAAAGAAGTAATGTACCTAATATGATTATCAAATCAATCTTCTGCATCCAGGTCCATGCAGTGAAATTCCAGTACTGTGCTTTTTCTCCAGGTTTAGGAAAACCATTGCTGCTTTCAACCAATAGTTCAAAACCTTGACCCTGCAAGCTTAACCATCCCGCAAAATTAGATTTCTGGCAGCAGTGGTTGCTCTTCACGTATGTTCCAAAAAGAAAAATCAGAAGGAGGGAATCACTTCAAGATAACCAGTGGTGGCCTGTCTGGCTCTCTGGAAAGGAATTGCACTTTGCAGTATATGTTCTTGGTAATCCAGGGAGGGGCAAATGGTAAATTACAGTAAGAATAGTCTTAAAGGTGTCTGTAATAACTTTTAGACGCTTCCTCATGCTACATGGTAAAATCACATCAAGTTCAAGGCTGGGTAACGACAGTTGGGTTGATTTGCTATGAGCAACATTAATCAAAAGAGATATTATAGAGTCAAGGAGTTAACCCGAGTGAGAATCATGTGAACTTTGGAGGTGCTAATCTGATGGTCACTGGCCCATCATGTTAAGTATCATTTGGGATAATAGAGCATGAGGCTGGGGGATGAAATTCCCTCCTGGCAGGAATGCTCATCTGTTGTACCAACTATGATTAATGTAATTCTTTATCGTTTCAGTCCCCAGTGATGGGTGTCACTGTTAACCATAGAAACAGAAAATAGTAGTTTGAGTTGTTCTAGTATTGTTGTTTGGTTATAGATTGAATGAACTCCAGCTGGTCCAGCATAAAAATATATCCTTCAGATGAATTTGTAAGAAAACCACAGATCAGACTGGGTCAGAAATTTTCCCAGAAAATGCTTCTTGGTCAAAGAAAAGCTGATTTGTTGGACTCAAAGCTCTTATCAAAAAGGAAAGGATGTTGTTCAACCAGACTTCAGCTCTGAAACTGTCCTGGCTGAGGTTGCAAAGGGAATAGACAGCTGCCCAGACCTGCTCTCCACATAGGAGAACAGCACAGTGTCCAGTTCCTATGTTTTCATATCCCAGGTGAATGATCTGACCAGAATTGAGACTCTTGTAGGGTCAGTGAGTAGGTTGTACTCAAAAAAATGTTCAAAGGTTCAAATTTTGCAATGAGGCAGATCTAAACCAGATTATGAAACCTTGAAATCATTTTTTGTGAAATGGACATTTTTACCAGCCAGTCCTACTATTGAATCATTTAAGTGAGAGGATGTCTGAGCGTGGACTTGGCTTCTGGTCTGTACATACTTGAAGGAGTGTTACATCTAAGCAATTAGCCAACCTGGAAATCAAAGGCAACCTCATTGTGGAAATGAACCTGGAGCTTTGTAGTACTTTTCGCAACGTGAGGTATGCAACAAGCTCTCGAATCCCTGCAGAGCTGACCTCGGCATTGTGTCGTGGTCACCATTAAAGAGATGACTGCAAACTCCTTGTTCCTAGTGATTGTAGGCAGGGTTTGCTCAGCAGGGGCACCAAAACTAAAAGGCACTGCATAGTCCCTTAGGGATTTTGCTGGCAGAGACGAGGCTGAGCTCAGAAATCCTCCAGTGGATTTCTGCTTAATTTATGTTGTGCAGCACAGTGATGTGCTGTTGATCATTTTGTTAGGGCTGAAGCAAGAGATCTTCCTTTGTAATTGCTGTCTGTGAGGTCAGCAGGGATCATCTAGGCTAACCCTTTAGGTCCCATGTTGCATTGGTCCAAAAGCTGTCAGGTTAGGAGGGGTTCCTGGAGGTTCAGTAAACAGCTTCTCTGGAATGAAATAAGGTATTTTAAAAACAGAGTAGGCTTGCTATTTGTTTCCCAGCATGGGTAGGGACAGTTAGACCATTCCCCAGTTACATCATGAGGGAGGACTGGACATTTTGGTGACTGCAGACAGGCCTTTCGCAGCCAGGAGAGGGATTTGTAGGACTTAGACGAAAACACTTGCAGGCTGAAATACCCTTGGTTAAGGCTAAGAGCTCAGCTCTCCGTTGGGCCCTGTCGCCTCATAGCAGTGATGGCCACTGAGAGGACAGGTCTGCCAGTTCATGGGGGGCTTTACCATGCTCTGTCCTCTCTCCACAGCTCACCCCTCAGTACCAGCACCAGAGCGGCCCACCGCCACAGTCTCTCCCTTGCGGACACCCAGCTCACCCTCTCGCCTGCCAGCGGCAGCCATCCGGCCTCACCCCGCCATCTCCCCACAGCATGGCCACCAGCCGCCCACCCCGGGAGCTCGGCCCCTCATCCCCCTCACTTCCGCTGCCGCTGCCATCACTCCGCCTAATGTCAGCGCTGCCCACCTCAATGGTGAGGCCGGTAGCGGGTCCCTGGGTGGCCCTGTCACCCCTGGTCCTGCTGGCAAGGCCGAGGAGAGGAAGAACGAGAAGGTAAGGGCCACCTCACCATTGCTGCACCCTGTGTTCCTGCTCCCTCTCCCTCCCATGTGCCTCTCAAGGAGGGATCTTGAGGTTGAGCCACTGCATGTGTTTCTTCCAATGATCGGCACCCTGATGTGCAAATTTGCAGTGGTGCACAAAAGTTGTTTTAGCAGGCTCTTGGTCATCAAAACTGGATGTCCATGTCAGAAGCCGTCTAATTCGCTATGTGGAAGAAGCTGATGGTGGTACCAGCACCAGGGCAGGTGCCACAGGCACAGTAAAGCACTGGATCATGAGTGGCGGGAGCTGATTTACTGCCCCAGAAACATTTGACTTTCCTGCAGAAACTTTCATTGCAGTGGCACAGCCGAATGGGGAGAAGGGAATTAATTATGTCTCATTGGGATATAAGTACAATGCATTGTAGATTCAATCATGTAGGAGTCAGCAGTGAGACTGACAGCTGACTGCCTGTCCCTTGTTCACCTTGCTAAGGAAAGCCAACATGGAGAGCTGCTTTAAGCGCCCAGCCTTTTAGGTTCTTTTTGCTTTCACCAAATGTTTACATTATGTTAGTAGTTCCCATTTATCAATGCTGAGAGTTATCTCCATACTGCCTAGCAGAGCCCACTGATACAAGCTGCCTGCTGGAAGCAAGCTCCTGCTTTGTCTCTGAGTAGGAGGAAGAGATGTGGGAGCTTGTTTTTCCTTTGGACCTGCAAAAAAACCTTTCCCGTACGTTCCCCAAGCTTTTCTGTGGTGACAGGAACATATGGGGTAAACATTTACTTCATACATAGTAGTGCTGAGGTTTCAGGTCTTACGTGTCATCAAGGTCACAGATAACTCCTAGTTTCACAAGATGAGGAATGCAAGTTTAAAAATTTAATCCTGTCTTGAATTTTCTCTGAGTGCCTTTCAGTAGAACTTCTGCCCTGGATGTGAATTTTCAGTACTCGTTTGCAAAGGATAACTTCCAAGTGTGCATCAAGGACTGCAGGCTGTGCAAGCAGAACAATATGTGCTACTTCTGCAAGCCCAAGCAATAGTATGGTATTCGGCAGAAGGTGGTAGATGTGCATGTTACCTCCGAGATTTGTGTACTGGCATAGTTAATACTTGCTAAAACATATCATGCTCTTCTTTGGGTCCATCTATTTTAGTTCATGTGGAACTGCACACTGAAATTTCTTAGGCAAAATTATAGCAAGTCCCTTGCTAACATACTGGTTAACCTTTCCCAAGGTCTTACAGCTTTAAGTTACTGAATTTGGAGGCAGGGAAGTAAAGTTATTGGGTTTTTGAACGCCATGGATGAAGGGGAGAAGCAAATAATATACTACATCATTGCAATGAGCATTGCCAAAGACCAATTCAGTACCTGGGAAGTATCAGAGAGAAATGACAATAAAAATTTTCACCTCCGACTGGATTGAGTGGTGCATTACAGTCCTGCGTTGAACAATATATTCCTTAATGTCATATATCACCTTCATTTTAGAAAGATTTGGTTTAATGATGCTTCCTTTCCTTTTAGAAGTAGTGACTGATGTTTGGCCAGTAAAGCTGTGTTCCTATTCTTTGCATAAAGCCAAGTATTTCTTTGAAGCAGCTGAGAGCTTAGATAATACCAGACTAAAGACATTCATAACTATTCAAAAAGGAATCTGTGAGTCAGAACTGGAGCTGTATATGGAACCACGCTTGATATTTCCAAAGTAGAGGCTGGTTGGATGGGCTTTTTGGTAAACAGGGAACATTCATAACACTCAGAATGAATATCTGTGGAGAGAAGCAATATCTGTTATTGCATACCTGGTAGGAAAAAACAGACATGTCTGAGGGGCAAAAAGCAGAAGCAGGGATGTAACTAACAATCTGCCAGATAAGCAAAGATCGGAAGCAATTTATCTGAGTTCAGTTTCATTATATTAATCAGTCAGGTACTTTGAGATGAAAAGAACAGAGAGGATGTTAGTAAGAGGAGCGGTAATAAGGTCTTCAGCTCTACTGAACACAGAACGGAAGAAATGCACAGGTAATTATCTCCTGAGAAACTGAGATTAGCAAGTTGTATCTGAGGTAAATTGTGATGTGCCTTAAAATTAACATTGTTGGAATCAACAATTTTTGGTGTCCCATCAAATTATTCATTTTAATCCCAGCCTCATCTTCCCAATTTTTTTTCTAGAATTCACTTGAGGATTAGGGCTGAATGATAAGAGGGAGAATGGTTGTTTTGGTAAATGCTCTCTAGTTATTAACAACATTTTTCTTCCTCATTTTGATTGTCAGTGTGAGTTCATTACGGTACAGGGAACATATGGTACATATGAAGAAGCAGTATGCATTCTGGGATGGACGTGCTGACAATTCATTGTTTTTCACAGTTCTGTTGTAGAAGATGTTTCTTGTGAGGGCTATGGAGATAAATTGCAATTTTTGCATTTATCATTTTGATATAGTCAGATTTATTGGTTCTCAGGAAATTTTCTTCAGATGATAAGTTTAGCAAGGTTGGTTGGCTGCTTGAAAGCTGGGCTGGGAGATAGTGAGAAAATGTATTTTAAGATATGATCTTCTACCAATTTATGCTTTATGATTTCCCACCTGGATTCCATTCAGGGATACCAAAGGTAACACCAAGGGGCATCTGCTGTACTGAGTCTGTATATGCTATTTGGATTGCTTGTTCCAAGATGAAACTGTCTTTACTTTGGGAACAGGCTTGCTGAGCATACTTGTCACTAGCAGTGAATAATGATGCTTTCCTCTGTACAAATGTTTATATGCCAGTATCATGGGTTGCTGTTGGTGCGCGGCAGTCAGATATAGGCCCATCACAAGATTTCTCTAAAATAAAGGGACTCTGATTCCATTGTTTACTCTTTTCCTTGTGGTTTCAAGACAAGTGGCAGAAATAATTCCAAGAATTATGGTTTTCAGCTCAGCAGGAATAATTTTTCTGCTCATCTTCTATTAATAAAACAAATAAATCCTTAGGTCTATTTTTTGACATCTCTAGTTCTCTACTTCAGCTTATTTCCTGAAGATCTTGATCAGGACTTCCAAACCTGCAGGTGAGCCTTGGCACCTGCAGTTATTTAGGCAACCTAATAATACTGTTTTACTGTCATACCCTTCTGACCTTATCAGGAGGTAAAATATGACCTCCACACCAGCCTTTACTTGTCAGTCTGCCCCTGACCCCAAAGCATCCTATCTGCAACTGCTCTTGGGCTCCACTTCTCAGCTCCTTGACCAGCCTCCTGTCCACTTAGGGAACAGTTTCAAAGCTGCTCTCCTTTGCCAGCTGCTAGTGGTAGCTGATGAAAGGCTAAGCAATAGATAGTGCTTAAGTCCACTGTACAACAGTGCTCAAAAAGTGCTTCGGCAACCAAGCAGGCTTAGAAGTAGGAGCACTTGAAAATCAAAGCTCTTTCAGTGCTATATAGGTACAGCACAAAGCAGCAGGGAAGGCGGCTTACACAGAGGTAGCACAGACGCCACAGGAATAACAAGTCTGGGACTGATCCGAGGCAAGAGAGCATGGTAAAAGTCAATGAGGTGATGGTGGTCCGGGCAGCATATGAGAGAGAAGAGCATTAGCAGCTGCCAGGAGATATAGCAGTGGGCACCGGAGAAGAGGTGCCAGTGTGGAGGGTAGAGATGAAGGGTGCCGTGTAAAGCCCATGGGGATGTGTTCTGAAACGGGAAAGTTGAAATATAGGGTCTGAAATTTACCTAAAGAAGGCAGTTTAAGAGAGCAAGGTGTAAAGGGAGCTCTTTCTCCTTCTCAAATATTTCCCACTTGAGGCCAATTTTTCTTCTTTTCCAAAGAGGAGGTTTCCTTTCCCAGAAGGAAAATAATAATTCTCTCCCAAAGTCACTCTTTTCCAGGCTAGGAACAGGAGTCTCCCAAAGACATTGCAGGGACAGGAGGGAGGTAGAACAGAGAGCAATGGGGAACACTCCGCTTCAGATGTCCTTTGAGCTCTCGTTCCATCATTCGCTAATAATATCTGCGTGTATAACCATTTGAAACTCAGAGAGTTCAATTTCAGTTCCTGAATCTTCTGAACATCTGAAAGAAAGGGATGGAGATCCCAGCTGTGGAATGGAAGCAAAACCTATGATCTGAGGGCTTTTTTAAATGAGGACCCTGCTTTTTCAGTCATGATGAGCACTGCCCAAGTTCAACTGGTAGATTACAGCTCAGAGTTTGTAATTATGGCATGACTACTGCTTTGACCTCGGTCAATTTTTGCTATAATAGTTTCTGCTGTACATAATCTGGGCTGATGCTTAATACCTCTGATAAAACCACTTGTTTGAATGAATTAATGCATTTCTCATTAAATGTGCTCCTCATTACGTTAATCAAATCAAGCAAATCATGCTGGGTGGTTTGACCACTGTAATTAAGCTTTCTTTAAAATCCACTCATTTGGCTTTTGATGAGGATTTTGATTAAACTCTTCCAAAATGTCTGGTCCAATAGCTGCTAAAGAGGAAAATAAGAGCTTGCACTAACAAGCAAGCCATTAATTCCTCACTGACTTACACCAATTCCTTACTATTTTACCTAGCCAGAATATATAGAAATATTTGAAAATTGGCAATGTAAAATTAAATGTTTCTTACAAATGTGCTGAGAGAACAAATCTGTTTGCAGCTTTAAATTTAGTAACTGTGTCCCTGGAATATATGCAGGATCTGGATAAGCAAGTCACAACAAATGGGAAAATACACTGGGCTGCTGTTTACTGATGCTAAGATAACAAGAGACACATCTTCAGAAAATTACTTTGAACACACACCAACAGTCTTGCATGTGAAGACTGAATCAGTAAACATCTGTCTGTTCTCACCAGTGTCACTTACTTTCTTAAGTATCAGTCCTTCTGCTCAAAATAGCTGCATTCTTCAAATAATACAGTATGTTTGGCATGATCCTGGTGTAAGGACTACATTACAAAATAGAACAAGCCAAGGCCTGTTTTCTGGCCCTGCAAGTGTCCCTGCATGATTTGCATCCACACTTCTAAGCTTTCTTCTCCACCCAAAATAGGGTGACTGCATCCAGGCTGCTCATTGAGAACAGTCCCAGTAGGTAGTACGGCCCAAACCATGCCCATATGTTGACCTGGGAGAGTGCTAAGTGATATAATCCCAACCCACAATGGTTAATGAATGCGGATCAGGGTTTGATGCTAAATCCTGGCCTTATTCCATATGCCAGTGTAGACACGACCAGAGAGACTTCCCTCTCCACTGCTCACCCTTTCTGCCAGTGCCTTCCTCTGCTTTCCCCTCATTTGCAGCCCAGTGCCCAGTACCACCAGGCAACGTTCCTCTGTGCAGACCAGGTGCCTGCAAGCTTAGTCGCCCACCCTGTCTTCACGTAGGGTTGGAGACTAGATCAAAGGCCCTTTGAAAATTTGGCATTGGAAACTCTGAGATGTTCTTTGGCCTTAGTTCACTTTACAGATGTCTGCTGAAGCTATCAGTTGGTAGAACTGAAACTGCCTAAGGACCTGATCCCACACAGCAGCGCACCTTCAGTTTGCACTTACTCAGTGTTAGAGTCTGCATGGCAACTTCTTCTCATGTTAACTTGTCCCTGAGTGAAAAGGATTTGTTATCACTTCCTATCCACTAAAGAAATGTAATTCCTTACCCAGAAATTGAAAGATCAGTCTCAAAAGTGAAGTGCTGAACGCTTTCAAGGACTTTGCAGATACAAAATTACATGACAAAAAAGTGGTCACCCTGGGACGAGTAAAGGAACCTAAGGACAGAGTTGATGAAAGTAGATTTTTTCAGATGCAAAGTCAATATGACTGACCCTGAATTTTTGGAAGAGGAATTCAGTCTTCCCAGCAGATAAGAAATTATTTAATATTTTTCACTTTGTCACTGGTTCATCTAAGAAAGACCCCTAAGTTTTACAGGTATAAAATGGAATGATACCCACTAAGTGACTAAATGGAAGCAGCACAAAACATAAGAAGGAACAAATTGCTCAAGAGCAGAAGAGACTGGTTTGAATTCTTAGAATAATTGTAACAAAATGTAGAAAGCATGTAGAAAGCATGAAGAGGAAGTAACATTGGAACAGTAATGTAAAGGTTTGCATTAAAAAGATAAAGAATATTTTTTTGTGATACTAATTTGCATACTCTGTAAAACATCTGAGTTGATCCTGGGGCCACCAACACCAACATTTCACTGACCATTTTCAAACTCAGATTTGACTTTCCAGTTTAACATGTGTTCTCTTTGTTCTTCAGCAAGCATTCTTTAATCTGGAATATTTTAGTTCAGTTCTCTCAAGACTTGTGCACAGAATACATACTGTTAATCCATTTCCTCTCAACAAAGGCGAGGGGGCTGTCTTCATCACAAATGAGCCACTGCTTCCCATGCTCCAGAAAGAAAATCTTGGCTCTGTGACCAACAAGTGATTCACCAGGAACTTGGCCAAGGAGTGGAAACCTCTTTTTCTGGTCATGTGAATTCAGGCCACAAAGTTCTGTTTTAGGGCAGAGAACTCGTGCTTAAAATCTGTCCAGCACCTTCTCCTTCATCATTAGAGTTCAATTTGAAAGGACAAAAACCTGGCAACTCACAGATGAATATTTTAAGGCTGGCAAATAACCCAGCCAAAAGCATGAGCCCCAGCTGTCAAAACACAGAAAACTTCAGCTTTACAATAAAACAGATTTCTGCTATTTCTCACTGGCTAGGATTCTTTTGCTTAGATCAAGGGCAATAAGCCATTGATCAAAATTTCTTTTTCTTCTTCGCATTTTTGATGTTAGGAAATGCTTTCAAACTCCCCACAGATATTTCAAGCGTTGACTCTGCTGCCAAGCAGTCTCCGAAAGCTATTCCTCTTCTCTCTTGTCTCCCCCTGCCTCTGCTTATCTGCTTCACAGTGCTGTCACAGGATTTCTCAAGTGTCCGTGGTGGATTTCTCTAACACCATTTCGAGTGGTTCTGTGCCGTGTTCTGCGGCCATAAGGGGAAGCAGATCCAGGGGAGGCGAGGATGGAGTGTTCTTTAGCTTCAAGAGGAAATTCAGTTTATCTACTAACTGGAGGCAAAACTGTTTGGATGCCAGGGCACAGCATTCTGCTGGCACCTGTAGAGACCTAATTTTATAACACAGAGGACCCACGGGCTTTTACTAAATCCTTTCTGCTGCTTGGGGAAGAAAGTAGAACTGACAAAAGAAAGAGCATGCAAAGGAGCACTGGAAGCAGAAGGCTGGAGGCGTGTGTGTGTGCGAGTGCGTGTGCATGTCTGCGTGTGAGCATCCCAGCACTGGCGTTCCCATGGCATTCCCCTGCCTGCAGAAGGATTCGCGCAGGACCAGATGGCTGGATGGGGCCAGGCTGTGGGAGGGGATGGCAAGCATCTTCCTGGATTAGTCGGGTGAAATGTAAGCACTCTTGTGGTGTCAATGGGAGACATTGACATGTTCCGGCTGTTGAGGGATCATAGGGGCCAGACCCAACCCCAGACCGCACAACTCTGCAGCTGAGCATCCCACCACAGCTTCTGCCCTCTCCCTTCTCTGTTCCTGAAGAACGTGGTTTAATCCCTCATTCCCTCGTGACATCAAGCTGCCAATTCCCATGCCCAGGTTAGAACAAACCCAGAGTGCAAATATGGTGCCTATCCCTGTCCTCCACTTTCTGCTTTGGAGCAGTAACACACAGAGCTGGCATGGGGCTGCCACTGCCCCACTGCTCCCAGGACAGAAGACATACAGGATGAAACCGTTCCAGCAGAAAAACACAGCAAGAAGCTGGATGCCTTGAAAATAAAGTTGGTGGCATCTTGGCCTTCCACATGTCCAGAACTCATTTGCTTTCCTCAGTCGTTATTCAACCATGAATTTACAAGTCAGTAAATCTTAAATCACCAAGAGGGTATCTTAAGTGCCAATGCAGTTGTTTTATGGAGATAAAGTTTGAACTTTGTTGTGAAAATTGGCTACACTTAACTTTTCAGTGTCCGTGTTTCTGTTTTTTGGTCAGACAGATACTGGTATTTTTCCTTGCTTTTCTCTATAGTTATGCATAATAGGCAGGTAACAATATCCAGCGTCAATGCAGAAATACTTCAATAAACTCCGTCAGAAGAATTATATAAACTAAATGAAATTGCAGTTTCTGACAAACAGCAGTACTCTAGGAAAAGCACATTGTAACAGACAACAGATATCCGCGGCATGTTTCTGTTTTTATCATGTATCTCAAGGGCATAACCAAGTTATAGCAAAGGGATATTTATCTCATTTTGTACATTTTTGTTTATTTTTCATTTTGCAGTAGCAGCAGAAAGATTCACAAGCCCTCAGCTTCTCTTTTGCCAAATGGTAAAGCCACTTTAAAGCCAGTCTGGGTTGTATTTTTATTTTTTTGACTGAATGTCTCAAGCATCTAGTAATTCCTTTCAGACCAAGTCAAGACATGGAGTCAGTGCTGGTCTCCGAAGGATTGACAAAAAATGTTCTTATTATGCCCTCTGGAGAAAACACCAGTGTCAGGAATTCAGAAAGTACACCATGCAAAAGTTGCTTTTCAGACACTACGTCTGCAGGCTGCCTGTAATCAATTAACACAGAGTGTCAAGCAGTCAACCTTTTAATAACCAATTTATTATAAAAGCAGAACTCAACCTGTTGGCTTTTCTTTTTCGCATATATTCTGTTCGGTTAGTTTTCACTGATATCTTTCTCTAAGTTAAGACTACGGAAGCTAACCTTCACTCACAGCTCACTGTATTTAGCACGTTAGCAGCAGACTGGCATTGGCCTTCATCACCAGATGCCCCAGGGAGAGAAGAAGTAATTTAATGTAAGTCCATGGCCAACTTGTTTTGCAGTAAAGTATATTTCCCGTACTATAGTTTTTAGCCCCAATTCATGATCAGATCAGAACTGGTATATTTTCAAATGGAACTAGCTGGCTTTTTTGATGACTTCAGAGATCTCTATTCCCTTCTGTACAACATCATGTTAGTCTTCTATCTTAAGTTTTGAGACAGAAGAGCAGGGGAGGTCGGGTAGGCAGATCCTATCAATGTGATGGTGCCTGCTGTGGCAAGGGAAATGCATCAACTAGGCTTTGATCAGGACATAAAAGAGAGAACTGATTTTCCAACTTTTAAATTTTTTCTGGACAAGTTTTATGTCAAAACCGAATACTCTTAGTTGGCAGGCTTAGATGCAACCAGCCCAAGAGATACAGCTGGCCAGCAGGGAGTGTGGCACAGAGAAGGTAGGAAGGATGGTGGACCTGCCCCGTTGGCCTGGGATGGCTTTCCATTCACCAGCTGTGAGAAAGTCAGATGTATGCTTACTACCCACCACAGATCTCTATCTAACTTTTCTTAAAATCATTCAATCAAGATCATTCCACAACTTCCCTGAGCAATCTGATCCTGTCCTATCATATCCTTAGCGCCAGGAAGTTCCCTGTTCACCCTCCTTACAAGTGAATCTTTGCTTCTTCATGTCCTGCTCCAGATGAACAGCTGATCAGCTTTCTTCTGACAGCCTTCCATGTATTAGAGAACTAATAATGTGTTCAGTCCTCAAGAATTCTCTTCTTTCAGGTTCCCTGAGCCTAGTTCCTAGCCTTGCTTCACCAGTAATGCTTTCTCAGCCTCTCATTATACTTTCAGCACTCCTCTGGGCAGTCTTCAGCTTGCTGGAGTCTTAGAGAATAGTGCCCTAGAGTGGAGTTTTGCTGAGATCTTGTTAGTACCAATTAGGATGGAAAAAGCACTTTCCATGGCTTACATGTAAGATGTTTGTTAACACGTTTCCATATGAAGTGTGCTTTTTGTACAGAAGCATCTTGACTCTTGTGATCCACTGTATCTCCCATATCCCTTTCTGCTGAGCTGCTGGCTGACCAATCCCTCCTTATTTTGTATCTGTGCATTTGTTTTCTCCATCCTAGCAGTAGCATGTCATACTTGTCTTTGCAGATTTCATCGTGGTGATCTGGGATCATTTCTCCACCTTAGGATAACTGTTCTGAATTCTTACTCTACTGGGCCTTGAAATGCTCTCCCAGTTTGACAGAAAGTCATTAAGTGGAACACATTGCAAAGCGACTGGTAGCATTTGATTATCTGTCTGCAGTTTGAGTTCTTGCATGTATGCTGCTGAGTTAAAAAAAAAGGGAGAGTGCAATATTGAAAGGGACCTCTCAAACACTGACACTGCTGTCCTACAGGATGAATTTGAAAGAACAAGCTTGTGCAAGATATTCATCACATTGTCTGCTCTATTGTGAGAAGATTATCAGATACAGGAAAGTTATCATAGCACAGAAGTTTGAATAGAAGTCGTGATTGCTTAACTAATGGCCTACTAATTCTGTTATCTTCATAGACAGAGGCATCCCAGTCAACTGTGATCAAATTGAAGATGAGACAATTCTGAGTCAATGTTTACCCATACTGTTTGGCTAAAATAAAAATAAGAAAGGCTGTCAGTCTTTCCGTACAGACTATCAGTTGATCAGCTGCTGCCATCAAATGGAAATCCTCTTCCGCTGTTATCTGACTTGTGTAAAGGGTTTTTCGTCTTCATCTATGGTAGGCGGGCTCAGAGATGGACTATTATGACAAAGCTGTCATTTCCGCTCCAGTGCAGTTGTGATTTTATCTTAATATAGTTTCCATAATTTTCAGATGTGAAGTGTGTGTGACCAACATATTCTCAGAGGCATTTTGAGCTTGCCTGTTAAAATTTACCATTGCTTGCTGTTAGTTGGCAGGATCCACCTTTTATTTCAGGTCACACTGGCCTCTTCTGCCTAATCAGTCAACTAGTTGGCAGAGTAAAGAGGAATACGCTGCATATGTGTTGTCGCGGCTAATTATTTCTGTAGTAGTAACACATGAAAACACTAACCAGACATAACTGCCTCGCTGTGTAGCACACTCCAGTCACGCAACAAATTTGTGTCCAGAGAGCTCTTGAGGATATAGATGTGATTATGTGTGTAACCTGTATGAGATGCCACTCACTGGCTGCACCACTGAAGTTATCATACTGCCAGCTTCGTTATGAAGCGTGTCCTTGGACATCTTGGGTCACCCAAATCAGTATAAGCCTGACATTTGAGCTAATGTGTTTTGTCTCGCAGTTAGGATAGGATGAGGAAGTGGAGAACTTTGGCTTAGGTGGCACACGTGACAGGTGGCAAGTAGTTAAATCAGTGCAACTCAGTTGCATTTAATTATGTGGTCATACCTGCAGGTAATGTGTCAGGGAAGAAGTGGATAAAATAGACAAAGGAAGGGAAGATAGAATGGAGGGATAGGATTGCAATGTAAAGCCAGGCTTAGTGCAAAATGAAGAAAAGCCACAGTGTTATTGACTTCCCTTCCCTACTTATATGCTAGTTGTTCCCTTTGGTTAGCTGTTTTTCATTGATGACCTTTCTTGTTCAGCTCCTTAAGTTAAGAAAGGCAAATTTTATACTCCTAAAGACCTGACCCTAGTGTAAGGGTATGGGGAGCTTTTTGTGCAAAACGATCTTTGATGGCCCCTTCTTTATTTTTTAAGTAAAAAAGATGAAACTAGGAGAAAAGGTGAAATTCAATTTTTGCTGAAGAGAGTATGCTCTTATTATAAATTTTGCCCAGGCTTGAGCAGCTTCTAGTAAGCCTTTTACTATTACAAAGCTTACTACTATTTACAAACCACGTGTTGTGACATTTGGAAACCCACAGTGCCTTGGTCACTTTATCAAATAAATTGTCATTTACATGCCTGGGCATTCCTCTGATGCTGACAGCCACGTACTTTGCAATCCTTTACAACAATGCTGGGGTGCTTTCTTCATGTTTTAAAGAGTGTACGTGATCAATTGATCCCTATAAGAGAAAAGGACTTCAGCCACCTCAGTGTGTCCCAGGAGTAATTCACAGGGCATTGCTTGGAAACATAGTAAGACTGGAAATGCCTGTCGTACAACTGAAGAGGGAGGTTGCAGAAACCTCATCTGCTTTGCCTGCAAAGTTTATGTGCCATAATAATTGATCACACCTCAGTGAGCCAGGCTGCAGCTATGTCCCTGTGTGGTGCTGCCGGGTGCAGCGAGGCCTGTGATGCCTGTGGATATGAAGCACCTGGGACAGACACCAGGAGGCTGAGCTTCCCCAGAAAAGAAGCCAACGGCATGAGCTCATTGGTGTTTCTCTTCTTGATGCTACTAAAATATCACTTGCCTCGTTTGAGACATGCTCTCAAAGGGGCAGGAGGGAGCAGGGATAAAACCTGATGTTTTTAATGCATGGCATACATTAGGAATCATTTTTGGAATGCTCAGATTTGGTGCTCTAGGAGCTGCCAAAACTGGAGGGCGGCCTTCAGAGAGAGTGAAATTTTCATCCTCATGCCTTTGATGGCATCAAGGACCTGCTTCTACAACATCAAATTATCTGATTTGATTATCTCGTTCCCACCCCTCACCCAGTCCAGGTTGCCCCAACAGCAGTGCAAAGCCCAGCTAATTTTCAGAAAGTTGTGGCCTGAGCAAGAGGGACTTCTGCTTCTGTCACCTCTAGGCCGTAGTCTGTGTGGGTGTGATATGTTCTGTCAGTCTCAGCTGACTCCTCAGTCTCTAGCTAAATGCATCTTTTATGAACTGATGAATTGTTCATAGCAATTATTTCACTGTAAGGTGTTCCAGTGTCTAGCACACACAAATCCTGGCAATTTTTCATTGTCCACAGACAGCCCTTTTTCTCTTCCATGGGGAACTGATTTTGAGAAAAGAATATACCTCCTGTGATGCCTAAATTTTGCACAAGCAGTCTTACCTCTGAGTGCAGGTCAGCCCAATACCGTTTAGTATGTTGGAAGTGCTGAAATTACAGCCTGAGGTGGCACAGCTGCTGGAACAATATCAACCAAGCGGGAACAGATATATCTGCGGCAAGGGACAAGATGATCTCCACTATTCCAAAACTTTTACCCACATGTTTCTGCTTTCCATGCAAATATACAAGTCTCACTTGCCTGTCATTTAATAAGATTAAAAAGCAAGACCAAGCAATTTTAACTGTTTCCTTCTGAAATGGAATCCATCCCCTGTGAGTGGGGAGAGCCAGAGCTAACTACGTGTAAGATCAGAGTATGTCAAAGCACATCCTGACTTCTGTCATTGATTCTCTTTCATTCAGGTGTTCAATGAGTGAGCTTGCTCTGGCTTTCTGCAAAATGTGAGTGTTGCTCCCAGTGCTCCCCAGGACCAATAAATCTTTTTCACTTCCTTATGAGAGACAAAGAGCAGCAAGCTAACCAGTCGGTCTAAATCATCTTACTCAAAGCACTAATTCTAAGCAGTTTGTCTAGCGGTTAATGTATATATACATCTTTTTCTCATTTCAGAATCCTCTGCTGTCAGTGAAGCTGTGATAGATTCTCCTCTAGTTTGAATAAATGAACCTAAACTTTCAGAAGGATGCTCACACTCTGTCAAGCTGTTTTCCTTAAATCCTCTAGAAAGTACAGTTAGTCTTCCTCAGGTGCCTAAATCATCTAGTCATGCCTGATTTATATTAAAACACAAGTTTAACATTTGCTGGGCTTCAGTTCAGGGTAGGTCTTTGAGACACGGTGTAGCGTTATGTAAGAGATCCCCATGGTGGCTCCAAGGGAGCCCTTGGTATATACCAAGGCTCCAGTGCAATGCCAGGTTAGAAGCAAGCTGAGCTCATGGAAGCAACAGGCCCTTGTCAGCCCCGTCATCAATAATTTGTGGTTCCTTGGTGTAGAGTGAGCCCTGCAGGCCTTGATCTATGATGTTTTGCACAGCAGAGATGGAGCTGGGGAATCCAAATAGCAGTTGCAGGGCAGTGAAAGCGCTCTGGGGTTGCAGTTCCCAACCTTTTGTGTCTCTTCCTTGGCTGACACTGCATCCTGCTGGCTGCCTTTTGCCCTCTCTCAGACCCCTGAAGCTGAGGAAGTCTCTGAACAGCTGAGTTCCCAAAGCTAGAGAGGGCACAGGGGAGAGCTCATTCCTGGCTTTGTCTTGTTTCCTATGCTCTTACCCAAATAGCTATTTTTTTTAATCGTAGCAGTCATTTGCACTGTTTTTATGATCCTTTTATAGTGAGGTGGAGTCACCTTGTGTATGCTGTAAGCACTGTTTCATTTACCTGTTGGGACTTCCTGAAGCAGAAGTTGGATCCATACAATTATTTTAATAGCCCTTGCTAGGTTTGTTCTCCATTACTTTTGAACCTGTTCATACTTTTGGCTTTCACAATACTGTGTGCATTAAGTGTCCGTTCAATTATGTGTTGTGTGAAATAGGGCTTCCTATTTTTCAGTTTTGGCAATCTGCCTGATAATCTCATTAGGTTCCTCCTAATTCCTCTATTGTGGGAAATAACCAATCTGTTCCCAAGTCACCTACTCTATGCAGGCAGGGATTTTGTAGAGTCAATAGTAACATGGGAATACTTGGGATTTGTATTCCAAGAGCACACTCTGCTTTCGGTTTTTGGCCACTTTCACAAGGGGCATTAACATAACTCTGTCCCACTGTAAGAGGTTGATGACCTGAGGAACCTGAACATACAGAAGTCTACAGCACCTTACAAGATGCATCCCAGAGTCCTAAGGTAACTGGCTGATGTAGTTGCCAAGCCACTCTCCATGATATGTAAAAAGTTGTGGCAATCGGGTAAAGTCCCCAGTGACTGGAAAAAGGGTAACTTTGCACCCATTTTCAAAAAGAGTAGAAAGGAGGAAACACTGGGAACTACCAACCTGTCAGCCCCACCTCTGTGCCCGCAAAGATCATGGAACAGATCCTCCTAGAAGCTGTGCTAAGGGACATGGAGGACCAGGGAGTGATTCAAGATAGCCAGCATGGCTTCACCAAGGCCAAGTTCTGCCTGGCCAACCATATCCTGGGCTGCATCAAAAGAAGTATAGCCAGCAGGTCAAGGGAGGTGATTTTGCTCCTCTAATCCATTCTGGTGAGATCTCACCTGGAGGAGCCCAGGACTCCTCAGCAAAGGAAGGACATGGACCTGTTGGAGCAGCTCCAGAGGAGGGCCACAAAAATGATCTGACTGCTTGAACACTATTGCAAGGGGATTTGACTAGATGACTTTTAAAAGTCCATTCCAACACAGTCTACTTTATGATAATACTCTATGATTCAAACTTTTTCTGAGTATAAAGGTGTATTTTCTTTAAGGCTCTTGATTTGTACTTGAATTCATAATTGCTGTTTAATGTGGGGGTTTGATTATGTGCCTAGAAAATGGGATTCACAAAATCTGAGAATCAGAACAGGTATTTAAGCCAGCGGGAGATACTGGTAAGGGAAGGGTGGCTTGGATCTTGTTTTTTCACTCTGAGGAAGTTACCTGCTTCGACTTCAGATTCACAGGATGTGCCAGATCTGCAGGGTGCCATGGCTTCGTTCCAGAAATAAAGGACGAAGATTCCTTATATGACTAAGCAGGAACTCTTGTTCATGCTTGGACATCCCACACTTGAAGCACTTGCATGAAGCTCTTTGAGTTTTCTCCGAAATGAGATGGGAGCCCACATTCCCAGGGGGAAGTATATATGCTTTATGCATCTCTGTAGAGGCTACGAGGAGGGCAGGAGAGTGGAGCAGAGAAGGGAAGATCTCAATGCTTTATGCTGAAGTTCCCTTACTTTTTGTAGGATAATCAAACATACAGTGGATTGCTGAGTGAAGAAGGAAGATGAATATCAAATGTGTACAAGGATATCATGCCTACTCCTCTTTTGTGTCCCTAAAGAGATTTATCACACTTCAAAGGAAGACATGGACTAAAATCAGGACTAAAACACATCCATCTGAGCTTAGTTCTAGAGATAGTATCTGCTTGGAAATAACTGGAAATGTTGCCATGGGCTTCATGACAACTATGGTTTCATCACCTTCTTTGGTGTCGTCATTGCATTTCACTTTATCAGTACACAATTTGGAGTTACTTCCTCACAGCAATAGTTTTCAATTCCCTGGTGCTCTGTTTCAGCTGTTCCTACTAAAAAATCTCACTGAAAACTGTCATTGAGGCATGCAGTAAGTTGTGTGTCTTAACAACTTCCCACCCTTTTCATAACCAACACCTTTTCCCTACATACTTGACCAGGAAAAGCGATGAAATACAAAACTGTCCATCCATCAGCTTCTCCATCCATCAAACTCAGAAAAAAGACAGTATCAGTGTAGAAAATCATCTGTCCCTCATTTTACTGTTAATCATGTTAGCATTCCTTTTACCTTCTGCCTGTTATGAATTCATCAACCTCCAGGAAACTCACCTATAGCTGAGACTCTGTGCTTACACTTCAAGTTTTTTTTCCCCCTTTAAGCTAGCCTTTAATTTTGTTCCAGTGTTTCAAAAATCTACTATTCTGTCTAAATTGAATATTCAAATATATTTTTAGATTCCCTCTTTATCTCTTGCAGTAGTCTTTAGAGCCTTGCATCTGCCACAGTTCAACAATAGCACGGGATGAAATGCCTATGTGGTTTGCTGCAATGGGATCTGAACACTTATTTCTTCTTCTCAGTTTTGCTTCCAGAACATTTGAAATTCCCAATCAGATCTAGCTGCAAGAGATCTTACTTAATTTATCCTGGCTTTAATACTAGTTGACTTCAAATCAATGACCATAACTCAAACATGTTTGTGCATGTATGTATGCATGTAACTATCACTGGGATTTAAAAGCTAATGATATTATGATCCTAAAATCCTTTTTGCTCCTTCTTCATGTAAGTTGTATAGTGAGATTACAATAATAGACTTCTAGCCAGAAGCAGTTGTCTCCATGAAAAAATAAGTCTTTGGCAAGGATTTCCGTACAATATACGATACAAAACTAGTCTTTCCCTAAAATCAGAAGTTATCGTCTAGTTAAGTAATTACTTTTGTCTTGTTCAGTATGTCATCTATGCCTCATGAGAACTAGTAGCAAACTGCAAATGACAAATGAATATCCAAAGACATCCCAGATCAGAAGCTTTCTTTTGAGATTATGAGATCAAAAGCTCATGACAAATAATTTTACAGACTTAAAAACCCCGAATAGCTTGTTTCCTGCTTTTTCAATGCAAGCATCAATCACTGGTAGCCAAGTTGGAATCAGAATAAAAATGCACTGTTCTGCAGACACTAACTTAAATTTACTGAAACAAGTACTGACCAAGTTAAACAAGCAATAGAAGTGGTAGTTTGGGGGTACTGACTGATTGATGAGTTACTCATTTGTTCTGTAGAGCTCAGGGCAGCATTTAAATAGTTTTGCTTCTCTTTCCTTCATTTGTAAATGAAACCTTTTTCCTCCCTCTGGCTCTCTTATCTGTTGATGTAACTGGTGTTGCATGAGAAATTACCTCATTTCAACGACTGCAGCCAGTTCTTCTATCAACTGCAGTAAGATTTCCTCATTTATTTAATGAGCCTGGATAGGTAGGAAATTAAGTATTAGGAGCTGCAGATGAAGAAAACTAAACCAGAAGTTTCTGTTTATTAGTACAGGTTAAAAAATCAATCAAACAAACAAACAAAAAAGAACTGTATTAATATAGCCAGTACATATAATTGGTATTTGGATTACGGCGTGATTATTACTTTACAGACAGGGGACTCCGTTATCAGTCAGTCATCAACAAAGTAGCTGCGTTCTGTGCTCATCTCATCTCTGAGGCTGAAAGAAGAGCTAGTTATTATCTTCAAGTGGGGTTATTAATGAGGGGAAAAATCATCCCCAATTACTGTGAAACAAAATATTTCAACATTTACATATCTGAGACTTTAATTTTGATCTAGTCCTTCATGAGTTCTTAGCTCAGACTCTATTCACTTCTCCAAACATTCCCCCAGTGACATATCGAGGGGAACTTGCACCTGTGCCAGTGCTGGCTGCCCCAGGTGTATGCTTCAGGGTCACAGAAATGCTGCCCATCTCATCCTTGTGCTGACAGAGACCGATTTCCACTGAAAATCCTTCATGCTACACCATAGGAATGGAGTCTCAAGCATAGACTTTGCTAGAAAAGTAAGAAATTCCGACCTGCCTATATAGTCTGTGTTCACAGTCTTTTTTTTTCTTAACTAGAAACAGTCTGGGATTTATTTGAAAGGGTTAATTTCACTCTTTTTCTTTTTTCTTTTTTTTTTTTTTTTTTTGATCAAGGTATTGATCCTTGTGAAATTAAAGGTTTGGAAGTTTTGACTCTGAACCTCCTTGAACAAAACCTGAGCAACACAAGGGGGATGATTTAAATTCAGTTAAACATGTGGGCAGTAACCAGGAGACGGGGGAAGCGTTGTCCATACTGTGAATCTGGCCATCAACACAGATGCGAGAGTCTGACCTTGGCAGGTTCAGGAGGTAGGGACGTCAAACACGGTTTGCAGTCAATTGGAAATGTAGCTACTAGACAAAGAAAACTCAGTAATTACACAGCTGTTTCAGTAGATTGCAGATTTCCTAGAAAACAATAAAACAGCCATCTGTGAATGGAAAAAGTAAATCATCTTTTTTTTTTTTTCATTCAAAAACTTAATTCCTGAAAGTCATCAGATATGCCATCTGTAAACTTCTTATCTGTTTTCAAAACCCACAGAGCCTGTAACCAATCGGTGTGGGTTTCTCTACAGCATTTATGCCCATTAATGCTTCGTTGATTTACAGTGAAACTGCTGAAGAAAGGACTGTCTTGGACAGCCATATAAATATTAAATTAATTTCTTGTGAAGGATGGCTGCTATTACACTAAATATTAAATGGATTCATAATACTTGGACATTTGCAATCAATCACTACTGGGACTGCATACTAACATCCCATTCCAAATCTTTTTTTTTGGTTGTTTTAATATTAAAGCCATGGAAAAGGACCGGTTGCTCTCAAGGAAATGTACAGCTTTGTAACAATGGAGGCATTAATGAATTCCCACGGCACAAGGAGGAGTTTTAACTTAGTCCCATTTTACAGATGGGGGGAGGAGGCACGAAGGGGCTTAGGTTGAACTGCTGATCACAGGAGGTTCAAACCCAATCTGTTTCTCATGCGAAACATCACAGTAAATTATCAGCTCCTGACAGTCCTTGTTTTGCTTGAACTGCTCTGAGCAGCATCGGCAGAGGATCTGGCAATGTGATACCAGAAGGCTGAGAGCATTTGCCAGACTCAAAGGGAGAAAGAGCTGGATGCAATGTCTAATCTCCAGGCACCCGAAGCGGTTTGTATCAGTTCACCTCTAAATATCTTGCCCAAGGCCACAATGGTAAGGATGAGACTCCTCAGGTTTTGACTAGCAGGACTAGACTTGGCAATTGAAGTAAGTCATCTTCTCTCTTGAGAGAACACACATCTTAGTCTCAAAAGTTTAGTAAAATTCTCAGTGGACTAAGAAGGGCTAAAAATCAATTCTTTATTTTTCCTTTTGTTAGAGTAGAACAAAGGGTACATCAGCAAGCTCATTATAGCTCTCTGTAACCTGAAGGGTAGTAGCTTGAGTGTAGAAATTTATGTTAGGGCTATCTGTGTAGAGTGGAAGCTGTTCCTGTAAACAAAATTGAATGACTATCAGACTCATCTGCTTTTTAAAGTGCAGATGGGTGTGGATATCTGCATCTCCTTCTTTCCAAAGATTTTTGCTTCTATGCCTTAAATGGTCAGACAAGGTTTTTCTAATGAAAATTTGCCAAGGTATTTAAATTAGAAGCAGAAATTAGAAAAGCGGCTACCACATAGGAATATTAATTGTTCATTATACAGGGCTTTAGTTCACATAGTTACTTTGCATGTGCAAAGCTGCCAATTAAAGGGGCTCCAAGTGCTCACTGCTGCACAATAACCGTTTCTCCAGAGCCCCACAATGGCTATTGTATTCTGTCACTGACCTTTAGACACCTTCAAATGCATATTGACACTGTATGCTGGGATCATTAGAGCTATTGTTTCAGTGTGCCGTAGGGAAAGAAGAGTTTTACAGTTTCGTGAAGAGCTTTAAAATTTGATATTATGATGGCAGCAGTGATATTTCTTAATTAGAGAATGAGAGAAACATTGAAATATTTTTCTGGTGCTTCAGGTGAATTCCAGCATGCACACCTATCACAGTTCCCACAAATATCCCTTCCCGTCAGGGAAGGATGTTTATTGGGGGCATTTGGTCTGCCTTTCTATTGTTTCCAGGGGAATTTATTTCGTATTTTTGACCTAATGGCGCCATATGGCCAGTCTCCCTTAGCTTCCATGGATTCTGCCTGGGTGAACATCTTGGCAGGATGGATCCTTTCATCCTGTAAGTGACAAACGGCCTTTTAAACAGAGCGTATGGTTGGAGACAATGGTATGCAGGAGACTGGGATCTGGAAATGTAGTCCAGACTCTCCAAAAATCAGTGGACATTGTCTCTGTGATGGCAGTTCTGCTTCATTGTAGTTTGCCCATGTCTTAATATCTAAGGCATTTCTGTTTTCTTACAAATCTGAGACAGTTAAGGCGTGCAAACAAGAACTTTAGGAGTAGAGATATCAGATACTCCAAGTATATTTACTGTAGTAAATCCAAATATCTTCTAAAAGTTTCTGTTTATTTTATTGTAGCCCTACTATTCTTTAAAGCTGCTTTGAGACATTACTTCAGTAGTCAGCACATAAAAGAGCATCGTTTCAAACCTTGCGTGGGACATTTTGTCTACAGAGAATAAATGAATTACTGGCTTGTATTTCCAAAGACTGTTCCTGCTTGAAGATAGAGAAAGAGTTTCTGTCCCTAAGTATTGCAGTTGCTGGGTTCGTTTTCATCCCCTGGGATCCTATTACAGAACAAATTATCAGATACAGCTAAACTTCACAGCCCCAAGCCTCTGAAGATAGTCTTGGGTAATAGATTGCACTTCTGACAGAAGAGGAAGAAATCTAACAGACCTTTTGCAAAACTTCTTGAGTCATTAAAAAAAAATGGAAAATGTACTGCACAGCATTGCTGGTTGCAACTCTAGCTTAGCGCTGTGCAGCATGTACTGGAGGATGGCCAGTTTTTGCATAGAGTCCCTCTACCCAATAAACTTTCTAGCTGAAGGACATAATATTTGGTATTTGTGTGTGCGTGAGGCAAATATACTGCAGGATTTCTCACACTGCTTTAAAACCCACGAGGTCAGATGTGTTTCTTCACTAATGCAGGCTGAATGGTGGGGTTTTTTTCACATTAATCGAAAGGGTGCTGTTATCTTGTTTTCATTCCTCTGTATCAGAAACCCTTTTAGAACTTTGAAACCTCCCATGCACTGCCACTGCTATTGCAAAGTGTGAATTTTGTGGTCTGTCTTCAAACGTCAAAGTGATACCCTTACCTTAACACATGAGGAGAAGCGATACACTTCTGGCAGGGAGACGTGAATAGGTGCAGAGCTATACGATGTGGGATATGAAGGAGAGCACATGCTAGAAAGAGCTATTAAACCTCTGTCTTGTGTCTCCGTTCTCCCTGCAGCAATTCTGCATCGGGTAGTAAGAGAGGCAGTAATAATGAGTATTTTTCTTGCAAGGGGCTGGCATCTGAAATCTCTCCTCAGAGCCCTGTGCTTCCCAGACGAGGTTTTTAGCCATAGGGACCGATTTGTTCATTTTGGGGACTTTCTCTATCAAGAGACAGGATTCTCCTGGAAAAGAGGAGACAGCAATGTGATCACTGCCTTCTGTACATGGCAAGTTTGTTGTCCCACTGTACCTGCACTATTTCTTTCAAAAGGTCCATGATCATTGCCTGGGTGGATTTCAAAATGGAGATAATAACTGCAGTATGTTAGGTTCGTACTCTGCTGAATGAGTTGAATCTCTGTTGGGCAGAGAGAGATTTTCATAGGATCTTTAAGACTGAAAGCTCAAGCTCTACCTGAATCCACCTCTAGCCATGGCATTTTTGGGAGGTTTCCTGCCCAATCCATTGAGGTTTTCTGAAAGAAAAACAAAAGGAATTTGTATGTCTGCTCACTGTTTATATTTTCTTTGGTTCCTTTGCAGAAGGAGAAGAAGAGCGGGCTGCTGAAACTTCTAGCAGGAGCATCAACAAAAAAGAAGTCGCGCTCCCCACCATCCGTGTCCCCCACGCATGACCCTCAGGCGGCCATCGAAGGAGTCCTGCAAGGGGCAGTGGGACCTGAGCTCTCCTCCCTCTCCAGTCATGGCAGGGCCGGCTCATGCCCTATCGAGAGTGAAATGCAGGGAGCCATGGGGCTGGAGCCTCTGCACAGGAAAACAGGCTCCTTGGATTTGAATTTTTCCATCCCTTCTCCTGCCAGGCAGCCCCTCTCTTCCATGGCAGCTATTCGGCCAGAGCCCAAGCCTTTGCCCCGGGAAAGGTAAGCTGTGTATCTCCAGAGGTTGCCTACGAACTCAGGGAGCAGGTGGAGAAAGGCTGCCAGTTTAACTTGCTCAAGGGTTGTTGCAATTTTGCTGCTCTCTGGGTTGACTGTAGGTGGCTCAGCTGTCTTTTAGGAAGACGGGGCTTACATGCATTTGCCCATTGAAAATCATTTGACACATAGTACAGGTTTAATGTTCATTGTTTTAAAAAGTGGTGAGCAGCTCCTGTCCATGACACCATACTGCCCTGTTCTAAATATGGAGAAGAGCAGTGCCTTCTCAGCCCAAAGGGTGTAAATGATGTTGCCAAAGGCCACTTTTTAAGTGATATCCCTATGTTTTAATAAACTTATGGAGTTGCCATGTGGCATTTACTACCTGGGGGTGACAGGGGTGATGTGTTTGCTCATCAAGGCCTTTTCCGTCTGTTCTGCAATACCAAAGACCATTTCAAATTCTCCATGTTTAGGATACTTACAGGTAGTGCCATCTTCAGCGACCTTTTACCAAGAATGTAGCTCATTTCTAAAGAGGAATGTATCAGTGATTCAGGAGTTCGTTTCAGCAGCCTGCTCTGCACCAAAGGGTAACTGACCTTGGAAGCTTTTGAAGAGCGGGCTTAGTAGTGGCTTGGTGGCAGTCTGTAAGAGACTGCAGACAGGGCAGACGTGGAAATTTTCTTACTCTAGATTGGGCATTTTGTCTAAAAGGGATGCTCTTGTTCGAGCACAGTTATTAGACTTGAAGCAGAAATAAATACAGGCAAGTCCTTCAGCATTGTAATGAAGGCAGTGAGGGCAGACTATCACACTAGTCTCTCGTCCTTAAAATCCATGGAAAAGCAATTTAGTAAAAGGAGTGAAAAACCAGTCCCTGTTTAGGCACACTTAATTTGGTCTACATCAGTTTAGATTAATGCTATAAGAAAAGCTAAATCAATATCAACCAGATTTAGCACGAGTGTAACTACATCAGTGGAGTGCTGCACCTTTAGCTAAATGTAGCTATGAAAAGAAGCCGGGAAGAACAACCCTTGAAGACTCCAAAGCTGGCAATTGAGGTTCTGCTCTCAAAGCTTTACTGTAGAGAAGTCCAGACACATTACTTAAGATGCCAGGGCTAGTCCCATATCCTACAAATTTCTCAGTTCACCTCAGGATGATCTGCATAGTGAAATATTTAATTGATGACAATTTTAAGTGGCAGAATAAAACCAGAGGAACATGGGTTAGCTGCATCTGCTCTGCCGTGCTGGAATCAAGAGTAAATAGATATAGACTGTTAAAACTGAGTAAATACTTCCAATTGTAGTATATGGTGGTAAGGAGCTTACTCTGATTTTAAGCATTTTAATTCCTGAGTCTTAAATCCGAAAATAAGCTATAATTGAAGTAACCCTAATTATACACAGCAGGCAAGATTCTCTAATTGATTTATGAATTAACTTCCATATCATTGGTGTATCTGCATTCCTTAACTGATCATATGGGTTTTTTCATGCCCGTAATGGGAAATATTAATTACCTTCATGCACTAGGAAGGATAATGCTTAGTCCTGGAATAATGGGAGCAGATACATTAAACACTTGTCTCCGAGAAATTCATCCCACATCCATCTGTGCTCATTAAATCATCAAATTGCTCAGAAGTACCAAATTATATTTTTTTTTAAACAAATTACAGTTTTCAAACCACTTGTTCTTTTCACATCTGGCAATAGAGGAGCTCGCATTCAACGTCACTGAGCTCCATATTTTGCTTGTTTGCATTTTGGTGCATTTCATCCACACAGTAGGAGCAATTCTTTGAGAAAGAAAAGGGAGGAGAGGGGGAAAAAAAGGTTAGATAAACAGATTCAGATGCTGGATGAAATTTTAAAAAGCTGCAGAGCATTTCAGTGCACTTAGCTGTACTTGGCTTTCTGTCTCCCAACGCCCATCTGTGCGCACAGAGACAGAGCCCTGAAAGGTTGGAAGAAGTAGCACATTCCTTAATATTTACGGCATTCGAAATGAGGCTCATGCAGGCAGCAGAGCACCACTACTGCTCCCACAGAGGCTGGCTTACAGCTCCAGCACTCGCCACATCCAGGCTAGTGATCAAACCCCAGCGGTCAGGCCACTAGCCGTATCGGAGGTGCATTAAAAGGCTCTGGTGCAGCTCAACACTCACGATTTAAGGGAAGAATTTCCTATTCTGCTGCCTGACAGCGTGGCCCTTCCTGAGAGCTGCGGCCAGTCGGACGGGAAGGTGAAGTGAGCATCGCCCTCTGGGAGATGCTGCTAACATTTATGCTCTCTTTCATTTTTTGTACACAGGGAGAGCGAGGAAAACAAGTATTTTGTCTTATCCTACTTGATATTGCAAAACCTGGCTATGGAAGGCAGGATTAGAAAGGAAATTGCTTCTAGCTCTCTTGTTGTTTAGCCTTGGTACTTAACTGGTTTGCTGATATAGTTAGTGCCTATCTCTGGCTTCTGGGGGTAGTTTCCCGCTATCAGTTTATAAAATCACCTTCCTTCAGCTGCTCTCTGCCATAAAGCATCCAGCAATCTGAGCAGCAGAGCGGAGAAATTTCCCAGGTGGTGTCCTTGTCACTTCTTGTTGCAGTGATTGACTGTCAAGTGACTTACCCCATCAGGCCACGTATGCCCCACACGCTCTTTTCCACCTACCGTTCTGCTAGTGCCAGAAACAGGACCAGTAGAGGGGTGCACCATCACCTGGCAGAGCCTGGGCCACATGCCTGCCCACATCCCACCGACACTGTTGGCTCAGGTGGGAGAGGGGTGCGCTGTCTGCCTAGCGGCGCCAAAGCAAAATACTTCGCTTGCCACCCCCTTCAAGAAAATATGACTGTACTTTAAGCAAACCAGGAGAGCTGAGCGTGCATGTGTGTGCGGGTGAGTCATGTTCCCCTCGCTGCCTGGCACTGTTCCCAGATGCAAACCTGAGTAAAACATGTCACGCATTGTTGACTCCTTTATAGCAACTGGCACTAATTCTGCCGTGTTATATTCTGACAAAGCGGTCGCACCCAGCCTTACTGTCACGGCTGGTATATCAGTGCTGTGTTTCCAGGGTTCTCGTGGAGCCTCCAAGCAAGCTGTAAGCACAAGAGTGATGCAGAATAAGACAGGAGCAGGGAGTTTGACCTTTAAAACAGACCCCTCCATGTTTCCATGTATCCTTTCTACAAATCACTGCCACGTTAGAAATTGAGCACCCAATTCAAGGAAGTATTCAAGCATGTGCTTAACGCCCATTGACTTCAATTTTGCTGTGCATGTATATCTTCTTTGCCAAAAGGGAAAGCAGAGGAAGGATTTTTTTTTCTTTCCTGGAAAGTGATGCTAGAGAAATGACTCCAGGAGTAGGTTCTGACTGAACAGTATGCACATGGTTAAGTGCTTCTCTGACTAGGGATACCTGCCTTAGGACTAAGAAACTAGAATTAACCATCTCAGAAATGGAATCATGCAATATTTTCAGCAGAAGAGTAAAAGTTCCATCTGAGATTTGCTCTTCTAAGGCTGCTGATTCAGACATCATAATATGGTAAAGCAGGTTCTGGATTGTACTGTGTAGAGGCACTTTGCAGGTCTCTGCAGATTGCGAGCAAAAGGATGGAGAAACAGAGCTCCACCGACAAGCAAGAGCAATGGTTTACTGGGCCAGATGCCTGTTTTCACCAATTAGCCATACCACACAAAACTAACTGTTTTTCCCTAACACACAAGCAGCCAGACACAGGTCCAGACTCCTGAAACCTGTCCTGAGTGCACGATACTTTGATAAACAGAAACCTGCATTAAACATCCAGACTCAGGCATTCTAAATGGGATTGGATTGGAGATTAACCCTGCAGACCTACTTTCCTTCATTGTACACCTGTTTTCTTAAATTCCTCTACCTCCATCAGTGTCCTGGATGTACGTCTTTATTCATTGAGCAGGTACTCAGTATTTTGGGGTGGTTTTTTTTTCTCTCAGTATCCAGGCCTAAGCTCAGCCCTTAATTACTAATCAGTTCTGATCAATACTCTTCAATCCCTGACTGTGCATGCTGCCAGAGAGCCTTCATGAGTAATTTAGACCAGACAACTGATTCCTACACAACTAGGGTGCGTGAGATGAGTCTGTGGAAAGTGTGGCACGAGGCTGTACAGCTGGCAGAGCTAGAGAAGCCACTTTCCCCCCACCTGCAATCGGTGAGTTTAGCTGTGGTCACTCACTAGGTATCCTCCAACTTCTGTGAAAAAAGGGGTGGCATTGGCAGCCACACATCTCTTCCATGTCAGAGCCTTGACTCATGTCTAGAGCAAGACATTTTGTGCACTCAGTGAGGCAGGCATCCTATGGGAAAAATGTTTTGCAACCATGTAATCAAAGACTATATTGCACACAAGCAAAAGTGAAGTCATGGACAAGTTTAGTTGCCTGTATCAGATTCATGGGTGTGAAGCATTCCTGTTCTGTTAAGGTTGTGGATGTCTTTATACATCTACGTACATGTCATTTTTAGTTATTTTGCTCTTTTAAGGGAAAGAAGCCCAAAACTTCCATCATGTAACAACTATTTAAGGTTATGAGTCTTGCAGATGTCAGCAGCAGTTGCAAAGTGAGATCTGGGTGGGAGAAGGAGAGGTGTTTCTTTTGACTGCAAGGAAGAGTACTGTGGAGATGTGGGATAGTGGGATTCCCAGGTCTTTGCTGACAGCAGAGGACAGGTATGATGGACCTTTCCTGGCTCTTAGGGAGACCATTGTTGCCAGGGTTTCCATCCCCTCTTCAGTCCTAGTACCAGCCTCTACCTATGCAATCTCCTGCCCTGCAAGATATCATGTCCCAGCCCCAGTTCCCCACTCACCCAGGCTCTTTGTTCTTCCAGACTCAACTTATCACCGTTACCTGTCTCCCTCCTCTCCTCTTCCCCCTTCTCAGCAGCCATACCCACACCTTCTGTCAGGGCTTCCAGTTTTCATCAGGGTCACATTTCTCCCTCACCTCCCAGTTCTTCTCCCATCAGCCTCTCTCCCTCCACCCTCTCCTTCGCCCTACTCTGCTCTCCAACTCCATGAGGTGGTACTGCCTGTGCAAACCCCACCCCCTGCCCTTGCTGATACTACTTGCAGCATCTTTTCATGTATTTTGTCTTGGGCATCAAAGACCCTCCCCAAGCCACTGCCCATCCTGGGGATGAATTGCCCAGCCCAAGGATCCCACAGCAACCAGCAGTGGAGAAGTCCAACATCAAGTCTGTGCCCTGAGAGAAAAACAGGAGAGGAGCCCATTGCTGAAGGAAGAAAGGAAGGGAGACACAACCTCTGAGATGCTGCAGAGCTAGGACTTCCTAGAGCACGAATCATCAGAGATTTTTACCTTCAGTGCTAATATCACAGAATCACAGAATGATATGGGGTTGGAAGGAACCTCTGGAGATCATCTAGTCCAACACCCCTGCCAAAGCAGGTTGCATAGAAATTTATCCAGGGGAGTTTTGAGTGTCTCCAGAGACGGAGACTCCACCACCTCTCTGGACAGCCTGTTCCAGTGCTCTGTCACCCTCAAAGTAAAGAAGTTCTTCCTCATGTTGAGATGGAACTTCTTATGTTCAAGTTTGTGCCCATTATCTCTTGCCCTGTCCTTGGTCATCACTGAAAAAACACTGGTGCCTTCCTCTTGACACCCACCCTTTAAGTATTTATAGGCACTGATCAGATCCCCCCTCAATTTTCTCTTCTCCAGACAAAAAAATACCCAAGTTCCTCAGCCTTTCCTTGTAAGAGAGATGTTCTAGTCCCCTAGTTGTCTTTGTAGCCCTGCATACAAGCCTCTACTAAGCATGTGCCATTTCAGGGTGGTTTGAATGCCTTTAACCTGGCCGAGAACAGAGGATTTTCTAGGTACACCATATTTGACAGACCAGCGAGGCCACAGGACAGGCCCTTGCTCCTAAGTATGGGGACCTGAGAGCAGTCTGTGAAAGCCCTCAGCAGGGTCCTGCTGGTACTGCAAAAAAACCCTCATGTTTTTCCTGGAGGGGACGAGATCATTTGGGCTGAATATGGGACACTCAGCCTCACACAGTCAACCGCTGGAGACTTTGGGCCAAAATGGTTAACGTTTGGCAGAATTACAACTATCTGAAAGTACAATTTACAACAGAAAATACCAAACATTGTTAATACTAGGCAGAGGTGGTTGCTACGCTTGTCATCACAATTGTTGCCCAGCTAATTAGCATTTTTAAAAGGCTGCAATTTAGAAATGTAATGTGACACAGACAAAACTGAGATCACTCTGAGATCCATCTAAAATGCCAGGAAGCAGTGTGTTGTAAGAAAACCTACAGTTTTAGGGTAGTTTCTCAAAGAGAGGGCAAAAGGAGAAATGAAAAGGAGAGATATAAATAGAAGTATACAGGACTGCCTTTTTGGGAGTGAGGGAGGACGGCTGGGAGAAGCGATCTTTTCTGCCAAAAATTTATGGCTAATATATGTATTTGCAATTCAGTTCCAGAGGATAAACTAGGCTGAGATGCCACCTGGAGGTCCAGAGGGGCGGCACAGCAGCGGTGCCGTGCTGCTGCCTGCCACCTCTCCCAGGCCGAGCTTCAAAAGCCTCTCAAGGGAACAAGCACAGGCACCTTTTTCCATCTCTCTTAACCAATTTGCAAGGTCTTTCATATCTAAGATTTTGTTATTCAGTCAAAAACACTTTGGTGCTATCCTATAAGGTACCATAGTTAATTAAATTTAAACCGTGACATTTGGGGTTTCCTTAAATGGGAAACGGTACTTCATCTGGTAATGCAGCAACTGAGATTTATTTTTCTAAATCTCTAAGGAGATGCGGTGCGATAAAAAGGCTGAGATGCCCTTTGATGACGATGGGCACATTCCTTTTGAGCGTGGTCACCTCTCTCCTTGTGTGAACCATTTAGTGACTACCAGCTCCTCATTCCTAGAATGTAGTCTGGCTTTAAAAGGATGGCCCTATGCCTTAGGTATGACATGAAGTGTTGGTGGTCCCACCTGGATCTTTGAGGCAACCCTGCCTCAAGGCACCACCTTTTTCTCTGTTTCTGTTTCCTGACTTATCAAAAGGGCTTGCAAGTACCTCTGTGCCACCCAGCTGCTGTTGAGGTCTGACCCTCTTCTTTCTCAAAGTTTCTTGAGATCCTGGTTCAGGGCTCCAGTGCTCTGTGATTGTGGATAGAGTTGCAAGATCTGAAATTTGGCATCATCTTAGCTGCAATTGTTCCACTCTGATAATTTAATTAATCAACACTGCAGCAGAGTGTTTGAAATAATGTGTGCATTCATTTGCATAATGGCTGTAATTGGCAAATCTTCATATTATATGTGTAGCAGTTCCTCAAATGATAGCATGATAGACCATATTCCTGCAGCCAGCAGCAGCACATTTCAACCTCTGTTATTTGATTTTCCGCAGAGGAAGGAAGTGACAACTAGATTTATTGACTGAGGGACAGAGAAGACCGGCAGGTTTTTGATGGCACTTGAACACATATATTTTCTACAAGATTGTGTTGCTGTGTCAAGATAAAAAAGCCATAGTCAGGTTTTAGAGCTTTTCCAAGTAACAGCATGATTGGCTGTGGAGGCATCCAAACATAGAGCCAAACCTGGTGTTTTCAGTGTGGAGTCCCTAAGTTTCAGAACCTTAGTCACGAGGTGCCTGGGCAACATCTGAAAAGAAAATTAGTGACTAACAGTGGAAAGTCCTTTGCTTTGGTACAGTCTCACTGGGAATAGCTCCAGGGAGTCCTCCAGAGGCTTCAGGGTGCATCTAGTTGAGCTGGAGAAGGACTCTTTCTCAGGAAGTGTAGTGACAGGACAAGGGAAAACAGCTTTAAATTAGAAGAGGGGAGATTTAGATTAAACACCAGAAAGAAATTCTTTCCTGTGAGGGTGGTGAGGCGCTGGAACAGGTTGCCCAGAGAAGCTGTGGCTGCCCCATCCCTGGGAGTGCTCAAGATCAGGCTGTTTGTGGCCTTGAGAAACCTGCCAAAGTGGGAGGTGTCCCTGCCCGTGGCAGGGGGTTTGGAACTCAATGAACTTTAAGGTCTTTTCCAACTCTAACCATTCTATGGTTCTATGATTCTATGATTCTATGAATGCAGTCCTGGAGGACAGGATATTATTTTAAATAAATACACACCTTGTAACAAAACATGACTGAGATATCAATGGCCATGCAGTGGTTATGGAAATATTAATCCTCAGGAGATGGTCTTTAAGTAATCAATTGGCATCTTTTAACCATCTTACTATATTCATTACTTTGCAATTAGCAAGACAGTTATTAATTGTTAAGCAAATGCCAGATGACTGCAAAGCACAAGTGCTGAAGAAAAAAAAAAACAAACAGTGCAGTAGAAATACATCCCCTGCTCTGCACACAAGTGCACTGGTGTAAAAGGGCCCACTCTGTGCTCTCTGGAGGATACTTGCTGATAAATCTGAGTGCAGAACAGCTGTATCAGGATCAGACCCTTCATTACTTCATTAAAATGCAGTGACACTTGAAAGCTAAGTTCCTGGAGAGTCCTGTGAATGATTCAGGACAGGGGCTCCCTCTTGGTTTGGAGAGTGCTTCTGAAGTCGTTTGATACCCCTTTGTTTTAGCTTCCCTTCCCCAGGTTTGAGGGACCCAAAATACCCTCCCAAGACAGATAATGAGAAGAAAAATGTGAACTGCTTTATCCAACCTCTGCTTGTATCACAAGCATTGGTAGGAGCACTGCCAACCCTGGTTTTGGATGGAGCAGGCGTAGTGCTGAATGTGACATGTTACGGCAGAGGCAGTGCCAGGAGAAAGCAGGAGACTCCCATGCTCAGCATGAAACTGGGAGCAGGGACCACCATGAGTAATCCCAGCATGTGACAACACCTTCCCATTTTCATGGTCTGGTTGGTCCCCATCAAGCCCCCAGTCAAGCTGACCAGCCATACTGGGGGAATCTCCCCATCATACTGGGGGAAAGGAACCTGAAAGCAGGGCTGGCTTCAATGTCTGGCTTTACAGGTCAGCACCAGAAACAGGGAAAGGACCTCAGTAGCCAACAGCAGCTTGCAGGTGTCACCCTGAGGAACCACTACGGTGCTGTCCGTGGGATTTGGGGATGGTGGTAGTTCCCTTCCTGACAGCCAGCCTCCATGCTAACACATCCAGGGGAGCATCCATGAAGGTGGGGGCTCAAGTCTGTGGAAAACCAGTCAAATATCTGGCCTGGTAGAGTCTGCCAGACATGTGGTCCCCGGCTGCTCCCATCAGGCACAGGCTCAACTGCTGGCTGACCAGATCTTTGTGGTTTTGTCTCCAAAGGTACCGCGTTGTCGTCCCATACCCACCACAGAGTGAGGCTGAGATCGAACTGAAGGAAGGTGACATTGTGTTCGTGCACAAGAAACGGGAGGACGGCTGGTACAAAGGGACATTGCAGAGGAATGGCAGGACGGGCCTCTTCCCAGGGAGCTTTGTGGAGAGCTTCTGAGGACAGCTCACTGCTCTCTTGACTGGAGGAGCTTTCAGGGGAAACTGCATAGCACAAGAAGAGACAGCAAAGGGAAACTGGACTATAACCACTGCCATTTTTATTTCCAAAGACTCCCCCCCCACGCCCTTCAGTCTACAGCTCTGGAGATGCAGTGTCCCGCTGTGCTCCTGAGACCGCGTGCAGTGCATACAGTGGTATGTTGAAGTAGTGCCTTCCACCTGGAATCACAGACTGAAAGGACGCCCATCTGGACTATACATAACCTAAACTCCGGCTGTTAACCCTTTGTGTAAATTATAGAGAAGATATCNAAAAAAAAAAAAGAGGAAAAAGTTGTTATATTGCTGTAACTTATTTGTCAGAGCTGCAGTGTTCTTATTACTGGCCTATGCAAGATGGATTTGAGAGTTCAAGGAGGGGTTCTAGGAAGCTCTTAAACTGGGATTTTGTTTTTCCTGAGGGAAAAAGAGGGAGGGGGAGGGTGGAGAAAACCCCGGCTAAAGATTGGTGCATCGTCGGGCGAGAAAGAATGAGGAGTTCAAAACGTTAATGTCATGCTTTCTATATACCTCAAAGATATGCTGCGCAAGTTTGTCAGTGAGTGTGTTAGTGCTCAGAGTCCCATACCATCTGGTGTCCCGGCACCGCCGCCGGGGAGGTCCTGGAGGAAGTACAGCTCCACCATCAAACTGTGGTTATTTGAGCAGAATCCCTTTTGCCTGTCTTCTGCCCTTATGATATGCAGCATGGATTTTTGTCCTTCGGTATCACTTTCCATCGCTTTTTTGTATGACGTACCTTTTTACTGTAAGAATTGCTCTACTTTATATATATTCCTACTAGATCAGACATTTCCTCTTTTTCATACATCTGGTGCTATTTTTTTTAATTGTGAAAGGTATGATTTGGTTAAACAGAGAGGCTGCAACAAGATTTGTGTTCAACATATGGAATTAGAAACGTACCTGAAGATGGAGATCAGACTGCTTGTTCGTGCTTCATGGAGGAAAAGAGAAAACGCTGTTTGTTCACCGATAAATATACGTAGGGGAGCGTGTCCGTGCAACACACACACGTTCGCTCTCTCCTACGTATTTAGAGTGGCTGAAGACCCACACTGAAGAACAGCATTCTGTCTGGAGAGTGATAATTACTCCAGAATTTGAAGTAATTCCCAGAGGAGTCGTTTTAATTGACTTTTTCATGGCAATAAGAAGAACACTGCAGGTTCTAGCACACGCAGGGACCGTGGAGTTTTCCTCTGTCGTTGCATCACAGAGACGAGAGCTGATCTGCGACGGCTGTAATTAGCGTTATCAAAATGTGATTTCTTATTGTAGAAATGTACAGTTCTGGAGACTGTTCGATTTCTTAACATGGTCAAGCTACAATACAAACCCTATCAGGCAATATAAGCTTCCATCTACCAGGGACTTCAAGGTGCAATAAATGCAAAAGGGAGTTTAGCCGGTTACTTGTATGAAGCAGAATGAGAAAAAAATTCCACAATACGTTTGTGAGAGTATTTAAAAAGACATCGGCTCTTGAGGAATGAAACGTGATGAAAGCCTTTTTGTAGCTGTGTCCGTACCTTGCCTCTGCCAGCGGCTGGCTGTTGGCCAAAGCCCACATGTGGTGGTCGTTTAAAAGCGTGTCGGAGGCACTGTAACCTGGAGATGATCTTATTAAAAGGAAGAGGCCCAGTGGGTGAGCATCATTCCTGCGTTACCGGTATTTCATATGTGAAGGTGTAAGTTTTGTTTTCATTCAGGCCGTGTATACTAGTACATCTCAAAACCCATGTAAGTGAGCGTTCCTATTTAAGTTCAGCTCCGTGACTGCGTTCTCTGTAAAATAAGTTTCTTCTTGCTGTCACATGTAACAAACAGATTCCAGAAACACAGTCCGTGGCCAAGCACAGCGCCTTCAAACAGGGAGGCATCGTTTTCAGGGTGTTTCTTTTTATACTTATCGTTGCCGCATTTGTTCGTATTCCAGACTGTAATGAGTCAGCCACTAAAAGTTTAGTTACTGCTGAGAGGAAATTGCCTTTTTATAACCAATAAGAGACTGAAGAAATGTCTTCTGGAAAGACTTGCTTGAGACTAGAGCCATATCTGCCCACTTACTTGGTCCAGATCAGAACTGGTGTCACCACTGCACCTCAAACAGTAACCGCACGGTTAGCGAGTCAGCAATGCCAAAATGCGTGTTATCAATTCCAATAAACGTTCTGGGCTAGATCTGTCAGAGATGAGGAGATTTTTTCTGACAAGTTACAGTGGTTAAAGCTCTCTTAAAATTCTGTTCCGTGGGTGTATTTACTACACTCAGAAAAACGGAACAGGATGACGGCTTGCTTGCTGCCTATTGTGTTTAGCCAGATCTAAAATGATTCCAGATTTCCACCTTTTCATGCTTAACTCTAACGGGACAAAAGTTGATGTGTGAGAAGATCAAGGAAAACATGCATATGGCATGTCGTGAAATCAGTGCTTTAAGATATGTTTTGTAGGGAGGATGATGGGGTTTTTAATCGACAACAACACTTCCAGTTATACCACCTTCAATAAAAAATATTGGGGGGGAGGGGGGGCAGTTCTATTTTGATAACAGCTGTTTCTGGCCCCTCTTTATTGCTTATCATCGCAGTTTGAGTTACTGAGTAATCTTCTTGGACAAATCACTCCCATGCCAGGAGCACAAGTGCAGAACTTAATACAACCCAGTGATATGAAAACATGACCCAATGAGCCAGTGTCATTTGGAAAGTCCCAGACTGAGAGAGGTTCGACTCATACCGTGGTCTAATTTTTACCTGTCATACCAGGGAAGGGAGGAGGAAGGGGCATCTGCATCTCCTACAGTGCGGGGGCAGGGGGGAAGAAAAGACTCCTTTTGGAGGCCTCAGTTTGTAAAATGCCAGGTTTGCTCTTCTAGAAATGGGTTCAAGTAATTGAACAATTCCTTTGAACTTTGCACAGCTCAGAAAATGTTTTTGTTATACATGAATGTTAACGTGATTTAGGAGATGTTGGCAGATATGAGTACAAATGAACTACAATGACTGTGTTTCTGATTCTTTAAATAAAAATAAACATTAGGGCAACTTGACTGAGGTTTCTCTCTCTATTAGATGGCAAAGTGAACAAGCACTGTTAAGTGGCTTTGAGGTTTGCAAAGAAGACCCCTCAGCAAACCCTGCTTCTTTTGAGCTGACCCTGCATTCTACATTTTAGGGAAGCATACTTCCAGCTCTTCAAGAAGCTCGTCAATAGAACCTTTGGTGAAACTACCCTCTGGGAGCAGAACAGAGCTGTCAGATCTTTAAGGACACTTTCCACGGAGTGCAAGAGCTCTCGATCCCCAGGTGTAAGAAACCAAGAAAGAAAGGCAAGAAACCAGCGTGGCTGAGTTGAGACCTGCTGGTCAAACTAAAGGGCAAGAAAGAGAGGCACGGGCAGTGGAAGCAGGGACAGGTGTCCTGGGAATAGTATAGGGATGCTGCCCAGCTGTGCAAGGATGGGGTGAGGAAGGCCAAGGTGCAGATGGAGCTGAACTTGGCAAGGGATATATGAATAGTAGGGGCTTCTCCAGGTATGTCAACCAGAAAAGGAAGGTCAAAGAAAGTGTGCCCCCCTGATGAGAAAGACTGGGAACAAAGGATGAGGAGAAGGCTGAGGTACTTAACAACTTTTTTTGCCTCAGTCTTTACTGGCAGCTTCTCTTCACTCTCAAGTGAGTGGGTTGCGAGGCAGGGACTAAGGGACCAAAGTCCATCCCACTCTAAAAGAAGATCAGGTTGATGGCCAACTGAGGAACCTGAACATACAGAAGTCTACAGCACCTGACAAGATGCATCCCAGAGGCCTGAGGCAACTGGCTGATGTAGTTGCCAAGCCACTCTCCATGATATGTAAAAAGTTGTGGCAATTGGGTAAAGTCCCCAGTGACTGGAAAAAGGGTAACTTTGCACCCATTTTCAAAAAGAGTAGAAAGGAGGAAACACTGGGAACTACCAACCTGTCAGCCCCACCTCTGTGCCCGCAAAGATCATGGAACAGATCCTCCTAGAAGCTGTGCTAAGGGACATGGAGGACCAGGGAGTGATTCAAGATAGCCAGCATGGCTTCACCAAGGCCAAGTTCTGCCTGACCAATTTAGTGGCCTTCTACGATGGAGTGACTACATCAGTAGACAAGGGAAGAGCTATGGATGTCATCTGTCTTGCCTTCTGTAAGGCCTTGGACATGGTCCCCCACAATATCCTCCTTTCTGCATTGGAGAAAGATGGATTTGATGGGTGGACTGTTCAGTGGATGAGGAATTGGTTGGATGGTCACATCCAGAAGGCTGTGGTCAATGCCTCAATATCCAGATGGAGATTGGTGATGAGTGGTGCCCCTCAGATGTCTGTACTGGGACCAGTATTTTTCAATATCTTCATCACTGACATAGATAGTGGGATCAAATGCACTCTAAACAAGTTTGCAGACACCACCAAGATGAGTGGTGCTGTTGACAAGCCTGAGGGACCTGGACAAGCTGAAGAAGTTGACCCATGTGAACCTCATGATGTTCAACTTGGCCAAGTACAAGGTCTTACACCTGATTCAGGGCAACTACTGATACCAATACAGACTGGGGGATGAAGGGGTTGAGAGCAGCCCTGCCAAGAACAACTTGAGGGTACTGGTGGATGAAAAGCTGGACATGAGCTGACAATGTGTGCTCACAGCCCAGAAAGCCAACCATCACTGCTCAGAGGTCCCATGGTGGGGTGAGCACATTTGTGGGCAGAGGAAGACCCCCTTCCTCCTGCCCAGATGGCTTGGGAGCAGTGACCAGCAGACTCCACCTGGTCTCCAGTCTATGTACAGCCAAGGAACTGGGTGACAGGGAAGGAGTAGGTGGTACCCTGGGTCTTCCAGTCCAGGTGAGGAGTATAAGCCCATTTTTGCACATGGCCTGAGCTTCCCATTCAGCTGCAAGAGAGCATGTGCTGGGTCTGGATGTGTTTGCCTTCATTCAGCTGGGTGATGCCTTTGAGAAAGGAGCACCCACAGGTGGTGGAGATTCATGGCCCCAGTCTGGAGCACATACCTGTGCTTCACTAGCTTGCAGGGATGTCTTTGCCATGGGCTTGCTCCTGGCAGCCACCCCTCCAGCGAGGTGACACAAGTCTCTCTGCTTCAGTTGGCTCCCAAGTCAAAATTTTAGAACATAGGAATCACAAGAATTTGAACGTGGGCAGGCAACACCTCTCCCTCTGCTTGGCCTCACCGGCCGCCCTGACTGACAAGCAGCACAGTGCAAAATGCTGTTCGGAGGAGCTTGCCAGCTATTTCCAAGCTGGTCTAGAGCACTGGTCCCCTCCACACATCACTGGGTCCTGCTCCCCTGGCATCTCTCCAGCCCGCGCTGCCAGCACATGCCACACACCTCGCCCAGCCTTCACACCACATACCGCCCTTTGCTCCCGCTCCAGCACCTGATAGGAATCCCAGTCATGTTTTGAAAGAAAAACAATCATCATAAAATTGTTACATGGCTTGACTATTCCTGAACGTTCATAGAGAGCAGAACCACCTGGACAACATCTGCAGGGCTTTCCTGTGGCCAAAAGCTCTTCCTGACATCAACAGCTCCTTATAACATGGTGAACCTGGCAGCTACACAGCTTGGCTAGCTGTTGCCAAACCAAATAAATGATCTGTACTAGCAGGGAAGCCAAGAGGTGATACAGTCTGGAGAAGGCCCTGTCCTCTCATCCCAGCCTTTCATGTAGCAAAAATCATTTTCTAAGCGATCGCAGATGTATTTCCAATTACTGGGGTGCGGGTGCCTCCCCTCCCTTCAGAACACAACTTGATTTTTTCTCAGCCACCAAGCAGCACCACCTGCACTATGCTGCTGTGGAGGCATCACAAGCCAGGCCACCAAGGGGTGTCCCTCTTGACCCCTCACGCCTCCCAGCAGCACACTGCACATTCCCCTCATGTTTGTAGGAACAGCTCAGTTGCAGGTGAGCCTGTCCCCAGTTGGCTCTCTTCTTTACTCCCACCCCCAGGGAGACCCTCGCAGCTCCAGGGGAAGTCAACCAGCATCCCACCAATTTGGCAAGGAAGTCCCTGGAAGGTGTTTCCTGCACAAAATGGCTCTTTTGCATCAGCTGAGGTGTGACACAGTGTTTTAGACAAGACAAAAGAAATTATCTTGTGTGCAGCATTATGACCTTTGCAACCTCCTGTGTGTATGTGCACGTGCGTGTGCGTGTGTAGAAGCCCAAAAGCAAGGAGTTCTGCCAGGGAGTGGGGACAACCTAGTGGTACCTGGCTGTCCCTCTCAGGGAGGGCATTGGAAAGGGGTGGCTGGCTTTAGTTAGGGGTGAATGTCCACGGGGAAATGCCATGCCTAGGGAAACCCTGGGCTTAGTCAGTGCCATCAGTGCTGTGCAGATGGGCAAGATGCCGGCTGCCCCCCAGCAAAAGATGGGGATCAGCAGTGGGGGAGATGCCTTCAGCAGCAAGGTTGCTGTTGCCCAGCTGCTCCCTTTGGGGAGCTCAGCAATGACAGGGAGCACAGCTAAGTGGTGGGGCAGAGGAGAAATGAGGACATTAACACAGGAGGAAAGGGAGGAGTGTCTTTAACTTACTGTCAGAGAAGGAAAACATATTAAATTTGCATTTCCCATCTGCACAAGAGCTTGCTAAAACTGATGCTAACTATGTCAGCACATACAAGCCACCAGCAGGCCCCAGGTGTGCAGCTTTGGGGGTGAGTGGCAAAGGTGGAGGACAGTCCCATCATCAAGAGGACATGTCCTCTGCTCTCCCACTCGGCAAAGCAGGGCTGGAATCCCCAAAGAGGGTGCAGGCACAGCCCAGGGGACTACAAGAACAGGAAAGAGACACATGCCATACCAGCCCCAAGGAAACCTACTGGGGCCCCAGCTCCATTGCTGCATCAGGCTGGGAGTCAAAGTCTGACATGTGCCCATTGCCATCCCTGACCCAGGGGTCAGGTCACTGCTGCACATCACCACTGCCTCAGTGAGATGCTCAGGGATGGGTCTTGTGAGTGATACTGCACAGCCAAGGGGTCCATGAGATGCCCCCCTGCCTCTTTCCTGTCTCCCTGAGGGTTACAGAAAGGCATTTACTTGCTTCTCCTCATGGGTACATCAAATTTGCCCTCCAGCTGCCCACTGGAAAAGCAGCTTAGCAGACAGGGGGGCAATTTGTTAAGGTTTTCCCCTTCCCCTCCCCAGATAATTGCCTGGGATCTGCATTAATGGAAACATAAATTGACTGCCACGCTGCTAAATGACAATCAGGTTTTGTTTGACAGAGCTGGGAAGTATCTTATCCTGAACATTGGCACTGAACAATCTAAATGCAAATTGCAAAATGTTTGGGGGTAAGGAGGCTGTTTATCTTCTGATGAGGTTATATGATAATAGAGAGAGGGGCAAGAATTGCCTTTCACTTCCTAAAGGCTATCAAAATGTGTGATGGTTAAACTGCGGGGTCAATGTTTACATATTACTTTAATGGACCAGACTCAATTATTTGGGGGTTTTCTTTTAACAAATCACTTTTTTAAACAAGATGTAGTGTAGCAGCATTTCAGTCATATTTCAGCAATTCTCAGGCACTCGGCTTAGCGTGGAAAATGACAGAGCAGCACCATTTTAATCCTGTTATGTCTATTGCTCCCAGCTTGTTCTCCTCTGACGGAACATGTTGCAGTGCCTCGGAGAGGCAGAAAAACATTTGCTGCACTCCTGGCCTATTTCTCTTCTTAGATTAGCAGGTTCATATAGGGCAGCACTGCCCAGGTATCTCCAATGCTCTTACGCAGGAACAGTAACAGGAAACACCTGAAAAATTAAATACAACCAACACCATCGGCTTCCCAAGAGGCCACCATCTGCTGGGGCTTATCTCTCTAGGTGGTTGCCCCACGTTGGATGTGCAGCAGCCTTTGCTCTGCTTGGTTGTAAAAAATGTTACTGCAGAAGCCAAAGTCTTCCAGCCTGCTCGGCACATCACTCTTGCACATTCCTCCATGCTATAGTGCCAAGCTCTGGGTTGAGGCATGGTGGGTACCAGGGCTGGCATCCGCAGCAGCTCACCATGTGGGCATGAGACCTGCACTGGCATTTCTACCACCTTGGCATTTCTCACGGGGAAGGAAATCGTTTGCTTTAGTCTCATCGCGGAGGGAAGAGGTGTCTGCAGCAGCTAAGGGGGTTCAACAACTTGAAGCTTTCAGCAGCTCACAGAATTGGTCTCCCTGAAGTTTTTCCACTGAAAGTCTGAAACCTAATCTTCTCAATGCTTGATTTAGGCTTCTGCATTTCTCCATAAATTAAGGAACGGTTTTGAGTTTCCTCCAACAGTTTTGCTCATCTGGGAGGCAGAGGAAGGAAAGGATTAATGTGTTATTTTTATTTTCCGTTTTAAATATGTCTCATGCAGAAAAATACACATGAATCTCTACAAGACGGGAAAGGAGCAATAGATCTGTAAATGTGACACAAGTTGTGTGTGTATAAATTGTTGGGGCCTCAAACCATTTGCTGTAGAATAGCAAAATAACTCACCCAAATCTACGATTAAAAAGACATTTGAAAGTAAGTGAATACATGAGGGACGACCTGGACTTTCAAGAAGAGAAATCACTGAGTGGTAATTTTAGCTCAATTAAGAAGGCTCTGCCCTCTGTTCAGGGGGCAGCCAGGATTTTGGTTTCACTCACCAGCTCTGCTCCTGTGACTGAGACCGTTAGGGACCTAAGCAGGTTGCACAGGAAAGTGTCTGGGTGGAATGTCTCCAGAGATGGAGAATCTGTCACCTCTCTGGGCAGCCTGTTCCAGTGCTTTGCCACCCTCAAAGTGAAGAAGCTCCTTCTCATGTTTAGACGGAACTTTTTATGTACATGTTTGTGCCCATTTCTTCTTGTTCTCTCACTGGGTACCACTGAAAAAAGACTGGCCCCTTCCTCTCAACATCCACCCTTCAAGTATTTATAGGTGTTGATCAGATGTCCCCTCAGCCTTCTACTCTCCAGACCAAAAAGACCCAAGTCCCTCAACCTTTCCTCATAAGAGAGATGCTCCAGGCCTCTCATCATCTTTGTGGTCCTCTGCTGTATGCTCTCAATCAGTTCCTTGTCCTTCTTGAACTGGGGAGCCCAGAACTAGACTCAGTACTCCAGATGGGACCTCACCAGGGCAGAGTAGAGGGGCAGGATAACCTACCTCAACCTGCTAGTCACACTCTTCCTGATGCACCCCAGGATGCCATTGGCCTTCTTGGCCACAAAGGCACATTGCTGGCTCATGGTCATCCTGTTGTCCTCCAGACTCCCAAGTCTTTTTCCTCAGAGCTGCTCTCCAGCAGGTCAGGCCCTGCTGCAGGGAGTGATTTCCCACCAGATGCAAGACCCTACACTTGCCCTCGTTGAATTTTATCAGGTTCCTGTCTGCCCAACTCTCCACCCTGTCCAGGTTTTGCTGCACAGCCTTCTGATGTATCAGCTACCCCTCCCAGTTTTGTGTTTGCAGCAATAGGACTCATTTAAGAAATTATTCAATGCCCAAACTTTTTATTTAATGTCAGAGGACTCTGGAAAAGACAATTTAAAGAGTAAAAAGGCTGGACAGGAATTCATCCAGGCAGTTTTGAATGTCGCCAGAGATCAACACTCCACAGCCTCTCTGGGCAGCCTGTTCCAGTGGTCTGTCTCCACTCACCCAGGCTCTTTGTTCTCCCAGACTCAACTTATCACTGTTACCTGTTCCCGATCTCCTCTTCCCCCTTCTCAGCAGCCATACCCACACCTTCTGTCAGGGCTTCCGGTTTTCATCAGGGTCACATTTCTCCCTCACCTCCCAGCTCTTCTCCCTTCAGCCTCTCTCTCCCTCTACCCTCTCCTTCGCCCTACTCTGCTCTCCAACTCCATGAGGTGGCACTGCCCGTGCAAACCCCACCCCCTGCCCTTGCTGATACTACTTGCAGCATCTTTTCATGTATTTTGTCTTGGGCATCAAAGACCCTCCCCAAGCCACTGCCCATCCTGGGGATGAAGTGCCCAGCCCAAGGATCCCACAGCAACCGGCAGTGGAGAAGTCCAACATCAAGTCTGTGCCCTGAGAGAAAAACAGGAGAGGAGCCCATTGCTGAAGGAAGAAAGGAAGGGAGACACAACCTCTGAGATGCTGCAGAGCTAGGACTTCCTAGAGCACGAATCATCAGAGATTTTTACCTTCAGTGCTAATATCACAGAATCACAGAATGATATGGGGTTGGAAGGAACCTCTGGAGATCATCTAGTCCAACCCCTCTGTCAAAGCAGGTCCACCTAGAGCAGGTTGCATAGGAATTTGTCCAGGCAGTTTTTGAGTGTCTCCAGAGATGGAGACTCCACCACCTCTCTGGACAGCCTGTTCCAGTGCTCTGTCACCCTCAAAGTAAAGAAGTTTTTCTCATGTTGAGATGGAACTTCCTGTGCTCCAGTTTGTGTCCACTGGCCCTTGCCCTGTCCTTGGGCACTGCTGAAAAGAGTCTGGCCTCTTCCTCCTCACACTCACCCTTTACATACTTATAAGCGCTGATGAGGTCTCTTCCAAATTATACAGACCCAGGTGTCACATCCTTTCCTCAAAAGAGAAGTGCTCTGGTCCCTTGATCATCCTCTTAGCCTTCCACTGGACTCTTTCCAGCAGTTCCCCGTCTTTCTTGAACTGGGGAGCACAGTACTCCAGATGTGGCCTCACCAGGGCAGAGTAGAGGGAGAGGGTGGCCTTCTTCAATCTATTGGCCATGCTCTTTTTAATACACCCCAGGAGACTATTTGCCTTCTTGGCCACAAAGGCACACTGCTGGCTCATGTTCAACTTGTCACCAACTACTTCACACAGAAGCAGTGAACTTTTGTCCCGCAGCCCTCCTGCTCATGGCTAGTGATGCTGGGTGCAGCATCCCCCCGGGCTGGTGTGTCCCTAGTGGGGTGCAAGGATGCAATCCCAGTGGGTGTCCAGGACATAAGAGAGCTGCTGGCCCATCCCCTCTGGGACACAGCTGCAGCTAGGAAAGGGATACTCACTCAGTAATTCATTAGTCATAAACTCTTCTTGTTAAATGGTTATAAAGTGATTTATTTTGTCATTAGCCTTATCTTGCTTTCTAAAGCTGACTTAGTTTCTAAACTATATTAATTTTTGCACTTCCATTAATCTCCTTGGTTTGATAGACGAAATTAACCTTTTTGAGGACAGATTAATTTATTTTCTTTTTCATGGTAAAACAAATTCAGGGGATTTCTTTTTTCCTCCCAAATTTTTCTTCACTAAAATAGTGGAAGTGCACGCGTGCACATCCCTATAATCCAAGCATCAGGGAATTTTTCTTCTTGAGCTTTGCTAATTTTTGTATTTAAGCCCTCCTACCAGATTCCAGATGTTAATAAAATTGGAAATGAGATACACTGAGGACACAAGTGTAAGAGAGACAGGAAAAAAAAACCCGATGAGGGACTGTCCCTCATATCAATAAAATCTGTCGCATTTCTCCAGGCGGTGTGTGAAATATAGCGGGCACATAATCCACCCGGCAATAAAAAGCTGCCACATGACTCCCCAGCACCCGGGGAGCTATCATTTTCAATTAGGAAAAAAAGCCTCTGGCATGTGAAGGCAGAAGAACCCAACGCAGTTAAGGCAAAATTTAGTTTCACTATGGCTTGATGCAGATTAGAGTTTTCCTTTGTTTTGTCACCCCATTCCCCTGCCATCGTACGGGAGGTACCGTGGCAGTGCAGCCTTTTCCAATGGACTGAGCATAACCATACCTGAATAGAGGAGACCCTAAAGTCACATTTTTAAGAGAAGCACAGCACAAAAGACCTTTGTTGCAAGTCTAAGACTACCGTCCTCACTGAGCAGAGTGCTGTGATTTAAAGATAAATCTGTTTCTGGGGTGCTGGATAGCAATACTGGTAATATCTGAGGACATAAAAACTGTCTGTTTTCTATTTAGGTGGGTTTCAGGCCTGATTTTAGCCCCTTTAAGCCATCACCTTTTCTTGGACCAAACTGTTATAAAATGAAATTAAAAATCCATCCTTGGTGCCTGCTCCTTTCCCTTGTTTGACAACATCAAGTGCTCATATGATGCAGTAGCAAAGTGAAGGAAGGCACAGTGCCAGGCCTGCCTCTGACTTAATAAAATTACAGCAAATCCAATATATTACTTGGAACACATCTCTTTAATGTCTCACTTAAATCTCCATCATATCCTAATAAGTGTAACTCAGTTCTTACCTCGGGTTTTCAGAAGTTAATCTGCTACAATATTGACTTGCGTTTATTAAAGTATTTTTTCTATTTTTAACCAAATACGTTTTACAACCTAGTCCTGGACAGGTCTTTTTGTTTTTTTAAGTGTGTCATATTTCTTTCTTCTCCTCTTTCATTTTTTTCCTTTTCTCAAATGTTCATCAAGCGTTTTCAACCCAGAGAGAGAGAGAGAAAGGAGAGCTCAGATCAGCTGCCCCACTTCTGTGCCAGACCCGGGCACCACCACAATACTGCCGGGACCACCCCATGCTTTCACCTCATCATGGGTTTGCTCCGGGCTGAGCAGGAGCTGGGGGACACACAGGGAAGCAAACTGGCTGCAGGGCTGGTGGGGGCAGCTACCACAGGACCACAAGCCTGCATAGGAAAGGTGAGTGGGAGGGCAGCAAAAGCCAATGATGCAGAAGCAGGACACACCAGGACTCCTCAGCAGAGGAGGAATAAGCTTGGTCTTATTTAGTGATGCAGACCTCTGCAGTCTGCAACAAAGGCTAATGTCACCTGTGTCCAGAGCTTTTATCCCTCCTCTCCTGCATAACCCGGAAACCAAACCAGTACAGTGAGGGGTCTCCAGCAGAATTTCTGCAACATCTAGGGACTGGAGTCCTCCACAAAGAGAACTTGGACCCAGAAACCCATGTAGCTGTCCATGATTCACTAAGACTTGGGAGTTCTTTCATCTTTTTCAATGTGGCTGCTCTTGGTCAAGCTGCTCTTGGCCAGCAGCACCAAGTCCTTTCTTAAACCTCTTGAGACAGCCCCAGCCAGCAAGAGAAAGGCTGCAGCAAAGCTGTGAGAGAGAAGGAAGAGGAAGGAAAAGAGCAGCAAACTGCAGAGCAGAACAAAAATCCCAGGCAGCGCAAGTGGAAATGGGTGGCCCCAGTGGTATGTGGTGGGACTCCCCCATTCCTCCCTTGGGATGGTTATCAATACTGCTGCCTGACCATGCTAGAGGCAGAATTCCCTCCTGGCACTAACACCCAAAGTAGCAGAGGCATAATGCAGATGTTCGCTGCTCAGCTCTCCTCCTTCCCCGGAGAGGTCCAAGTCAACCCCAGCCCATTTCTGTCCTCCATCTCCTGAGGCCCCTGAAGCTAAATATCAGCTCTCCATCCCTGTAACTCCATGGGACCTGTGAAGCCATACAAACACAAAGTGGACAAGCACATCCATCAGCAACAAGTACAAAAGAGCTCCTGGCTGCTAATGTATTTACCCAGCCCTTGTAAAAATAAAGGGTAGAATTACACTAAATGAGCACTTTTCCTGCTCTAATCTGCCATTTGGGGAATTATCATACTTTATGCATCCAGCAAGATGTGCTTTACCTCTGAAGTAAAGAGCCTCAGCAAGGATGTGTATGCACAGACTCACCCATGTAATTGCCCACAGCTCTGGCTCTTACCGCCTACTCAATTTTTGTCCAAGCCTAAAGTGAGTCCTAGTCCTGAGACAGTAATTACCATGCCTATCCCTGTCTTACAAAATGGCAAAATTTCAGTCTTTGACTGCTGCTCATATTAGGCTCAGGAAGGTTATTTTTCAGCATTTCCAGCCACAGAAAAATACCATCCTTGTTTCAGAACTGAACATGGACAGGCAGAGATACCAGGGCCCACACAGATCCAAGCCAAGAGTCGGGGAGAAGTTCCAAGCAGGTTCAAGTCCCAAGTTCAGGATTACTGGGTCTCCCCTCTTTCCCCCAACTACTCCCTTCCATTTTCACATTTTAAACACATTCTCCTGCTTAGTGGTCCTAAGCAGGTTGCTACCATGCCACTGAATAAATATGCTCTTGTACCGCTAGTATGTAACCTCAAAGCACTGCAAAAGGCTAAAAGCTCCACCTGGTACCAACAGCTCCAGTAGAGTTGTCTTCCCACCACATCAGGGTTGCAGGCTCGGTCGGGAAGGGTCAGAGTTCCCTACACTCCTCGCGGGTTCAACAGGGCTAATCCAGCTTTTAACACCAGTGACAGACTGAGGGGCCCAGCCTAAACCCTAACTGCTGGGACCCAGTCACCCACAGCCAAGTCGGTTGCCCCATGCTCATCGACAGCAGCTCAGGGCACAAGCTCCCACCCTTGGTTGTGAGGCAAGGCACCCCACCAACTTGTCATGTCTTCGTTTCCTCAGGGCATAGAGCAGACAAGCAGTGTAGTCAGGAGCACATGTCCTGGGAGATATCCGAACTGAATGTCAAGCTGATGTCTTCTTATTAGTCTTTACAGAAAACAGGACGCTGCATTTGGAGCCAATATGGAGCTGGGAGGTGTTACAATCCCAAACGAGGACAGAGAAATAACCCAACAGGACCTGAAAAATTTACAAAGCATGTACAAAGAGTAACTGTGAAGTTAACCTAGAGAAGGTGCAAGCCAATACACCTGGGGAAAATAATCAAACCCATAGATATTTCATGAAGGAGACGCTCTGAAAACAAAGGCTAAAATAAGTCTGCAAGCAGGAGATGAAGCATGAGGATGTGTTGGAGTTGGACTAGATGATCTCCCGAGGTCCCTTCCAACCCTGACCACTCCCTGATTTTGTGTGCATATGTGAATGCAAGAGAGCAAACAGGAGCCTGGAAAAGCATGGGTTTTCTCAGTGGGAATCACACTGCACTGAAAGCACAGGGTCATATTGCAGTTTTGAGAACGCTGAGATCTGTATGTAATTTCTTCACAGTTGATGCTGCGATAGTATTATCAGGGTAGGGGAAGGACACAGAAGTCCCCCTCTGGCCCCAGGTGAGAGCCCCTGCCTTGCAAAGAGCCACAGGAGCCCGGTGGCTGCCCAAAGGCTCAGGCTCTGGGGCAGGGGCCTACAGGCAGTTCCATCACAGCCAGATGCCCCCCCGCAAAGTGTCCCCAGCACCACACGGGTTCCTCACTTTTGCTGCCTTCTTTTGGTGCTGCAGAGGCGACAGATAGATTGTGCACCCGTGCACAAAAAAGGGGTGATTTGATATATCAAAAAGTAAAGCCTCCCAAGCAGCACTCAACAAGCTCTTATGTTCAAATCTTTTGCAAAAGGATGGCAAGCGCTACTTGTTGTCCATGCTTCTTTGCACTACATGAACCAAAGGCCTGCAATTAACCAGCTTTGTTCTGGTGCTGCATTCCCAGGGAACAGTTGCATTCCTCTGGGATAAATCATACGCGAGCCCACCCTGCTGCCAGCAGCTCCTTGTCAGCCTGCAGATACTGAGGCAAAGGGACTAGACCCCTGTGACCTACAAATGAAATCACAGAGAGGGACAGAAAGAAAAAGGAAGCTGGTGCTGAGCATCAGGCCTGAATAGGAACCAGAATACAAGGAGACAAAGTTGGAGATTATTTTTCCTCTTTGACAAAAGGCTTGGTTTTCACCTCCAAATTATTTGAAAATAGCCTCAAGGTAGTAGCCCCTCCCCTGTTACCACCAGCTGAGCTATTGGGGCACCCACCTGAGTGGCAAAGAGCTGGCAGCCGTCCTCACCTCTTCCCGACTCAAGACAGAGCTGCCTCATCAGGCTCTGAGGAACGATCCTCCAGCCACCAAGCCAGGCTGAGGCCAGCCATCCTCCTGCCCATGTGCCAGAGACAGACCACTTGGCATGAGCAAGACCACTTGGCATGACTGCTGAGCCCCAGCAGTAAGGACTGTTATTTGGATGCTCTCCATCCCAGGGCATCATTAGGACTCCCACAGCATTAGCACAGGAGCCCAGAACAAATTGTCTCCAGCAGCTTGAAGGATGAACCTCACATGGCAGATGAGTGTTGAAACCACACTGACCCACTCGTGCTTGAGAATAAAATGTTTTATTGTGCCCAGAGGAGCAATTTGTGCAGAATGAAATGAAATTACATGTTTTATTTCATTGCATTTTCTTCAGAAAGGAGAAGAAAAGACTTTCTCTTCAGGGACCTGTAGGAAACTCATTCAGGAGCCAGGACTCAAGTACCTCCTTGCTTCTGACAAAGAGACAAAATACCGCTGACTTTCAGCTGGTGAAGGAGTCTTTTCTCCTACCGCCTCTGTCATTTGCTGCAATGGGACTGTGCCCATCCTATTCCCCCTCTTCAAGAGGACTAGATGTTATCCCCTCCAACCCTACAAGAAGTCAGAAATCCAAGAAGGGATTTCTTTCTTCAAAAAAGGGAGTTTTCGGTTGTCTTACCTGGTCATATCTGCACCTTTTATCTCTACTTTGAACTACTTCCAAACCCAACCTTATATACCGCGACAGTGCATCAGGAAGCGGAGAGCATCTACACTCTGCCTGATGGATCCAACATCCTTTCCCACTTGGCATCAACACACCAGGGCAGGGACATCAGCTGTGCAGCTTTCACTTGGAGGGATATTTTGGGGATGGAAGCCATTGAGTATATTACCAAAGAGTATTCTTTTAGACTTAGGTAATGCACATTTTCAGCTTTAAGGCTAAGAGCTTTCACCAGAAGATTTAGTGACCAAGTGGCTAACATGAAAGAGGAAGGATATGCTGTTATATCTAGAATTAAAAGGAAACAGTATGTCCACAGTGAGAAAATACACTCTTGAACTTGTCTAAATCAAAAGAATGTCTCACATACTTGTCAACTAAGTCAAGCCAGAAAAATCCCAAGAGTTTTCCTATTCAGCATATAAGCTTTATAATACTCTGTATGAAACTTCCCGCCTTGGGATGGTCAAGATTTTCGCTACTACCATGCCATGCCCACCTCTGCAGCTCTCCTCTCTGCCCCCAGGTTACTTATGCCCAAGATCTTATCCTCTCCAGCCCACCTTGCACATTTCATGCTGCTGAATCTTCCCTGCAACTGCACTCTCACAGACTTCAAACTGACTGAGAATTTTTCCATCCCGGCTGCTTCTGAGGAGTAAAATCCTGACGATCCTTTAATTTTGGTTTTATAAAGAGAGGTATTCATGGCTTTCCTTTGCCTGGGGGTTTGTTTTTATGTTTAAATATAATTTTTGGCTTGCAGCAGGACATACCTCCAGGAGCTACAGCCTCTCCAGGATGGTTATTTAGCACCCCTCACTGGTAACCTCCATAAACTAGATTATAATGGGCTTTAAAATACAAAGAGAAGAAATAAATTTAAAATGTACCAAATACAAGATCCAGAGAAATTCAGATTGACAGCAGCCACAATATACTTTACCTTCCTAATTTTTAGTAAATTATATTTCCAAGACAATTGTAATATTCTTTAAAAGCAGTCTTTCCTGCAAACAGATCTGCTGTTTCAAAAACCAGAAGTCCCTGCTCTCATATCTATTTTTCTCTTAGCATCTACATCAAAATGTTTTACTTGAGGAATGTCTTTAGTAACTTTAAGTCATTAACTGGGTTTCAGCTATCGAAGGTTAGAAGATTAAGGACAACACAGAAATACTCACCCAGAGGACCTCTCAGTCTGTGTTTCTCTTACTTTTGGCAAAATTGCAATATTATGGATAATATAGTTGTCTTTCTGCTTAAAACTTGACTCATTACTGGCTGCAGTAAAATAAATTTATTTGAAAGCACACACATCTGCAAATTTCTTCTGCAGACTTTTGGGTGGGCTGCTTGCCATTTTTAGTACTTGTCAACCTCATTTCATACCAAACAGGAAATTGGGGTTTTTCCCAACCAAACTCATTGATGCACCCGCAGTCTCCCAGGCAAGGCAGATCCCAAAAACTGAGGTTAACCCTTCTGCATGGAGGTTTTGTCTTTCTGTTAGAGGGCAGGGAATTTACTGCTTCAGTTACTATGACCTGAGATATGACATTTATATAATTGTATTTTATAACAATTTTTAAAGCTGTAAATATTTTTTTAAAGCACATAGGATTGTATGAGGGTTTTTAAACACCCTATCCAGGCAAATTTACAAATGTGTCTTTTAGCAATGAGCATTACAAATTACAGCTAGGCTGTAGTTCTATTTTTTTGCATACTTAATCATAGAATCATAGAAACACAAGGTTGGAAAGGACCTACAAGATCATCTAGTCCAACCGTCCTCCTATCTCCAATACTACCACTAAGCTACTAAATCATGCCTCATAGCACCTTGTCCAGACACTTTTTGAACACTGCCAGGGAGAGTGACCCCACCACCTCCCTGGGCAGGCCAGTCCAGTGCCTGACCACTCCTTGGGAGAAAAATTTTTTCCTGACATCTAATCTAAACCTCCCCTAGCACAACTTGTGGCCATTCCCTCGAGTCCTACCATTAGTTATCTGGGAGAAGAGGTCAACCCCCTCCTCTTCACAGCCTCCCTTCAGGAAGTTGTAGAGTGCGATGAGGTCTCCCCTGAGCCTCCTCTTCTCCAGACTAAACAATCCCAGCTCCCTCAGCTGTTCCTCATAAGACCTGTGCTCCAGACCCCTCACCAAGTTTTCTTGCCCTTCTCTGGACATGTTCCAGGACCACAATGTCTTTCTTGCAGTGAGGGGCCCAAAATTGAACACAGTACTCAAGGTGTGGTCTCACCAGAGCTGAGTAGAGGAGGATAATCACCTCCCTGCTCCTGCTGGCTACACTATTCCTGATGCAGGCCAGGATGAGTGACAACAACCTCAGTGCAGCAACTGTTTGCAGCAATCATTAATTCACAGCTTGCAATGCAGTATCTCCACTTATTGATTCTATAAGCTCTGCCAATATACAAACTCCATTATATCATCCAGTAAAACTCTCAAGGATCACTCCTGACCTTGCAAGCAAAGTATCGCATACACAAAACATATTCCTGGCATGCAAGCTCTTATTGGGGAAATCTGCTCATCCATCTACCATAATTTCTTTTCATTTACCAGGAATATTATCAACAGTACCCCCAGGTTATTATGATCTCTAGTTTCTGCGATCATATTTTCAATGACTGGATTCGTAAACTGAGCTGTTTCCAGCCCCACAGAATATTAGGACAGTATGTACTTGGATATCAAGATAAACACCATGCAGTCTTTTAAGTAGGCTCTTCATCTTTTCTTCAAAAATTACTGAAATGGAGCATCACTGTTGTTGATGATCTTTAAAATTCAGCTCACTGCATTGTAGCATCCCAAAGAGTCTTAGTACGTCTCATGTTTGTCCTTAAGTAGACATTACAGGTGGAGAATCCAGGCTAGACACAGACCAGTCTGGCACAGACTTACGAGGGAGATGAATGGGTTTTGAGCCTTTCTTCTCTGCCCTGTCTGCCAGCAGTGCCCTGGGGTAGCCACGCCACTGTCACAGGATGCCATCAGTCAGTCAGATGGCTTGTTGGTTTCCTCATCAGCCACCTAAATATGAACTAAGTCTTCGTCTATGTGCTTGAGTGGAAAGCAGTTTGTGCCTAACTACTTTTCGATTTGGTTAGAAACTAGCTCAGCCTCTACCAAAGCGCAACCAGTGAGGTCAGGGATGAGCCTGAGGTTGGACAAAGGCAGGAGGCTCCGAAAGGCTCCCAGCAAGCACCAGCTCCCAGAACCAGAACACTGCCTTCCTGGGAATGGAAATTTGGGATGGAGTTTATTAAAAGTTGGGGGTTTTTTCCTCTTTTTTTTTTTTTCCTCCTGATTACTCCAGAGCCTCCCCACAGTCATATGTAAACACCTGATCTCCAAAAGAGCATCATCACTCAGCAACCTGAGAAAACCCTGCCTCATAAGAAACCACAGGAAATACAGTCACAAATAATTTCAGTGTGAAGAGTTTTAAATCCAGCCTCTTGCTCTGCCTGACTTTGAGTAGGGATTTGAAATGAGCATTCTCACCTTTCGTTCAATGATCTTGTCCATCAGGCAAGGGAATTTTTGAGGCAGCTCTTCCTGATCTCCTGTTGAAGTGGCTCTTTTAGTACAGATTGACTGACAAGTCAGGGTAAATTACGTATCAGCGGGGAAGTCTCTCCTCTGATGAGGATACACTCACAGACACCTCAGGTCCACACCATGGACCATATTGCTTCAGAAACCCCAGTATGGCTTTGGAGACATTGAACACATACACAAGCACCTCTCTAAAATCTAAGTGATTGAAGCAACTAGAAGCAACTGCACACAAGGCATTTAAACTCTGGATTTAGGGAGACAAAGGTTTCATGCAAACCTAACCCAAACCAGTCAGAATTCAGATTGCATCATCATTCTCCTTCCCTAGATCACCCTGCACCAAAGGTCCTCTGTTTTATTAATCAGCCAAAACAACACCAACTTGGAGAACTACATACAACTCTGTGGGGCACACACCCATGCTTAGCAGCAGTGAAAGATGTCAGCCCAAGGACCTAGTCTATCACAGATTTCCTGTGCGACTTTACATATTAAAAGCTATGATGGATTTACTTTCATGGCTCATTTTCACTGAGTGGGTGCAAATAAAAAAAAAAAAATCTAATTTTGCTGATTATGCTTAAAAAATCTGAGCCCTACATACTGTGGGTCTCTTTTTCCAACTGTAAATGCAAGTAGTGTCTTACAACTTCTTAATATATTTTGTGAGAATAAACACATTGAAGATTAAGAAGGAGCCAGAAGATACTCTAATTCACCTAAGAGATATTTTTTTCCTTAAGAAATTAACATGAGCAAAAAAGACTTCTGTAATTTCGGAGTTAAAACACACGCCAATCTCAAACTCCATCAGGACAGACAATGAAATTATTTTTCACATTAAAGTATTTGCATTGTTCATTTGCACATTTTAAATTATTAGGGGTATAAGAATGAGTTGACCTTGGGACAAAGCTTGGATGTCATTCACCTACTGTGAAGAGAGTCATAAAACAGCGCCGCTATTTCGAATTCCTCTGCACGGTCCATCAGTATTGCCTGCTGTGTTTCTAGATGGCAGCTAGTAAGAATTTTTCACTGGAGCTTGCAAGTCAAATGAGTATTCAACGGCATGACAGGAGGCTAACAAACATTAGAGGAAAGGTTGTGATAGATTTCTGCACGTCTCATCTCTCTGGCTGCTCGCACACCTCGTCAGACAGCTCAGCTGGTTCTACCAAAATGCACTGGGATGGTCGTATTTCCCCAGAAGGCTAAAAGGACCAAGTATCTTTACCCTGCCAGTGGGAGGGAGAATGGAACTCTTTCTCTAGTATTCCCAAAACTAACCAAATAACCACCATCTCAACAGAATAGCTGTACATAGAAGCCATGAAAAATCTACTCTAAAAAGGCTATACAAATACCAGCCTTCTCGAGAGACGTCACCTGGAGTACCCCAAAAATAAAGAGATGCTTAAAGATCTGATGCCGAGAGACATTTGTCCAGCTCCGTAATACTATTTTTCAGAAAGTTTAAGGCTCACAGGATGACCACCCAGTAACTACCCTGATGCACTTCAATAATATTTACCAACAACAACAACAAAAACTGCATTTTCACACACATTTGTGTGAAGTCTTTTAAAAAGATGTTGGATCAGAATACGATGTGATTGTATTTTTAAGTTCTCAAATTATAAAGACTGAATTCCGCACTTTAATGCCCTAGCAGATACAATCAACCACAGGAGCTCAGAGCTCTCATTACAGTTACCTTTATATTGCCTCCTGGGTTTACAGCTTTGTTTCTACATAAAACAGGCTCATATTCTCTTCTGTGAAAAAAAAAAAAAAAAAAAAAAAA
>VXBJ01004347.1:44073-80205 GCA_013400055.1 Nycticryphes semicollaris | reverse complement strand
AAAAAAAAAAAAAAAACAAACAACCCAAACTTTCTCAGGCTTAAATGAGTTGCAGAATTACAGAACCGCTGGTGAGGGAAGGGGCTTGTGGAAATCACTTACTTCAACACCCACCCACCGCTCACCCCCGATAAAAGCAGGTTGAATAGAGAAGACCGCTCAGGGCCGGTTACACAGTTGCTCGGTGTCGCAGCCCTGTCCCCAAAAGCGAAAGCCGTGTTCTTCGAGCGCACCCTAGCGAAAATCCCATTGAAGCCGCTTTTTTCTGGTTTTAAATCCCGCAAACACCTACCAGTGTTTTGCTGCCTTGATGCTAGGGTCTAGATTCTAAAAAAATATATTTAGTAAAGAAAACAAGGAGAGGTAGATGCCTGACTACCTTATAAAAATCCAGTTTGGTAATTTACCTGCCTATGAATTACACTGCATTACTTTATGCAGTGATATACGCTGGATATGAATTACACAACTCTTTGCAAAAGTCTTGAAAAATTGGTCATTTTTCTTTTGAGTATTTGCCTTTCTATATAGAAATGATGTTATGGAAAAGGCTCGTGTTTCCCTAATATTAAAATCATACAGCTACAGAATATCTCAAGGTGGAAGGGACCCATAATGGCCATCAAGTCCAACTCTATACTCCTTGCGGGACTACCTAAAAGTAAACCATATGGCTGAGGACATCATCCAAGTGCTTCTTGAACTCTGACACGTTTGGTGCTGTGACCACTGCCCTGGGGAGATTGTTCCAGTGACCGACCACCCCCTCTGTGAAGAGCTTTTTCCTAATGTCCAATCTGAACTTGCCCGAACAGCTTCATTCCATTTCCTCATGTCCTGTCATTGGTCACCAGAGAGAGGAGATCAGCATCTGCCCCTCTGCTGCCCGCCTTGATCAATCACAGAATCACCCCTCAGCCTTCTCTTCTCCAAGCTGAATGAACCAAGTGACCTCAGCTGCTCCTCCTAAGTCTGGCCCTTGAGGCCTTTTATCATCCTGGTCATCCTCCTCTGGACACACTGTAATAGTCTGATGTCTTTTTTATATTGAGGTACCCAAAACTGCACACAGCAGCCACACCAGTGCAGCACAGAGTAGGACAATGACCTCCCTTGACCAGCCAGCTAAGTTGTGCTTGATATGCCCCAGGGCACGGTTGGTCCTTTTGGTTGCCCGGGCACACCATTGATTCATAGTCAACATGCCAGCAGCCCAGACCCCCAGATCTCTTTCCATAAGGCTGCTCTGCAGCCTCTCATCCCCTAATTTGTATGTATATCCAGGATTACCCCATCCCAGGTGGAGAATCCGGCACTCGATCTTGTTAAATTTCATGCAGGTGGTGATTGCACAGCTCTCTAGTCTATCCAGATCTTTCTTAAGGTCTCTCTACCCTTAAAGGAGTCCACAGCTCCTCCTAATTTAGTAACATCAGCAAACTTAATATACCTTTAATTCTTGTGTCTAGATAATTTATAAAAACATTAAAGAACGCTGCACCTAAAACTGAGCCCTGGGGAACCCCACTGGTGACTGGTGTAACCCCGTTGACTATAACCCTATGAGCCTGACCTGTCAGCTAATTGCTCAACCAACGTATTCTGGACTTGTTTATCTGCTTCTGAACATTTTGAACATTCTGAACACTGTGAGAGACAGTATCAAAAGCTTCGCTAAAATAAAATAAAAAAAACCCACATCCACTGGCTTCCCTTGATGAGCTAGATGGGTGACCTTGTCATAAAAGGAAATTAAGTTGGTTAAGCAGGACTTTCCTCTCATGAACCCGTGCTGGCTATGACCAATGACTGCATTGCCTCTCAAGTGCTTTTCAATAATTCCCAGAATAACCTTCTCTGTAATTTTACCAGGCACTGAAGCAAGACTGGCAAGCCTGTAATTCTTCCTTCTTATCCTTCTTGAAAATTGGGACATTTGCCAGCTTCCAGTTGACTGGGACCTCTTCAAACTCCCAAGACTGTTAAAAAACAGGGGAGAGAGTTCCTGCGGTGACGTTGGCCAGCTCTCTCAGCACCCTGGGATTAATCCCATAGGGCCACATAGATTTATGCACATCCAGCTGGGGCATCAAGTCTTGAAAAAGTTGAGGATCTGCTGGGAGTTTATCATGCCCTAGTCATGGTCTTTCAACACCGGGCTCCAGAGGCCCCAGAGCCCATCATCAGTGTTAAAGACAGAGAGAAGGCGGCATTAAATGTCTCTGCTTTGTCTATGACCCTATTGGTGAGGTGACTGACCTCATCCAGCAACAGACCAACGTTATCACTGACAACACTATTGTTGTCAATGTATTTTAAAAAGCCTTTGTTGTTATCCTACACAGTGTGGGCCAGCATGAACTCTAATTGAGCTTTGGCTACACAAATTTTCTCCCTACAGTGGTGAACAGCATCTCTGCAGTTCTTCCATGCTGCCTGTCCCTACTTCCAATATCCATATATTCTTAATTTTTGAAGTCCAGTATATTTTCTACCTAACTTCACAATGCAAATCTAAATATGTTTCTGACATCAAATTTAAGAGAGAGTTAAGATAAAACCCCTTTATGCATCCTGGCTGTCTTCCTGTGGCAAAGTAATTGTAAAGATATAGTTAAGAATAAATATACAAAACATAAATTGAAAGTATCCTAAGGAAAGGATCTAAAAAGGTAAAAGCTTCAGACTTGCAAAGGCTGTAAATAATCTTGCAATAGCCACTTGCAGAAGATACCATAACAATTAAGAGACCTTAATAAATAGTCCTGAAATAATTTCATCTGCAGCATAAACCTCTCTGAAGTTCTCAATTAAAAAGCCCATAGCTAAGATAAACTACAGTGAGGCATATGCATTTTTGTTCACTACCACTATTAATTCTCCACTTTCAAGAGATATTGTTAGTTGTTCGTTTATAATTCCTTGACCCGCCGTTGACGGTCAGGCTGTGATGTGCACTTGTACACTTATCTGATATCTCATCTTTAGGCAAACTTCAACAAAACAACTATGGAATTTCCCGTACTTACAGGTGACTCTCCACTGCTTTAATGAGTATCAGGAAAAAAAACAAAAACCCACCGCTTTTCTCTTTTTGGGCTACGTCATTTTGTGCTACAAGTGAACAAACTCCCTTTACCAAAGACCTGCACAGGTGCCTGCACCAGTTTTGTTTTTCTGCCCAGTCCTGCAGGACCAACATGAGCAACTGAACTCAAACCTATCCTGACCAAGACACGTGGGTACCCACAGAACCCATTCATGGTTCCCAGCTGTCAAAACACAGCACATCCTCCAGTATGGGCCAGGCACAGAGCCATCTACTTAACCATCTCAGGCTTCGTCCTCAGCAAAGTGGCCACATCATAGACAGCTAAATCTGTCTTCTGATACAATATTCTCCCACTCATGAAGAACTGTGCTTGAGCTAACTAACAGCAGCAGCTGCACTAACCCATGTGGTGATAACTGAGTGCTGACAGCACACATAGAATTGTAGAATTGTCTGGATTGGAAAGGACCTTTGAGCTCATCTAGTCCAACCATCAACCGAACTCTGATAAAAAAACAACAACCCATCACTAAACCATGTCACTGAGCACTATGTGAGCCTGTCTTTTGAATATCTCCAGGGATGGTGCCTCAACCACTTCCCTGGGCAGCCCATTCCAATGCTTGAGAATTCTTTTGGTGATATCCAATCTGAACTTCCCCTGGAGCAACTTGAAGCCATTTCCTCTTATCCTGTCACCTGTGATTTGGGAGTAGAGACTGACCCCTCTCTCTCTACAACCTCCTTTCAGGTAGTTGTAGAGAACAATAAGGTCTCCCCTCAGCCTTTTCTTCTCCAGGCTGAACAACCCCAGCTCCCTCACCTCTCCTCATAAGGCTTACTCTCCAGACCCATCACCAGCTTTGTTGCCCTTCTCTGGATCCACTCCAGCACTGCTCCAGCACATCCACAAGAAGGATCAGAAGGATGATCCGGGGAACTAGGCCTGTCACGACCTTCCCAGGCACTGAAGTCAGACTGACAGGCCTGTAGTTCCCCAGATCATCCTTCTGACCCTTCTTGTGGATGTGCACCACATTTGCTAGATGCCAGTCAGCTGGGACCTCCCCAGTTTGCCAGGAATGCTGATAAATGATGGGAAGTGGCTCAGCGATCAATTCCACCAGCTCCCTCAGTACCCACAGGTGGATCCCATCTGGTCCCATAGACTTGTTTATATTGAGTTGTTGGAGCGGATCCCTCACTATCTCTCCTTTGGAGTATAGGGGCTTCATTCTGTGTCACTTAATTGTAATTACATTGTGTGCAACACCACTTGGTAACACTTCAAAACCTACTGTTCAGTTTAAAAAATGATTTTTATTTTTTTTTTTTTTAATTTGGCTGTTACCTCCTTTAAGGAAGGCATGTAACATCTTTCTACTCAGATACTGGCCCAGTCAATAGTACAAAGCCAAGCAGAAAATAAGTCTTTTGTCAAGCTACATTTTGCTCACGAAGGAGCAAACAGACAGCAATCATGGGGCCTGGCCCTGGCCCATTTTCTTCCCTTGAAAGAAGCATCAGTTACATGCTGGCTGAGTGTGTAGGTTAAATGGGTGTCTCCTCTTAACCTTTCCCTTCTAACACAACCCTTTGTGCCTGTGGAGCTGCAAGAATTAGCAGTTTGACCCTCTCCTGGTCAACAAAGGGTTTTCATATCTTAGCATCTATTCCTTCCCATTGCTACAGAAGTGAAGGAAAACAATCGTACATGATGTGCATCACTGTGTGAGCAAAACAGAAGGTGAGTTCAGTCCTTGGACCAAGGTTCCTTAGGGCATTGGTCAAGGCACCAAGCCCATCAGAGTTGAAGGAGTGCCTGGACGATGCTCTCAGTGATACAGTTTACTTTTAGGTAGCCCTGCGAGGAACAGGGAGTTGGACTCGATGGTCCTTATGGGTCTCTTCCAACTTGAGATATTTTGTGATTCACTACAGTGCTATATGACAAGAACATCACAAGTCATATTGCCTTTCTGTCACAATATGCACAAATTATCTAATTTTTTTTTAATCAATACATGACTTAAGACATTTAAAACAGATGTGAAACATTTATATTTTTCAGATTAATGTGAAATCTTACTCCTTGTTTTTAATAACATAGGAGGGAGAGGAAGCAGATCAACTGAAACCCTTAAGCAAAACCAATGTATTTTATTTCTATCAAGTTAGTATTTAATTTTTGCAAAGTCGCGCAAAACAGCTTCAGGGAACTGCAGCTCTTATAGTTTCCCATTAGTTACCATGGCTACTGAAACGATAAAAAACATTTAAAACATGTTTCAACCTGAAGCTCTTGTAGTTACCAGTTTTTGTAAAGTTCAGCCTCTGCTGTAACCGAACACCACAGTCACAAGCATCAAAAATTTACAGGTACTTTCCATATAAAGTCATTGATGTCAGATAGATTGTCGTGCAACAGTACAGCACTGCAAAAATATTTCAATAAACTTTGATTAGAATGATCGTATCTGAAATTGAGGACAGTGCTTGTACATAAAAGTAAGTAAATGGTTGAATTATGTCAACAGTTGTATCAAATAATATTTAGTAGACTAATATACCATACCATATGGAAATAGCTCTTAGAAAGGTTATATTCACGGAAAGCATACATTCACTGAATACTTTTGTACTACAGTCTTCATATTATGAGTGTAACTGTTTATGACAGGGATATATTATTTTTTTTTGGTATAATGCACTTAAAAGGAAAGTGAGCTGGCCACACAGACGTAAGGCAAATACATATCAAGGCAAACTCATAACAGAAAGTCTGTGATGGCAATGACAGTAATCGCTGCGCCACGTGCAGATCATACTTCAAAATTCTTCCTTTGCAGCATGCAGCAACAGGAGACGTTTTCCAAATCCTTCAGTAAGAAACTGCAACTCCTATACCTCCAATAGCACACACTGAATCATTGCTTCCTTAAGAGAAATTATCAATTTTGTTTCTTCTGTCATCAGTATTATGTAAAGCTGGAAATGAAACACAAAAGCAACCATGTAAACTGTAACGTATTCTGAAAAATAAAGCTAAAACAGAGAAAACAAATCTAAAAAATTTTTTGAAGTTGATTGTTATTCCTAATAGTGCAGATAATTACTTCTGTTACCAGGAATTCCACTTCCATAAGTAAATACAGAAAAAGGAGTCTAGGAAAAGGAACTCGGTAACATTGCTTGAAATGCAATAAATTTTGCCAAAAACACAGGCAGGCTGCTAACATACACCTCAAAAATGTCAAAGCTGTCTCGATGGTATTTATGGAAATATGTGCACCCATCTAGCTTCTAATGTTTTTCATCATCTAGCAGTTATGAATAATTTCTATACTAAAAAATCTGTTAAAGAAAATCTGTTATAAATAATATATTTATAAAAAATCTGTAGTAAGATACTAATCAACGAAATGTTATCTGCAGTAAAGTTCTAACCTATCAGGAAAGAAAATTTGTAAGTTAATTGACGCCTAGTTTTGGAGGAAAAAAAATAATTAAATTTAATGTTTATATATGGGCATTTAATTTCATATACATATATATAAAGAAGTTAGGCATGTTATTCTGGAGACTACTTTTGAATACATTTCTGAAAGTTCACAATTTATTAGAGCTTTTATTTTAGGAGTGGAGAAAGGAAGAAGTGGGTAGGAGGGAAGAAAGCAAAATATATTTATAGGGTCATATTCTACACTCTGTAATTTTACAGCCAAATTTATCAGTCTCTCATCTCAAAAATCTGTACTAGGAAGAATATCCAGTATTATAGGACAGTGGCAGTCTGACTGCTTTATAAAACTAATGTAGCCTACATTCAAAACCTGATTGCTGTAATCAAATACTAGTTCTGGAATTCCTTGGGTGATTTTTTCTCCCTCTCTAATTTCTCCCTCTCCCTCTGTTCATGAACATTCACAGTGTCTTCATCTCTGACATCAAAGCACAGGAGTTCAAGTCGAAAACCTGGGTTCCTTCATGGGAAAAAAAGAGAAAAAAAAAAGAAAAAAAGAAAAGGAAAGAATGCTCATAGAACATACAGCAATTATTCTAGAAGTACATTTCAGAGCCAGTGATCCAAGCATGAGGGTATTTTACACACCTCTGTCTTCTTATTACATAACAGAATAGGAACATGTTTGTACCTTTTCTAAAAGATTACTAAAATTTGTGTTATAAAAAGTGGTATGTGAAGAACATATTTTTTTTGCTGCCTCTGATGACTAACATCATACGTACTTTTTGCGGTCCTTGTCTTTTTTCAAACTAACAAGAGGGGTAGAGACAGATGCTTGTGACTGGAGTACTTCAGCATTAGCTTTCTTCTCAATAAACATAGCTATTTCATCTTCTAGAACTTTTCTCTTTTTCTCTAATTTCATTTTCACTTCTTGAAGCATGAGCATATGTTGTTCAAATTTAGTGTGTACCTGTTTACAGAAAGGACAAAAAATTATATTCCCAACTACTAACACAAGGTGGTGATATCACAATACAAAAACCTTCTGCAATTAAACTGCAAACCCTAACTCAGCTTGTGCTGAGTCGTAAGACATAGTAGTTCTTTCCAAAAAGTGATAATACTAAAAAATAGCAACCCAGAAAAACAATCATTCATATCAGATTTTTCTCATAGAAGCCAGGTTACTGCACACAAAGTACAGGTGGCACGGGGAAGGCACTAAGTGAATATTAGACCTCCTACTAGATTTTATTATACCCTGGTTAAATCAAAAATAAGGAGGCCTTTAGAGAGGAAATAATTACCAACAGAGGGATTAATTCATGATCTTTCAAGTAGATTCTACTTCCCTAAAACCAAGCTGGAAAGGAATCATACATACTTTAATTATGCAGGTATATATTTTCATATATAATGTTATTAATATGTATATGAATTGCATTGACATATTAATATGTACACACAATAAGTCTGGTTGGGGGAGTTACATGTGGGCTATAAGAAGTTAACTGCTTTTCTGCAGTAATTGCTCTTTTGACATATTAGTGGATTTTACTCTCCGCATGCATTTTGACCAGTATAAACCTACTGTGAAGTTGTGCGTGATAACCAAAGGGTACTTCACTCCACCCTTCACCTCCCATTTCCCCACATGCAAACTCTCCTGGAATCCTGCTCCTGTATCCATCTGTATTGGTATTACTCAGTCTGAGTGGTATACTGGGTACAGAAATCCAAGAGATCTATTTCCATCTTTTTTCAAAGAAGGAACTAAGAAATAACTAAGATTATAAATGTAACAGTATGCCTGTTCCACACAGTAAAGCCATCAGATTTTATAAGTGTGGGTGTGTGTGCATGTATGTGTACTATTCATTTATTTATTCATAGCAACAGTTAACCAGATGCATTGCAAAACCAGGTATACCAACAAAAACATTCAGAGTAGAAACAGTAAGGTCCTAAGCGGCTGCATGTGTTGGGAGTGGTAACACTGCACACTAGAGGAACCTACAAGGTTCTTCTAAATGAAGGATGTGAAAGTAATCTTAAGTACAACACAAAATCCTGTTTTCCTTTAGTTTCCGGATACACATACATACTTCTCAGAGAATGGGCAGCAAGGGTGCACAGCAACTGTTCTTTAGGAACTGGGAAAACTAACATCCGTAATTCAACTGCAACATGCAGAGCTCACGAACCACCCGGTATATATAAATCACAGAACAAAAACATCAAAGGGCACCAGAGATACTGTGTAAGACCTAGCTGAACCTATCTGGCCAAGTATTCTTCCAATTGGATATCTTGATACTGAGAAGGACTGAACCTGATTTTTTTTTTCCTCCACAAGTAGTGTGGAGGACTTCACAGAAAACAAAGTATTAAGCTGCCTTCTTATTTAAAACATGCATCTGAATACCTCACAAGAACTCCCACATCTTTGCTGGGAAACTGAGGTACAGAAAATAACATTACCAAATATACACAGGTTTCCAATTTCAATTAAACCAGTGTTTGAATATAAATACACACGACCATGATAAAGTCTGGCAGAAAGTAGATGAGAAGATCCCGTTTTGCCAGATCAGCTTGACAGGACTCAATCTTCAACAACATATTCAAGAAATGTTCCACATCCCCAGATATTCTCACGGCAGCTGGGAACAGATGAAATTTTAAAAACCAAACCAAACCAACACCACCACTCCCACTCCCAGACTTTCAAACCTCTCAACGTAAGGGTTGAGCTTGTATTTAGTAACTGAACCTGCAGGTCATACAAACATACACACCCCTCTCTCTTGGGCTGAAAAACAATCCATGGGACTTTTTCCGGGAATTTTGTTTTTTTTCAGAGCAACCTGTGCATGAAAAGCACCTACTGTGCTGCTATGGCATACTGATGTTTCTCAGCATACTCCTAGAGAAGATGAAGAAACGTGTGACCCTTACATTCATCACTCTCTTACTTCACCATATCACCTCCTACTCTATCGACTTGTCCCAGCTATCCACCAAAGCTTTTAGACCATAAGTTCCATCCCCACCCAAAAGATTGTCATTTACAGAATCATAGAATCTTTTAGGTTGGAAAAGACCCTTAAGATCATTGAGTTCAACCATAAGCCTAACACTGTGAAGTCCACCACTAAACCATGTCCCTCAGCGCCACATCTACACAACTTTTAAATACCTCCTGGATGGCAACTCAACCACTTCACTGGGCAGCCTGTTCCTATGCTTGACAAACCTTTCAGTGAAGATACTTTCAATAAGATCCAATCTAAACCTCCCCTGGAGCAACTTGAGGCTGTTTCCCCTCTTGTCCTATTGCCTGTTACTTGGGAGAAGAGATCAACCCCCACCTCTCTACAACCTCCTTTCAGGTAGTTGTAGAGAGTGATAAAGTCTCCCCTCAGCCTCTTTTTCTCCAGGCTGAACAACCCCAGCTCCCACAGCCTCTCCTCATGGGACTTGATCTCTTGTTTGCTTGTGCCTAATCAATATGCTGATCCAATCAGTGTAATCAATCTCCTTTTGATTTTAAGCACTACTGCTATCAAAGTATTAGGAAATCCTAAATATCAACTAGTTGTGATGTTGCTAAGAACTTAACCATTCCAAATCTCAGTAAACAAATTCAAGACGAACAGGCATGCTTACCTTTTGCTCTGCTTCTTTCAATATAGCTTCTTTCTCCTTCACTCTCTGCACAAACTGTTGTCTTATCTCCTCCTCTTTTCTTTGCAGTTCAAGGTAGAACTCATGCCTCTTTGCCTCATAGGCTTCCTGTAGACTGAAGTCCAAAAATGTAAGCAGGTCTCCAGCATGCTGCTTTATTCAATGTAGAAAACCAACAATCTGGAACATTATTTAAATAATTTCTATTCATTTATGCAGCTCCCCACATAAAAATTCATAAACAAGCCTAAACAGAAGCAAGCATCTTACCTTTCTGAATTTTTATTTAAGTAAACAACCCTAAAGAAAATTATTTATGCTAACAGCTCCTGGGCAATTTACATTTCAAAGTAAATAGAACACTTTAGGGATCTCATGTTCTAAAAGACTTGATTTATAACTTTCTGCCTCCAACATGCATAATCTTTTTGTTTAAGTTACTTTTTAATAAGACACCACAATTTCCAGTAAAATCACCCAAAATTTCCATATTGTGAAACCTCAGTATTAGGACATTACAAAAACAATGCATCTGGAGCATTAACACAACTAACAAACTGATTATTCCTATGTGAAAAGGAAGGAAAATAACATGGCCTTTAAAATATATAGCACTCTCTTAATGTAATATCAAAATTTAAATGTGGCAGAGCTACATTAACATAGAATATATAGTTGCCTCGAGACATTCAACATCCAAAAGATAGGGTTAATTTCCAACATGCATAAGCCAAAACCTCAAGACTGCTGTTTTTTATCTGAATCCTCTCTCCCAGAAGCTAATATACTGATTACATACCATACTTATCTTTGTAATTATATAGAAGGTGTAAATTAGTACAGATCACTGAGCATCTGTTGCCATCATATGGCAACAGAACAAAACAGCAAGTAATTAAAACATTTCTTTACTTTTAAATCTATGTCTTTTTTTTTTTTTAAAGTCACTCTACTAGACATTTTGGTACACAAGACAATTTTTTTCCTCCAAACAGGCACTTGAAACTAACAAACTTCTTTCATAGCAAAGCATATCATAGGAAATTAAAAGATACTGATAATTTATTCATATACTACTAGAGGTTGGACATTTTCAGTGTATATACTACCACTGACATCATCACAGTGCTGGCAAGAAAAGTTCTGCTTTTCAGGGTACAAGGAATGGAGCTTGTACACAAATGTATCTCATACATCAAAGAGCACGCTACCTTTGAAAAGCATATCTGCTTAACAACATAAATTCATCCAACAAAATATTTATCATAAACTTCTCACAAGTCACTAGAGTCCAGAGAGGCAGAATTAGTGGATCAGAGCTGTGCTAAAGTTTATTACAAAAAAAAAGAAAAAAAATCTGTCCAGTATCTTGTAGGACATAGAGCTTATAAACAGATCTAAACATGGATAGTATATTATAGCTCTTTATTTTGGGCATATTGTCTTACACCATTCACCTCTTTTAACACTTGCCGAGCGCTGACTTGTCAACCCTTCTCAGCTATCATGAGTTACTGTCCTTTGTCAGGTATCTTATGCCTCCCACTCTGATGTAAATTAAATACATATGTATATCAAATATTTAAATTTGCTTTCTATTTTTAATACACTTACACACTTTCGTACCATTTTTTAAGTCTCATGTTTTACTGCTGTGAAAATTTACAAATGGAAAGACTCACAAAAAAAAAAAAAAGACATCTAAAAACTTAATTATTTAGAGCTACAATAAGCTTAAACAGCTCTCTTCTATATTTAAATTTACAGTGACTGGGCAGTTTCCCAATCTTAAAGTTTCTTACTTGTATTTCAAACCATCTTGAAATTGCACATGCAGACAATGTTTGTAAGATCTCAAGGTCAGAGCACTCTCCCTGTTCTGTCTTATTTGAGCAATAGAGTGCAACAAAACAAATTCAGAACAAGAACCCTATGTGGGGTTTCTTTTTTTTTGTTGTTTTACTGTTTGGATGGTTGGTTGAGGTTTTTTTAATCAGCTGTGAAGTAACTTAGGTTACCCTGAAATCGTATCTATCATGTGAAACAAGGGCATGATTTTCACACAGGTATATTAATTCACACAACCTTTGAGTTTAGACAGCATATGGAATAACAATAAAGCTACAGCCCAAGTTTTTCAAGTGCTAGCAATCTCACCATACCGACTTTTGGGCCCTGTGTAAGTTCTGCTAACTAACATGCTGCATTCGGGTGTAATAAAGCCACTAGAGCAAGTGCTCGACTAAATGAATATGCTGCAATCGTCCCCAACATTTCATTATGTGGACACCTTTAGACTCAACCTAAGCTCAGTTTATCAGGCAAAAGCGATTTTTTTCTTGAAATTAGTAAAAGATTAACTTTGAAGACACTGGATTTAGTAAGTAATCAAATTACATGTCTAAGGAAGAGAAGAAATAAAAGAGTGTATTTTGAAATCACCCCTCCTCCTCAACTGAATTTTTCTGGAAATCACGAAGACAAAATTAAAACACTTTCCTCTTTCTGTTTTTGGCATATCAGCAACATAATGATCCAAACAGTTTTGGTTTTAGGAGGTTTGGGGAGGAGGGTAAAACAGATCAACAGATCTTAAGCCAATCCTTTCAACATTACTGTGTCTATTGCTCACAGTAAAACGCTTTTCAGTTTTCCTGAGGACCGGTTTCACTGCTTCTCATATAGCACATTATGAAAATCAAATTCACGGGTTCTCTTATTCTTCTGGGTTGGACCTCTAGAATTTTATACTCTGTTCAAAACCACTTGCAAAATTAAGATGTTGAAGATAACTATTTAAATAATGTATTCTTATTGAAGTTTTGGAGGTAGAGAAGGGACTATGAAGAAAGTCTACACCTTACTAACCCATTACGTACCTCATAACAGCACTGTCACCTACCTTTCCACAGCAGCAGTGCTGTGACATACAGTTTTTCTAACTGCGTTAGACTGAGAACATGGAAGCCTAAATATAAAGATGCAAATCAAACATGTTATGTTCATAAATCAAGAATCTGACTGAAATGAATTTAGCTCTCAGTGGAACACAATGTTTGTGTGCTTTGAACAACACAGATATTTACACAATATTTTACAGTTTGTTCATTTCAATTTTAAAAAGCTTTAAATACAAAAATTACACTTATAACTTTTTGCAAAACATATGACTATCAATTAAGGTATATCAGAAAAACCTAAAAAAGTTAACTAGTGGCAGGTAGTTTGAGCATAGTCCCTTGACTCAGTGAACTATCTACATTGATATTAAGCAACACGAAGGATGTAGTAATCTAAATAATTACCATTTTCCCACTGGAGGCATGAAAAACAGGTATTTTGGATGCAATTAAGTCTTATCATAAGAAGGTTAAAATATTTAGCTCAAATGCAAACGTCTGCAGTTAGTTGGTCAGATGAACTCTATTCCCAAATGACTTCTCAAGGAAGAAGTCTAATAGCGTTTCATATTAGGTTTCCTTTCCTAGAAAGGACACCTAGAGTCATATCAACCTTCCTCTACATGTAAACTTATTCACATTACTGAATCCTTCCTGGGTTTCTGCCATCGTCCTTAAAATAGGCTGAAAAATACACATGTTTTTTATTCAAGAACTGCAAGGTCTGAATATCCCAGTTTCAGAAGGAATAAAGCATGGAATACGTGATCGCTCACATACTGAGAAACTGAGATGTTCGTGTTACAATTCCATTTAACTGCAATTATGATGAAGAACAAACTGTAGTTATAAGCACAGAAAAACAACTAAACAAGAGAATGATTAACATCAGAGAATCCAAATATGCAAGCATACAGCCCGAGTGTCAATCTTCATCTTTCTTCAGCAGAACCTTGCCTAATAGCTTTCTTCTTTCAAAAAAAGAATGTCCCCTTGAGCAACAACATAGCTTAAATTAGAAAATGGATTTACAATATGTCCAACTTCAAACCGGTAGTAATCCTCTCCTCCTTTGCAAACAGCTAAGATTACTAGGTGTGTATATATTTGGAAGTTCCTTGGCTGGAAGCACCCTTCATGTCTAGATTTTCTTTTAAACAGTCCCAAATTTTTTCCATTCAGGACATCTCAGCAATTATGTCTTGCTGAGATTGACCTGAAACTAGACCATCCAAAACCAAAGTCTATCTTTACTTTTCAATAACAAAGAAATGCAAAACCCTATTTCAAGTATTAGAAAACAATAATAAAAGCACTTCCTGGATTTTAAATCCAGCAGATATTGCATAAAATGCATAAACCATCCCCCCAAAATACTCTGCTATCCATTGACTTAATTACATAAATTTTGCTGTAACAGGCTTTTCAATCCCATTCCTGACCGGCTGTTTTTCGTGGCTTGGAAACCAAATTATACCTATATGACTAATTTTAGCCTTAGACAGTGTTCCATTTATTCCCTAAAGCACCATCCAGTGGCTTCTTCATTTTTAAAGTGGTTTACCACATGTTATACTTTAATCTGATATGTTACGTACATGATTGTCATTCTCATGACCTTTTGGAATGAAATCCCACTCTAAGACTAAACTCTTCACAAAAACGTTTTGTGTATTGGTTTTGCTAGGTATATGAATGAGATTAAGTAAAGTCCAAATTACCCATTAATTTATATTATGCTAATTATTGTTATGCAATTTAAATAAATAATGGTTTTATTAAATGCCAGTATAAACCAGGTGTCCTGAAAGCAGCAGAATTAATAGCCCAAATTCCTATGGATTATTTTATTTCTATTCTCTCAGTGATTGTAATACCCGAAGTCCTCCTTACACTCTTACACCTTTTTAACTACACAATGAATGTCCCTCCAGACTTCCTTTGTATGTTATTGTGAATACTCACATGGATCTTTCACATGCAGCAGCCTTAGACCCTCCCAAATCACCCATGACCTTCTCATCCTAGTGCAGTACTGCCAAGCTCCCACGAGTTTCTAAAGACAGTACTTCATTCAGAGGTAATGATTTATTGACAATAAACACACATTGGCTGGCCAACAACTAGTAGGAGCAGAGGCCTTCGGCTTTTCCTTCAGTGAGAACACCCTTGGACGCATCCAACCCTTTACTGAAGTTTGAAAATGGAGAGTTGGTTCATAAGTTTTTGAGGAGAGACTAACAGACATCATAAATTTCATTTTCCCTGGAAATCTGGTTAATGAAAAAGTTCATTCTTAGAATGGAACTGCAAATAAACAAATGAAAAAGCTATCATGACACAAATTCACCAAAAATACATATTAAAAGTGCACACAAGGCAGTCACTTTAGACTACTACTATCTTTATTTTACCTCCTCACATTTAGCAATAACGATGCAAATATATTTTTTTGCTGTACGTTGAAACCACCTCTTTCCATGTGACCCATAAAAAAGTAACAGCTTGCCAACATGCTTTTTTTCAAAGGTGAGAGTAAAAGCCTTTACAGATGTCTCCCCACAACCTATTTCACAAGGTAGCTGAAAAACCAAGAATTACTCGTTTTCCTTTGCAGTGGCATGCAATTTTGGATGAATTAACTACTGTTGTACTTGTAAATCCAAAAAAGTGGTCCAGAAACTTCACAGGCAGCTTTTTCCTGCCATGTCAAAAGGCAGAGCACGTTAGCTACTCAAGTGTCAACATTCGAATGCTACAAAGTCCTCTGCAGTAGAAACAGCCAATCATTCAAGCCTAGCAGAAATTTTCTAAATTTACATAAAATAACCTAATTCAGATTACCAAATTTGCTATGTAGACACCCACATCACAGGTGCAAAATATGACTTCTCAACATGCATTTTGATCATTAGTTACACAAGTAGCATGAAATTTTAATCATCAGTCGTTTACAGCTATGGAATATTAATGATACTTTAAAACTATAGCTCTTAGAATCCATGCGTATATGTTGCAAACATCTTTAACAGCAAAGAGGATGACGATTTAATAACACATTTTTGCCTAGAAGAACAGAATAGACCCTATTCTGAAAGATATTTAAATTTCCACGTCAGCAAAATCGGAAGGACTCACCTTCCTCCATGGAAAGAGATGTTTTCTATCACACTGCTTTGGATGACACTTTTCATCATTTCCTCTGCAGCTTCATAGAACACCTTATGGCTATGGCTACACTATCCCACTAATTACACTACATACAGATTCTCTAAATTCTCTTCCCTTTTCATGGTATCATAAAACATCTCTCCCAAGAGACCAAATTCCTTCTCATTCACAATGCCATATATCTGAAGGACAACTACACACCCTAGATCCAGCCCCACTTTTCTCTGACTGTTGCAGTAAACCAGGAAAAAGGTCATTCTTCCAGATTCTTATGGAACACCTATTCTCATTCTTCCAAAACAATAACATTTTCAGTAGATACAATTTACCAAAACTAATTACTAAAAGTGTATTGTCTTGCCACAAAGCTCTCAATAAACTGGCACTTAGTGGACCATACATAAGAACTACACACCAGAGAGAACTTAGCTTTTCTGCATCTCCATGAAGCTATCGATTTCTAAACCATCTTCTGAAGCGTAAAATACTATGACATTCCAATGCAAACCTGCCTGTTTATATCATTAGTAAAATGCAAACTGTTTAGGGTTTTCCCAAGACAATTCTTGTGTTTGTGGAAGAAAACAGTTCTATGGATGTCCATTTTTATAATTTAACTCTTATCTTGAGATGGCTGTACATTGTGAAATTCAAGTTCAGAAAAGCTAAAGGTACTGAAGTCAATATTGCCATAAACACATTTCTAATAAACCTTTCCCTAGACAAAGATAACAAGATAACAGCTATTAGTGTATGCTCTTGAACTTAAACCTAAACCCAATGAAAAGAATTTGGTCAATTGCAGTTGGTTTTAAGCCTCATTCACTTTTGGTTCTCTATTTATTACAAGGATATATTCCTTTCTTGTTAAGTTAAGAGAAACATCAAGAGACCACTGTGACTCACAGTCAGCTCAGGATCATCTAAATTAATTAATCTTTAAATGTGCCCTGACATTATGACTTCAGAAAGAAGCACCTCTTCCTTGGCCATGTTAAATCTTATTTAATTATTATTGTTTAAACAAGATATAAATCAGACCTAGTCCAAGTGAAAGAAATGCTGCTCCATCAATACTCAATGAGTTACAGTTACTCCAATTGCCTTGGAACTTCTGTACAAAGTACAGGTAAATGCAGGGAATTTAAGCCACTAACAACAAGTATTTGGTAAGAATTCATTTAAACATAATTTATTTTTACCAGAAAAGATTGGGTAAAGACAGTCTGATCTCTAAGTAAAACAAGAAGTAAACAAACCAGCTTGTTCAAAGCACTAGAAGCTGTTTTTAATGCAAACTCTTACTTTGTTTTCATGTCTGGTTTAAACTGATATTTCCCACCATGACTATGCAATACTAGCACTTTGCTAAACAGAGAAGGCTTGAACAATTCCTGAAGCATCAGTTGTCATCAGGATTCTAACCACTTGCAAAATACAGTCACATGCATAAAATAACCAAAGGAAGTTGGAAGAGGGGGATAACAGATTGGAAATAAAAGATTAAACAAACTGGATATAGAAATTGTAAATACCTCCTGCATGAAGCAGCTTTACTACATAAAACAACAAAGTGTCTCTAGCCTTCTCCTTAACTTTCTTTTGGAATCCTGTATTAACTTCCTACAGTCTAGCAACAATTTTCTTGACCTGAAAAGGCTAGACTTTTGTTACTATGGCAGACAATGTGGGAAGCCAACAGTGTAACCAACGATTTTGTAAACGTTTTTGCCTCAGCTGCTTCTGAACTTTGAGTCCAACCAAACCATTGTTAAGAATCAGACATTATTAAGAGGGAAACTAAACCAGGATGCTGATATACAATGAAAATAATTTAAAAGGGATAAAGTGCATGTACCTGAAAAAAACTTGATATTCTCTGTAACAAAAATTAAAATCCCCAGGTTTATTCTAAAAGAGAAAGATTTCAGAAATACAACTAGCTTGGGACGCCATTAAAAGCAATGGTCATATAATCCCATACACTTCTCCATGAAGATAGCTGAATAAACAGCTACATACTTGTTCTGATTTTAAAAAAACAAAACCGTTCTTTCCCTCTTAGAAAACCTCTTCTACGTATGAACCCTGCTCTGTATTGGGTTGATAGAGCCAAATGTGAAGTGAATGAATGCTGAAAGCAAGGGCTGCATGAAAACTCCTTTACCTGACTGGTTTGTTCTCAGGACCAACATCTCTGAAGCCCATCGCTTCCAGTCTGCAGCGCCTGTACAGCTCATAATGTCGTGCATGAGTCTGCTCTCTTAAGTCTTCCATATTTGTGCAAATAAGCATCTCGCGAAGCTTTACAAAGTCACAGTGGTTCTCATTTTCCACTAATCAGTTAAAAGAGGAAGATTTTATTATTACACACAAGTAGCAAAATTGTGCAAATATATTTTAAACAGTGTTGAGATTCATTTATTTCATTTACTAATCATACTTCCAGGAAAGGTATCTCATTTATTATACCTCATACTTACACACTTATAATTTCTAATATACACATTGAAGCACTAACTGTAAGTACTGGTGAACAGGTTCCAATACATCCTGATCTCCTGTTTGAGTTGAACAACAAATTTCTCTCTTTTTTTCCATCTTCTTTACTGATAAACATAAAACTTTGAAATTTGGCACTGACAACCTACCCAAATATTATATACACTATCTCATAGTTTGATTACAGGGATGTATCAGTGCTGATGAAACCAGCAGTTAGTGCACACCTCAAGTATTAATTGCTAGAGTCGTTTAACTGTTGATCCAAAAATATAAGCAAACATGGCAATAGTGGATAATACCAGCCCCTTGGTATTGGTGAACTGGTGAATATTGGTGAATTTTATACTCCAACATTCAGCACTGCTGAACTTTATACTTCAACAACATTTTTTTGTGAAATCATTTACCTTGTACAATGCCCCAAGGGTACTGGCGAGCTCTCACCATTTTGTTTCCAATTCTCACCTCTTCGGTACTCCCTACTACGGCGAATGGCAAGTGTCCCTGTTAACAGTCACACCAATAGTCTTATCTCTCAGCATTCTTATGTCAGAACTGAAAAGCAAACCCTTTAGAAATAAATTAGAGAGGGAAAACCAACATTTTAGGAAAAGCCAATAGGCGGTTTCAAACCAAAAACCAGTTTGAAGAGACCAGTGGCTAGTCAAACTACTGATATAAAAGTCAAGGTACAATAACTAAACCGGGAGGAGCGGTTGACAGACCAGATGGGTGTGCTACCAGTTCAGAGGAACCTGGACAGGCTGGAGGAATGGGCCAACAGGAATCTCATGAAGTTCAAGCAAGAGCAATGCCAAGTCCTGCACAGCAGGAGGAAAAAACCCCTGCTCCACCACATGCTGGGGGCCGACTGTCTGGAAAGGCACTTTGTAGAAAAAGACATGGGGTTTCTGGTGGACAACAGGTTGGACCTGATTCAGCAGGTTTCCCTCACTGGCAAAGGCGGCTGAGTATATTCTGAGCTGCATTAGGAAGAATATCAGAAGCAAATAGAAAGCTGCTCTGGAACATGTCCCTCTGATTTGCATTCAGCCAGAGTTAGTATCCCCAGTAACAATTTAATTCACTGGAAAGTAAATCACAAGCAGGTAAGTTAACAGACCAGCACCTTTCCCCACAGCAGAAGGACCTGTTACTGAACAACAGCCTGTACATCCTCACTCCCTGGCAACAAGTGACAGAGGTAGGACGTAGGACCGTGGCATACTGGCTCCTCTTCCCTCCTTTCAAACCCCAGTACACGCAAACATATGTTCATGGTCATCTACAAACACATGAACAGCAAATACAGAGAGAGTGCTCAAAGCAAAGACTTCTAGCTTCACAAGCCTAGTTGAAGCTGGCAGATACTCCTGTGAGGATCTGAAAGGACAACAGGAAAAAAGCCAGAATTATTATTGGCTTTTCAATCCCCAGGGGAAATTTGTCCTAAATTCAAATGAAAGTACCAAATAAAAGGAAAAAGCAGATGGAAGAGTTACTATCATAAAGACCAGAGAAAATTGGAAAAATGAGGCACTTGAATTTCTTCTATAACAAATGTAAGGTAGTATTTGCTGAAGAAAAGAACAAGGTCAATCTTGTCCATCTGTGTTAGTAATTATATATTACTTATCCAGAAATTAGAAAAAGTATTTGAGTGAGAACCTCTTTTCTGCTGCTGAGCCATAAAAGAAAAAGCCTCCTAAAACAAGAGGTATCAACAGCAGAGGGACAGGAAGATTTGCAAGTAGGGAAAAAAAAACCAAAACATGAGCTTTTTTTAGGAGAGAGAAAAATAAAAGACCAAACTTGTTACATACAAACCAGTAAGTGTCAAGTTAATGGTGAAAGAACAGGCGTGAATCAGCATTAGAGACGGCTGCTTTAGTACTGATATATCAATGTTTTTGTCATTACTTACATTCATGATGGTATTAATTTTAGAAATGGTTTCATCATCAGTTGGAAACTGGTATATCTGGACACCATTACTAACTAATTCACTCATGATTTTGTTCTTGAACTTCTGTAGCTCGGTTTTAGAAATGCTGTCTGCTTTGCCTATAACTGGTATAATGTTTACCTATTAAAGATACAAATTATATGAAACGTGTAAGACTTCAATTTTTATGTAACATCTTTTATAAATTTAATTGTTTGGTGATAAGCTCTTTAGAACTTCCCCCCGCCCCGGTCCAAACTTTTCCTTCAAATGATACCAAAGCTTCACAAACCATGAAAAATACATTCACCGGCATCGTTCCATAAAATAACATACTATTTAACATATTCCCTTAAAATTAATTGATTGCGAGAAAAGAAAAAGAAAGAAGGTCTTGTACAGTGGAGTATTCAAAAGAACAGCAACTCCAACTTACTAACTGAACAACATTAATTATTTATATCTCTGCTAAAGAAATAGATGGTTTTAGTGTGCCTGTCCCTAAGCCTTAAAAATGGATGGAACACAGAGTCCTCAGAATTAAATTAGCCTTTACTCTGTCTTTTCAACATCAAAGTTTTTCAAGCACTTGTTAATTAGGAGATAATTTCTTAGATAACGAATAGCAGAGAAAGGCTATTGTGCAGACCAGTAATAAAAGAAAAGCAAAATCACCAGAAACTATGATTATAGCTAACAACACTGACATTAAATCACAACCATTGTATCAAAATTTAAAAGCAATACTAATCTGTCTTCAGACAAGCAACAACAACAAGTTATCCTTGCTTTATCTGTTAAACAAAATTAATTTCTGCTTGCAGCATCTAAGTTTTACTTGCAAACTAGTATCTCAATACTGTCACCCATGAATAACATTAATTGAAAACACACATTTGTACTAATAAGAGATTTAAACTGCATTGATTTGGACCACATATAGATGTGCTCCAAGTCTCACTGCTCCCTTCTATGCCTACTATTCACTGGGAAACCAAATGACTTCCTTCCAGCCTCTTCCCCAAGCTGCCCAAGGAGACACATTACTTTTTGGCTTCATCAGTTCCCTAACCAAGCAAAAAAAATCTGTAGCTTTCAATTTCAATCAGTTTCCTTATCCAGGGAACTGGCTGCCCAAAACACTTAAGCATGCTCAATGGGAAGAAGCAGCTGAGACTGCCTCACACACTAGCAATGCAGAATGACCATATAAAGTCACTAGGATAAACTTTACCCATGCACATTACTTTTCTGTTTGCTAACATCCAATTCAGCCCTCTGATCATCCTTCTGCCTAAAATGCAGTGTTGCTTCCCCCCTCAATTAGAAAACTTGATATTTCTCTAAAGTAAGATTTTCACATAACACCTTACATTAATGTCAAAACACCTGTTCCCCCATACACTTGATATTATTACTGGTTGATATCTTGCAGACTGATTTAAGTGTATCTCTATGAAAAATGTTCATAAATTCTTTCTGAAGAAAAAGAAAACAAAGTCAAATCCCACAAGGTGTACTCATGTCATTTCCTGATTTAACAGTAATCTCGGTAAAATTCTGCAAGAATGACATAAAAATACAGATCTATTAGTTGAATAATCACTAGTTCCCAGCAAGAAAGCATACAGAAGATGACTCCCTTAATATGTGAATGAAGCCTGGCTGTCCTGCAGCAATTCAGTCCTAAGCAAAACTACAGGACTTTCCACAACCTAAAAGCTAGAGGCCGAATTCTTAGTTAGTCATCTGATTTATAAGCAATAGAGAAAAAATTAATTGCTAGTAGGTCAAGAAGTTCTCCTCCCCCCCTACTCTGCCCTGGTAAGATCACATGCGGAATATTGTGTCCAGTTCTGGGCCCCTCAGTTCCAGAGGGACAGGGAACTGCTGGAGAGAGTCCAGGGCAGAGCCACAAAGATGATGAAGGGAGTGGAGCATCTCCCATATGAGGAAAGGTTGAGGGAGCTGTGTCTCTTTAGCTTGGAGGAGACTGAGGGGTGACCTCCTGAATGTTTATAAATATGGAAAGGGTGAGTGTCAGGAGGATGGAGCCAGGCTCTTCTCAGTGACAGGCAATGATAGGACAAGGGGCAATGGGTGCAAGCTGGAACATAAGAGGTTCCACTTAAATATGAGGAAAAACTTCTTCACGGTGAGGGTGACAGAACACTGGAATGGGCTGCCCAGAGAGGTTGTGGAGTCTCCTTCTCTGGAGACATTCAAAACCCGCCTGGACACGTTCCTGTGTGACCTGATCTAGGTGTTCCTGCTCCGGCAGGGGGATTGGACTAGATGATCTTTCAAGGTCCCTTCCAATCCCTGATATTCTGTGATTCTGTAATCCCATACTTGGCTAACACACCCTGTAACTTCCACATCCTGGCAAATCCTGAGTTCAGAATTGCCACTAGGAGAATGAAGTACTAAAATCATCATAAACACGTTCCACAAAAAGTTGGAAGCTAAACTACAATTAAAGTATATACTTCTCTGTGTGTGTGTACACATATATTTCTCTAGTAAGATCATAAAGTAGAATTCCTTGCAAAGGGATAAAACAAAAAAGTTACATGTTGTTCACGTTCTCTCTGAGCCAAAGCAGAAACAAAAATATTAAGAGTAGGTGGCTAGATGCTAAAGTCCCCCAAAACAGAATCCCTGTTGTTTTATCCCAATGGAAAAAATATTTTCTCTATTTTCTCAGGATGCTAGGACTCATTGATCTATTTCCTTTTCTTTTGGAAGCAACGCTTTTTTCAAGGGAGTTCAGTAAAGAGAGGGCACAACCTAGAAACCAAGCTCCAACTTCAAAACTCAGAGCAGAACAATATGTTCGATGAAACTGTCCCATTTTCTAGTATCAAGGCTCTTTACTATCAGGGCATATTACAGAGTAGTTTCACAAACATTTTAATCTGACATAAACCAACACCATAGCAGAAAGAAGTGACCCTGCTCTCCCCTACCTTTGTCCCTTTGTCCCTCCTCCCCCTCACTCGCTCTGTACTATCGAGAAAGTTCAAAATGCAAAATACATCCACAAAGAAAATTTCAAAAATACCAAATGTGCTTGTCAATCACAAATGTGGCACAGACAGCTGATTTGGTCCTTCTTGTCTTCAAGAAACATCTTACGAACAAGAAAATGCAGAAAGAAAATTTAGCAGGAAGGGTTCTAGTAAAGCACAAAAGAATGGGCTAGAGGAACAGCAAATGCAGCTAAGTTTCCAAATTTCTCAAACATGAAACAAATTAAACCCAAACAATGAAAGGTTTCTTAAAACAGTTTAAATATTTCACTTCACCCAATTCACACAGCCCCATAACGGGAAGAAAGTTAAGAAAGTACAAGTCATCACACTAGAAACTGCTATTTTAAAGCTTTTAAAACAAATCAAGATGTGAAGTTTAAAACACCAATGCAGCCTATCTTAGAAAAAGCCATGCTGGCAAGGTGTTCTGTTTCATGGCACTTACCTCTTCAGTAACCTACAACAAAGATCTTCACAGTGTTGCTAAGCTTTTTATAAGCCAACTTTCCAGCAGTTCCAAAACTCAGTAGTGAACTAGAAACAAGCCTAATTAGAAATACTACAGCACACATGGAGTGTACCCTATCCAATCACACTAAGATGTCAACAATATGTTAAAAGTAAAGTTGGTGTGGTTATAATTTTTTTTTTTTACTTTTTTTATTTATAAACCACATTGTACTGTTTTTTTCAAATGTTCATGCCAGATGTCTGTCCCTCTCCTTTTGATTTATAAATAAACAAGTGATGAACTGCAAGGTACTTGGAGAACCAATTTATTCTGGACCAAAAAACATTCCCAAACCAAACACACAGGTATAGAACTTAGAGGTGTCGGAGGATCTAAAAGCTGCAAGTGCTTCAGAAAATAAGACAAATTCTTTAAAGTCTGTTTCAAAGTCTTACCTTGCTGTCTAGGCTTTTCATGGCTAACAAATCTAGGGTTTTTAGGGAATGGCCTGTAGGTGAAATGAAATAGAGGCAGACATGGATGCGAGTATCATGGTAGCTAAATAAAGAACGTTTAATTTTCAGTTCTTCCTGGAGATAGGCTTCAAATTGTGCATCTATATAATCCACTATTGGCTGATAGCTGTAAGAAATAAAATTTAATAACCAGAGATTAGCTACTCCTAAACAGAGCCAGACTAAGCAAGGAATTCCTCTTGCATTGTTTTGTGCATTTTTGCTTACATGTCAAAAGGCTGCTCGAGTATCTACCCAGTACAGTAGAAAATTAAATGTGCATAGTAATCTTAATTTCTAAAAGACTACTCAAGAAAGATTTGTGCACCTAATTAATTTCCTAAATACTATTAGCGAAAAAAAGCTACATAAAGTTAGTTATGATTATAACCGATCTTCCCAAGTGACTGTTTATAAATTTCGCAATCAAGATGTGCAGCTGCAGAACTCTAAGATTCAAGGAAGATAAAAGAAACTCTTAGATACAATACAAGAAAAGAAGGAACATGCAATTACCAGTACCAAGAAATAGGACCTCCTTTATCTTCTGAAGATGAAGTACTGTACATGAGAGAGCTCTTAAACAATAGACAAAAATTGAAAAGGAGGAATGTAAGAGAAGAATGTAAATCTGATTTGCAGTAAATACAGTTTAAGTATACTTTATCCTACCTAAAATCAGATTATAATCTGCTTTCTAAAAGAGTTACTAGATGTACAAGCAGCACGCCCTTACGTTTCTGCTGCTACACAAAGTTTATGCACCAGGTAAAATGCTATTAAAATTCAGAAGTAGTTGTTACACACCATTAAAAGAAGGACTAAAAGACAGCTCCTAAACCCCACATCAAAGCCTCCAGTATCTATACTACTATCTACTTGCATTTCATTCATTCAAGTTACTAGCAATAGCTATTTTCCAGTCAAATCATAAACCATAGCTCTCATGATAATCTTTATGCGACTCTCTAGCCTTCATTTATAATTACCACCATTGAGGCATAAAAGTTTGCTAAAATTCTTTACAATTAAAATGAAAGAAACAAAATCTGCTGAGAGACAGTTCAGTATTTTCACATCTTGAATTCATAAAAGCAGAGACACAAAACAAGTTCTAAAAGATGCTAGTATCATACCTTTACATCTTCTGATTAAGCTGTTCAACATAAAAAGCAAAGTAATGCACATGATGTTCCTTCCAGTTTAATATCTTCAATATGTTCCAATCAAATTCTTAAAAACCCTATAGGTCTAATCTATAGAATCTACAGTACTTTATAACCTGTTTGGTTGTTTAAAGCTCCCACTGACCTTCTCCCTGCTCTCCTCCACCCCAAAAGAAACTATTGACTATTGTAGATTTTATTTACAGGCATTTATAAAAGATTGTATCATAAAGAAAGGGCCAGAGTTCATCTGATTTTTCACATCATTTCCTGGATGAGGAGAAAAATATGTTTATTTTGGTACACAGAGAAAACAGTTAACCAAATATCTGAAGCACATGTAAGACTAATATTTACTACAAAGCCCAAAGAAAAATCAACTTGCAACTGAAGACCAAAACTTCTGCACACCATAGGAACAAGAGGGCACTTACCTATCTTCTTTGTTTATCTGGTCACCAAATCCCACTGTATTCACAATGGTCAGCTTCAAGAGAACATTTCCTTCCTGGAGTTCGTAAGTCTGGGCTCTAAGTTGTACTCTTGGCAGAAAATGTGATGACACAGGGTCATCAAAAGTGGTGTTAAACAAACTGTTTATCAAGGTTGATTTCCCACTTCCAGTTTCCCCTAAAGTTAAACAGAAGGGTTGGGGAAGACATTTTGCACATCAAATAATTACCTGCTAAGCATAGAAAGTGTTATCACAGCAACTCGACAAATTTACCCAAAATCTTGTCAACTGACTTCTCCGAGCAAAATGGTTGCCTGCATTCCTTTTCCATAATGAGCACTAAATATCTTTTAGTTCATTTTTTCATCCTACAGACAAAAGGGAGTAGCCTGCTAATGAGCAATAAGCAGAACAGTCACTTGACACTTTGGTTTCTTTAAAAGTGTGAACTAATTTCCTACAGATTTTAAAAAGCTAAGTAATCAGCTGTGAAACCATGGGGTTCTACACAGAGATTTTATGAGTGTGAGTAAAATACTAGAGCTAGCATTTGGTAAGTATAGAAATACGGCAGTAACCCTGTCTTGGAATTTTGGGATTTTTTGATCTGAAGCACTTTATTACAGCAAAAATCCATTGGCATCCATTTTCAACATTTTTATTCTTCATACTGCTCATGAAAATGCTAAACATAAAAACACAGGATGGATACAAATGAACAAGGCTGGGGGTAGGGGTGGAATTATAGTTTATCAAAGAAAGAGTTTAACACTGCAACTGGATTTAAATTTCAGTGACTTCCTAAGGACGGGTATATTACTACTCACCAATGCAAAGAATGTTGAAGCAGAAGCCCTGCTTGATGGATTTTTTAACCAGTTGATCAGGTAAACTGCCAAAACCAACATGCCCGGACAAGGACAAGGTTCGATAGCCATCATTTTGCTATAGAAAAATCATTTTAAAATGTATTAGTGATGCGAGTTGCAAAGCAATTACCAATGGCAACAAAGGAACTCTACTAGTATGTTAGAAAGTATTCCTTATGATTTACATGGAACCAAGAAAAGCAAAAGTCTGAAAAAAGATCTGTCAGATCAACTTTATTCCATAATTTTAGAAAACATTCCAATTGACTTTGCAGGACTATCTGCAGGCTCAAACTGAGTCCGTGTTTTGCAAAAGAACATATAAACAAAATAAACAAACCCAAGTGAAAGTCATAGACAGAAAATAGATCCCACTTGGTTTGCTCTTAGAAATGAAGAAAAAATATTTTAAAACAATTTAAGTGGCAGAGTTCAAAACACAGACCATAATCACAGGAAGGTGCATGTTATCAATCAGGACTCTTTCTGAGTAGCTGGAATTTAAATTGTTATTGACATAAAATAATACACTATATACACACCAGGACTCTAGAGATAATATCATATATATTATTAGAGATGTCTAGAGGTGCACATTCCCTTTTGAACTTCAGCTACCAATCCAGCATCATGACATCAAGGCAATGAGCATACTAAAAATGTATAAGATTAAAAGAAAATATCTTAGTTTACACAACTGACCTGTATTTATAAACAAATATTCCATATCAAAGGGGTAAACAGTGACGGGTCCATACTAACCTTTGTCTTATATTTCCAATCCACATGACATTACTGTTTCCTGGGAACATGTAAATAGCCAGCAGTAGGAAAATTTTTATGTAACAACTACAAGCCCATAAAAGTGCTACCTTTTATAACAGACATGCATAGCAAGTTTCAGATTTCTTGTAGCTAAAAGGATATGAACATTCCTGACAGGAAATCCTTGCCCTTTTCTTGTATTGCACAGTATTGTGTGGGACTACAGACTGCACTAGCTCATTTTAAACCATTATGATCAGACAAGTCCATTCTAGATTAATATAGCGAGGAAAAATGTGTAAGCAAAGTGAACAATTTAAAGCGAAAATATGACAGCTTAGGGCTATAAAAAAAACAACTTTCAGTCAAAGCACGTCTGAAAAAGGCAGTTCTCAATGTCTTCTACCATATGGAAATTACTATTAAAAAGGGTTGGGAAAGACTGAAAACTGTCAGTATCTTGTCCCTTGAAAGAAAAATTGCATCTGAGACAGACTGGCAGCAAAGCTAACAACTCTAGTTACATAGTCTGATATCTAAACCACCTCTATGGCCACCAATAGAAGACAGTTCCTCTAAAAACAACCCACTAAGCCTCCACACCAAAAGCCAGCGCAAGAGGCTCAGCATAACCGCAGAACGGAGGCCTTTCATCTTCATGTCACCAGCCCAAAACCAGAACATGTTAGGCTACCCTCAAAATCCCTGCTGCATGGCCAAGACACTCTCCAAGAAAAAAAAAAAAATAAAAAAAGAAGCAGTTGGCTTGCATTTCAGTGAACAAACCACCAATACCCACAACCTTACTGACCATTTCCAGGGGTCATTAGAGTAACCACCACGTCATCCACAAGAGACTATGTCAGGATTAAAAAGCGTTTACTGAGGAAACTGGTATTACAGCTGTATTTGCTGTGCAGAACTAAGTGCAGACATGGACTGCAGTCCTCAGCCATAAACTCTGTAACTTTCTTTTCAAAAAGAATAGAGAGATTAATTACAATCTAGCAATTAAACTCAAGAGGTTACTCTTTTCTGGAAACAAAAAATCAACAGTAACTAGTTCTTCCACTGTTATATTGGCTGTTTATCACTGAAAATTTGACCAAATTTCTGTATGAAACAGAGAACAAAAAGAAATTAGAAATGTACAAAACAAGGCGCCTTCTATGTGTCACGTCCCATTCTTGAGAAAGCGGGGGGATAAGTGACTCAGAGTTGTAAATCCCCAACGGTGTGGACTACGGTGAGACAAATCTCAAGGTTCGTATACAAACATTTATTAGTTTCCCAAAATGATCAGTATAGGTCTTAACAAGTCCACAAGAATTGGTTAGGCATATAACAAATTATGGCAAGAGGTGAGGTATGCATTGTGTTACTTAGCAACAGCTATACAACAACTTATGGCAAGCAGTACTTAAGGTCATTACTTCACAATTCTAGCCCTTATTTAACAACTCGAAGAGAAAAGAGAAACAGAGAAAGGAAAGGACAGCGAAAAAGATGAGATAAAGAGATCATTGGCCCTGGTTCCAGCATCTTTTTCAGGGAATCTGCCCAGGCACAGTCTTCTGTCTTAGGAAAACCTTCCCAGGCACAATCTTCTTGGGAAAAATCTTCCCAGGCGTGATCATCTTTGTTCTCCCTAGGGGCGCTTATTTTCCCCTTTTAGGTTTGCTGAATTAGCGCGGCCCACCCCCCTTGCCAAGGACAGTCTCGTCTCTGGTTTCTCCCTTCTCTCAGGTGAGGTGCAGCATGACTGGGGTGGAGAGACGAGTGCCATAGTCATACATGTTTAGCATGATCTCTATAAATCTTCATTAGCACATGCAGGGGTGTACGCTTTCATATGCATTTCATGGATAATGAAGCAAAGGTCACTTATCAGACACAACGGCCTTGAGAACAGAGAACAAGCAAGCTCACTACACGAGTGGCAGAACTATCTTGTCTTCACAAGGCAGTCCTCTCACTGCTTTTCAGGAGCCTGTGAGCCTTATTAGTTCTTTCTACACCAGGTCTGCATTATTTATCTCCTTTCGAGTGTTTGGGGCATTCCACTGAAGGCTTGGAGGGCCTTCTTCTCCCCATCAAGGCATTTACAGGCCGTCTCTTACACTCTGTGCTTTGCTTAGAAAATTACAGCTATGCTTGTTCTCAACAGATGTCTGGCTGTATCACTACTTAAAAATTCATTTCAGGTGTCCCCGATGGTTAATTTCTCTGTATTTCTAAGTTTCTCCAAAGATGCTTCTTACGGATATGTACTGCAGTCAGGAGAGAGAGCAACAATTTCTGCAATAAGTATTTATGCAACTGCCAAAATACTCTGAGACATCTCAAATGTTCTGCTATTTTAAGACACATACAAGTTAATTTAATGACACTACACAGTTATGAGTGAAAATTAAAACCATTTTTTCTGGAAATGTAAGTATATAAAAGTACATGGCGAGTCCTATATCATTTCAGACACCAGGCAAAAAACTGACATAAGACAGAACCTGGTACTTAGAAGAGCTTTCCCCCGCAGACAAATTGTGTATTATACACAGCTTCTTCAGCGCTGTTTTGGGGGAGGAAGAGACGTATCATCTTCACTTTGGGCATGCAGAGATAGTGCAAAGCTGTTAGTGGAGATAATAAAGACTAAGACAGCAAGAACATGAATCTCATTCACCCCATATGTAATTTAGCACCTTAACCACAAAAGCACTCTTTTCAATTCTTTCTATCCGAGGTAATGACACAGTAAACCAAAAACATTAACCATCACTCCCCAAAACCTCATACATTTACCAGCTGAGTGTGAGCCAACAATAAGAATGTCAGCAGGAGAACAGACATAACCACAGGACAGGGGAGAACACAAAATTCAAGCAGAAATAATATTATTCATATCATTCACGAGAACACGTTTCAAAGTCTTGTCCTAAAGTTCTTGTTTTAAAAAGAAGATTGGCAAGGATGAACAGCAAGGGATAATTTAGGGTCTCAAAAAAAAAAAAAATTTAGCATAGAAACACAGCCTATAAAAGTTCTTTCATAAAAATGGCCAGAGTTGACTTGATCACAGTACATACAATGAGGAGATTTCTGGTAGCATACACGTGCAAATAAATACCCCCAACACTACATTAATAGCAAAATTTTAAAAGCTAGAAAAAGGTAGAAACAGAAAGATCCAGTTAGTTGTCTCAAGACATGACAGAATCTTCAGGAATCAGCTTCGCCAAAATGCTGACATAAAGGCTCTATATTTAGAGCACAAAACTTTCAAGAAATATTGCCCAGCTCAACATCAAACAGTCTCAGTCACACTGATTCAGAAGCCTACATTCTTACATTTTTATGCTTCTGTTCTCCGCACAACAAACCTTACAGGACCAACATGTACTGTTTTCCAAATGGAGAACCTTCCACCTTCTCCCTCCATCTTCCCTATGGAAGAATCACTTTGTGAACCTGTTCCATCTGAGATCACGTGGAGCATCCTCTTAATAATAAAAAGCAATAGCTTACGTTTTTCCTTCTGAAATTTTCCAAGGGCATCATGTGTCTCTCCCTCAACGCCAGCACCTCATACAGCTTAACTCTGCTATGGTCTTAACAAATACGCAGAGAAATTAAATCCACAAAACTGACCACGTGATGCCTGTGTTCTTCATACTTCTCAAAGAAGTAATACGTCATCTGGTGGAAAAACAAGTTACTACCATATCACCAGTATAGAAAAATGGTGACAACTCAAAAAATATAAATAAATCATGCCGAAAGCAATTAAGTCACCAGACTAGCCAGTCTTTTCAAATTAGTATCCACTGGATGAAGCAGCTAAATTATGCTTGAGGACAACATCTCATTCAGCTCTGTTCAGTGAATAACTGAAAGCTTGTAATCCAAATGCTATGAGAGCTGTAATATTCCCATAAATACTTCCCGTTTCTCACCACTTTCTCAGAATTCATACTCTCATCAATATAGCATGCCATTTAGATAGCTTGGGATGGTCTAAATCACATCTCACTCCTTCCCTCTCCCACTTTTTCAAGGGTTGGTAGTGTAGCTTTCATGGAACCGCATCTCTATTTCTGTGAATTCAGTTAATTAACTATATTGGTTCATATAAATTTGTCTTGCCCATTAAAAACAGCATGCAAAGAAAAATCATTGCCTGAGACAAAAGTAACATTTTAAAATTGCCTTTTTTCTTTCAGAAACAAACGGAAAAAAAAAGTTATCTTTTACAGTTGCCACATATTTTAGGCTAAAACTGCACAACACTGGGCCATTCCACAGCAAAAGCTGGGTCACAGACTACATGCATCTCTCTGCATAAATCTCCAGCAGAACCAGACTTGCAGTCCAGGCAAATAACTACTTGCCACTCTGCTTGTAGAGGTGACTGAAATTTGCTCTCCAAAGCTTGAAGGCAACAAAACCAAAGTAATCCATGTTCATGTGTTTAGTCAGGAGGTGAGGGTCCTGCCAGTCCCAGGTGGCTACGCAGGCTGTGCAGAGACCCTCGGAAGGATGCCTGGGCATCAGCCACGAGGGCAAACAACACCACGTTAATGCGCCCACGAATACTCCAAATGTGTGGCTCTTTCAGAGCCCTGAGTTTTCCATTGCCATGAACAGATGTGCACATTCATTAAACCAGAAAACCCACTTGAAACTTTCAATATCAAATTGCATTACTCTCTTAATTAAATTGCTTTTCTAATAACCAAAGTTACATTTAATCCAGTAAATGTCAACGTTGTTATTGTCTCATAACACAGGAAGGAAGTAGAAAACTAAACAGATTTTGGAAGCAAGTGGGAAAATACTTTCCTTTTTGGGGAAGTTAAAATCCAAAATGTAGATGCCTTGGGTAGGCATGCATATGATTGACATCTCACTCTGTTGATACACGCGTGAGAAAGAGAGAAACAGAGAACAGATGGGATGAGTAGAGGGAACAGAAAGGAAACCTTGGCAAAATAACACAGAAGAAAGAGAACAGAAAATATAGGATGATGATGTAGAAAGAATACAAAGAAAGAGAAGTCCACAAAGATGCAGAGTAGGAAAGGAGATACATTAAAAATTACATGGAATTGATGCATCAGTCTATTCTATAAAATCAAAAGCAACGCACAAGAGTCAAGGATGGAACAAAAGAGTACTCAGACAAGGTGTGTAAAAAAGTAAGTATTGGCAAGGAGGCAATTCAGTGAAAACTCATTTGCCAAATTTCACTCATGGTTATCAAGTAATTTATTGAGTATGACAGAAACAGCAGACAGCTTTTAGGGATTGGTCCAAACATCAGGACCTCAGCTCTTGGAAATTAATACATCGCATTCTGGTGCACCAACTATTTTCCTTTTGTAGCCCACTTAACACACAAGACAGCTGAAGTTGCTTTAAACCATACACAAGATTTCCTTAATATACATATATATGGAGAGTCCTTGGAATGAAAACTTCAAAAAAAAAGAAAAAAAAAGGAGGACCTTTTTGCCCTATGTTTGAAGAAACTTGAAGCAGGATAGAATCTGCCTGAATGGCCTGAAATGACCCAGGACGGAGAGAGGGAAAAGCCCTGCCAGAAGAGAACAGGGTGTGTGATGTGCAGGCTGCTATTAAAGACAACTTCTGGACCGTATTTTGAGGTATTTAGAAACAAATAAACAGTCACACTTTGCTAGTTTCCCAGTTCTGATGAGGTGATTCCACAGACAGCAGCACATTCATTTGTAAATGCCACTAAGGCTTCTCTTCACCAACAGGTGTTTAAGTAACTTGAAAATCTAGCACATGCAGTACCTGTTCTTCTGTGCTGCCTAAGGATAGATGTGGCAAGAGGCAGGAGGTGGGGAATCAAGGCTTGATGATAGAAAAAAACAAACCAGTTCCTCACAGCTAGAGCTCCATGTGCCAGGCAAAGGATGATGACGACAGTGCTGGTTTGGATGGGACTGATCAGCTACTGCTACACAGAAGGAGAAAGCGTTTGGTTTTGTGGTCCTCTCTTGACCTGTGTGTTTCCAAGGAAGGAAAAACAAAGAAACGGAAACCTGGTGCAGCCCTCTGAGATGACCTTGACACAGAAAAATATGCTGGTATCAGCACTGGTATCACAACAGCAGTCACTTTGGGAAGATCTGCACCTCTTCAGCTGTGCTGGCTCAGCTATACCTGTTGCAGTTTTAGCACTGTGTTTCCTGAAGAGCAGTTAAGTCAGTCCTCTTCACCCTTGACCACAACAGCCCTTTTGTTGTTGATGTTGCTTGTCCAAACGAGAAAGCAATGTTGGTCTGGGAAGCAACAGTGGCGGCAGATATCAGTAACCCTCTTTGACTGCAACAACAATTCATTTTCCTCCCCCTTGTTTTTAATTAATCAACAGTAAGCACTGTACGCTGTTTTACAGTGGCAATAGCTGCCAGAACTTTCCCAGAAGTCAAATTTTCAGGCATCAGAAGTACTAAATACTTGTATCTCAGGCTTTGCGCAGTCCGATTGTAAACAGATTTATAGAGGAGAGAGTCTCTGAGAGAGACTTTAAATTGCTTTTGCAAATAACTGAAAACAAAATCTTTCCCGCAATGCAGTAAGAAACACATTAACAATTATACAGCGTGTGTTAAACTAGGAAATACTTTTTGATGTCAATATAAATACATTTTACATCATTATATTTTCGTCATTTACATTTATAAACCTGATACAAAACTAACCTCCTCCATTACAGAAATATGTTATAACTCTGTTTTTACAGCATTCTCTGTAAAGTTTTTCATGTACATGCTTCTCTTCCCTTACCAGTTCTATCCACTTAGTGGACCCTCAACCCCCTCTCACTCCCTTTTGCTGGTTTACTGCTTTTTTTTCTTTTTTACACTTCATGCAAACATTACCCAGCAAAATCATCTTGTTTCTTGTACTTTGGCTCTTAGTTTCGTTTCTTTCCACATTTTTTCTGTCTCCTGCCAGTCAGCCTATCAAGTCCTGAGTCTCCACCTCACCAGATACATACATTTTGTATGAAGGCAGAAAGCTTATATAAAGTTAATGCATTATATATATAGTGCAACTGCAAAGGATTGGTACAGGCCTTAGAGAGAGAAGGCCTTACATCCAGAGAGAATGTGTGAAATGGAGCTCTCTGGGCACGAGCTCCGACAAAAAGCAAGCTATGCTCAAGTTGTGAGCAAACAGGGAAACATGAATGAAGCCCTTTCAGTCTCAATCCGAGGTTGGCCAGGACGTGGTCGGGCCCTGTGATGGCTCTAACAATAGTCCCAACAAACAACTCCTTCAGCACCCGAACTCAAAGCAGCCCCTCATCCTTCTCTCGTTCCTGCTCCCACGCTGCCTCCTCGGGCGCGCCATCCAGAAGCAGAGCAAGACACTGCCTGGGATGAAGATTACTCCAAGGAAAGGAAACTTCAAAAGAGTAACAGTCCTTTCCCATTTTTTTTTCCAGTTCACCAAGCAGCTTCACACACAGCTCTACTGGCACAACTGAGCTGTAACAGCACAGCGGCAGCAATGAGCCGAAAATCACCACAGGCAGGTACTTCATCTACTTTCCCGCTACCAAAAAATGCAAAAGCAGCAAGGGTGGAGGATTTTTCCCCAGATTCCTCCCACTCCCGTGTTATTTTTGGAACCCTTCCACGCTCCGTGTTGCTGAGGGGTAAAACACGGCAGGAAACCCACGTCATAAATGAACCGATTTATTCCACGCGCGCAACCGGAGCTAATTTTCCAGCACTAAGGTGTGGACGGATTCCACGTCTTCAAACGCTAGAGCTGACAGCTTTGCCATCACGCGTGAGGAAAGCGTTTCTCCAAGAGTTCAGCGCTACAACTCATTACTTGGAAACAGGCGAGACGCTACTGGAGCTCTACAAAGGGCAACGGCTGGAAACGAGATCCTTTACCAACAAGTTGGTTTTTTGGTTTTTTTTTTATTAAAAAAAAGCCTGGTAACTGTGCGGCGTGCCCCGCACCGAGGCAGCCTTCCCCCGTCCCGTCAGCTGCACCGGGGTGCCCCAACCCCCCGGTATCAGCGGCTCGGTACGAACGGCCCTTCCACCTCCACACAGGGTGTTACCGCCGCCCTGCCCTTCCCTCCTCTCCCCTCCCCTC
>VXBJ01004347.1:32447-43330 GCA_013400055.1 Nycticryphes semicollaris | reverse complement strand
CCCCTCCGCCAGCGGAGGAGGCGGGGGCGGCAGAGGTCACTCCTGGAGCGTCGGCGGGGAGCGGCCGCAGGAGCCTGCGGGAGGGGGCGCGGGGCGGCTCGCCCCAGATGAAGCGCGGAGCCCTCCCTGGGGGGGGCCGCGGCCGCGGTGGCGACTCGGACAGCGCCTCGGTGGCTTCGTCGTCCGCCGAGGAGGAAGGGAGCACCACCGGCGCCGTGGCCCTGGACCCCCTGGAGCACGCGTGGATGCTGTCGGCCTCGGACGGGCGGTGGGAGAGCCTGGAGGGGCTGCTGAGCTGCGAGCCGGCGCTGCTTTGCAAGCGGGACTTCATCACCGGCTTCACGGTGCTGCACTGGGCCGCCAAGCACGGGCGGCAGGAGCTGCTGGCCACGCTGGTCAACTTTGCCCAGCGGCACCAGCTGCCCGTGGACATAAATGCCCGTACCAGTGGTGGGCACACCGCGCTGCACATCGCTGCCATGCATGGCCACGCTGAAGTGGTGAAGCTGCTGGTAGGAGCCTACGATGCCGACGTGGATATCCGTGACTACAGTGGGCGCAAGGCTGCGCAGTACCTGCACCAGGGAACCTCAGGGGACATGCGGAACCTTGTGGGGGCCCTGGAGGAGGAGGAGGAGGAGGAAGGGTCTGCTGGCAATGGGAGCGGGCGCTGGAGGCTCTCCAAGGTGTTGCCATCCAACCTCATGAACTACCGGCTGTCTCACCACCACCACCATCACAGCACTGGGGAGGAAGCTGAGGGCACAGAAGGGGCAGCAGTGCCAAGCAAGGGCAAGGAGATGACCAGGAAAGCCTCTGGCAGCGGGCGGATGAAGCCTCGGCTTAATAAGATCCGCTTCAGGACTCAGATCATTCACAACACGCCCTCCTTCCGTGGTGACACCGAGGAAGAAGAGCATGAGGAGAAATCCCTGAAAGCGTCATTCAAGCTCAGGCCAAAGTCCAATGTCTTTGGATAAGGCCAGGGAGCAGGAAGTCTGGGAGGTGGGCGCATGGACCAAAGTGCCCTAGAGTGTAGCGCAGAAAGTGAGGCAGGTACGAGTGGGTGCTCATCTACACTCGTGTACTCCAGGGAGATGGGTCCTGAGTATCTCACTTTAATTCGGTTCAGTGGGGTCATTGAGTTCAGTGGGTCAATGGGGCTCTGGTGGATTACAACTCCCGAGAGCAGCTGCTTCAGCTGGACCATCGGTGCTGAAATGAGAGGCAGCGTGTGCGTTGAGAAACGCTGGGGTGTTTAAAAGCTGTGCTTCTTTCTTTCCAAAGGCAGACTTCTGAACGGGAAACCTGTGTTAGTGAATCTACTAGGAATAGTGAGTTGACTGAGGGAAAGAAAAGTGGAAATCCTCTGCTCTTATATTATCAACTGGTACTATAAACTATTTAGAAACAACTTGTTATGTAAGGAGAACACCTCAGTAATATGCAAATATACTTTAAGTTTCTCTTTAACAGCAATACCACCTGGCACAGTGTGGAGTTGGGTACTCAAAATGAGATGGTAGATAACAGTTTCCTGTCAGAATCCAAACTTCAGTCCAGCAAAGACTTGAGCCTATGTTGCCTTTATTCATTACAAATTGCCTGATCTGACATTGTGAATATATTTAAAAAAAAATAAAAAAAAATCCATTGCACTGCAAATAATGAATAAAGTTGACCATGTGCAGAAGTCTCTGCTGTCTGAGGTACTACTGAGCTTGCTTATTGCTGTTGGAATACTAATGCAAGGTAATGGAAGCAAAGAGTCTTTTTATATATTTGGTATCTTTTGTCTTAGGCAAAGCAGTTTTATTTTAATCACTGTGAATTCTCAAGTGCCAGACCTCCTAGCGCAGTTCCAATTACTAAGTCTGGTCAATTCTTGTTAATGTTTGTGTAACTCGCTGCATTTAAAATCAGAAAAACTATGTTCTGTGTTCTACCTGTGAAAGTCGTTCTCCTTTAGAAACGAGCACAGACACCATTGCATGAAATCTTCATGAAACTCTAATATGGTCTTGTAATATGTGATAGCTACAGGTCTGTGTTCACTAGTAATATGTGTGCCAATCCCTAAAACTGACTTTGTGTAGAAACTGGGGGGGGAGAGAAGGAAAAAAAAAAAAAAGAAGAGTTAGTGTGAATTCACAAATTCACACACAAGGCTAATGACCATAATTCTGAAACTCTGTCCCTGTATATCATCCTGAGTGAAAGCAGTCTAGTGACATAGTCTAGTTAAGTGATGGCAATGGTGGTGGAGTTCTTTTAAACCTGTATTTCTAGAGAAGTGATAACTAAGGCATTGAACTGCTGTTTAACAACCTGATAAATCTTAATCTGATTGACGAGTCTATCCATCTGCTAAAGCTTTCAGAAACCTTGAATCTCGTTTCTCCGTTTTAAAGGTAGTGATTCCGGTGAAATATAGGAGGCAGATTTGTATCCAGACTCGGCTTTCCTTAAGAATTGAGCCGACGCTGGATCCTTAATGCTGCTCAAGATAGAAGCTCATCTGTGCTTAGATGTTAAGGTACGACCAGTTTCAAAGCAATATTTGCCAAAGCGTGTTCCAAGTTGGCTTCTTCAGATGTACCTGCGAGTCTGGCCGGTGATTAACCAAAAGTAGATAGGCTTTGACATGTTAAAATCCACATTGGAGACACTGATTAAGTGCATACCACAAGCTGTAGAACGCCTCACAGGGAAACTGCTGCTGGGAGTTGGGCACTTTCAAGGTAACAGCTCTCTGTAGCTGTTGCTGGTGGCTTACATTCCTTGTAGTGACAGGGGAAGGGAGCGCTAGTGATTCACTGGTTTCAGACTTCCCATGTGGATGAATTCCTAAATTCTGCACTTTGTGTCAAAACCTAATAAATGACAGTATTTGCATAGGCATGCAAGCAATACTTCACTATTCCTTGCAAAAGTTACATGAGAAAAAAATTAATCTCTGCATAGGTGCTGGTCATTACTTTTGTGCAAAAAGACTAGAAATTATACAGAGGTTCATCTTAAGATTATAATTTATAAGCTATATTATTATAGATTTCTTGTGCCTTTATTTTGGGTTGCTTGCCACAAATGTGATGGATAATATCAGTCTTGCAAAGCACTTTGTCTTTACGTCTGTAGGACAGGACCAGAAATTTTCCTCAGCCCTGCTACAAAAAAGCAGGGGGAGAATATCATACAAATTATACTGTAAGGCTAATTCTTTTGTAACAGAGAAGAGAATTAAATGTCTAAGTTGTAAACTTCCTTCACTCTGGAAGATTAAGAGCTTTTTAGACTTCTGTAGAAAGGAAGTTTTCTGGCTGAACACTTGCAACGTGAGCCCTCTTCAGCATGGCCACTTTTGAATTGAGCACATATTCCATGCAACTACTTACATCCAAGCCTCATTAAAGTAACTTTCTGCTTTGAGAGTTTATAATTCTATCATAGGAGCTGTTGGGTGACGTGTTTATCTCTTCACGTGCAAATAGCAAAGAACTGCACAAAAATACTGAGACTTAGACAGCTGTTGGGGAAAAAAATTGAGGATTTCAGTGCTTTGGGATTTGGAATATAGCACACTTTGGATTTTAGAAAACTAACTGGAACGTAGTTTTATCTTGCATAATACAGTACAACTTTGGTAATTACTAAGGGGACTTGAAAAATGGTAAAAAGATGCCTCACTTGTAACTAATTATTTGAAGTATCGAAATGAAACTGTTGGTCCTCCTACTGGTTAGCTGTCAATTAATGACGTTTCACCGTGAGAGTCCAAAGGTCTTTGCAAGATGGGGTTCAACAGAGCAAACATCTCTGTTGGCGTTCGAGGCATATTGACACATGGCTACATAACCACTAGTGTCTGTCTGCGCTATGGGACTAAAGCACTTTGATTTCACATTATGACTTGTCACATTCCACGTGGTTACTTTTTATAACATGAGCTAAAACTTCAGTTTTGTTTGGAGATAGGAAAGGCTTGATGCCCTATTTCAGAATATTTACAGTCTAAAGGTACTCTTGAGTCAAATATTTTGGATACATTGCCTAGAAAGATGTGAGTTTGAAATAAAGTTGTACGGTACAGAAAACTGGAGCACTTAGTGGTGTCTTCAATGGTACGCTTGAAGTTACTGAATGTGTGTTCACTCTTTATGATGGTGTGTAAGGCAGCAAGACTGTAATGTAAATGTTTGGTATCTCTTATTGTATCCTATGTTTAAAATATTTTAGAGGCCTGGAAGCCCATCAGGTTTTATTAATGCAACTTTTTATGGGTGTCTTTCTGAATGGTTATGAGTTAAGAGTCTGTAAGCTTTAGTTTTACTGAAATAAAAAGAGCCCATGAATTGTTTATGCTTGAATCGACTTCTATATGTTACATGCTTAGGTGCTATTTGCATATTGGCTTATTGGCTGTTAAAACTATGTACCCTTTAGTCTTTTTTTTTTTAAATCATTAAGATGTCTGATGCCCTGTAACACTCAAAGAGTAAGTCATGGAAAAAAATGCAGTTGAGCTGTTTGCAAGACAGTAACATTTTTCTTTGGCAGTCACTCTCTAATAGCTCATGTCAAAGTAAATGAAGATGCAACATTTTTTTAATTATTTATTTAATTTTTTTTAGAGAAGTATGTCTAAACAAGGGCCTGAGAGAGTGGCATTGCTTAACTTAAAATAGCGTTCTGACCTTATTTCTATGCAGCTAAATATCTCTGACTCTGGGAAGACTAATACTAGTTTTGGTCGCTATGTAAAGGTCAATACCTAATTAAAAAAGGTTTAGGATTAAGGCTTTTTATAATGTGTCTTCGCTACAGCTGGCCGCTTCTCTAAAGGGAAGTGTCATTTCATTACCAAGCTAGACTGTGGGATTTTGGTATATCTAAAAATTCCTTGAAGCTGTTGCCTTACCAAAATATCTGTTAAAAATAGTAAACCTCATGCTGCCAGTAACGCCTCTGAGAGACATCCAAATTCGTGCTTAGACTGTAGAAAGGCTCAGCTGTTACCCTGCTGGTGGATCAGGATGCGTGCAGCTCCAATGACCCCAGTTCAGTAGTCTTGGGACACAGATGAGAGGAGAAGGGAGGAGGAAGTGTTCTTGGAAGCTTAGGAGAGAGTGAGGGCGTGGGGGAGGCAGCTGAGGTTATGGGGGAGGAAGAGGACTCGATAAGAGAGGAGTCTACGTGAGCCTTGCTGATCATGCAAGTTGTTTAGAAAATTGTATCTAAATATATATCCCTCCTCCTACGGAACAGCAGTTGAGAGAGATGACTTGCTGAGAGCTCTAATGTAAATTAAAGTCTGATGCTAATTAGTTGGTCCTCTTACTAACATTTCTTTGTGTGTGTAGTTAGTGCTGTTTGCAAAAGCACAAACAACCGTTGCGCTGAGTGTAGCTCCAGCTGTTGCAGGAGAGTCATGGTACATCAGAATGGCCCCACGTAACTGTAGGCTTCTCACTGGGAGAGAAGCCCTTCAGCATCGCATTGCTAAATTACTTTTCCATTGGCTAGAAAGGGAAGGGGGCTACAGTCCTGACTCTATATGCCTTGAGTTTTACAGAATGCATGTGAACCTGAAGGCAACAGATTAAACTTTGGAGGCTTCATCAAGAAAAAAAAAAAGTAGTTTAGTCATGCATTTTGTTTCCTCGTTGGCACTGAAGATGAGGAAAAATAATGTACATATTGCCATTTTTTCATGTCCTCAGTTGGGTGTGGAGAGAAGGAAGAAGTCTGAGATTAATATTAGGGCTTGGGAGACAGACTAGCACCAACAGTTTGCATTAAATTGTGAACAGTTTGACAGAAAAAAGTGGAACATAGGATTTTGAACTTCCTGTTTTGATACAATGAAACATCTTGTCGTATCATTTTGCAACTGTTCCAGAATTTATCTTGTATCATTTTTCAGTTTAGCCCAATTTAGTATTGATATGTCCTAACACGCACACGTCATTGGGAGTACTGAGTTAAGTTACCAGGTTTTGTTTGGTTTTAATAAAACTGTGTTAGAGGCGAGGCATTTCATCTTCTGTGGTAAAACCTGAAGAAGCACTATTCTAAGATTTTCACAAGGAATTAAGCTGCTAGTGGCATGTGGAAGAGTTACCTTAAAAGCAGGTAATACTCGGGTCAAGGTGCAAAAGCATTCTGTGTTCTTTCAGCTAGATTAGTCATGCCAAATGAACCATTGTAATTTAGGTGCACCTACCCTTCTCTATAGACAGCTGTAAGCTCATTCCTCAATTGATTGGGAAGCATGAGAAGAAGCTAGCAAGTTATATTAATCTATTTTAACGTGCCCTTATTTCATTAAAAGGCATTTTGCAAGACTGTGGTAGGTAGGACTGTCAAGGGGTGACGATGGTATTCAACAGGTCTGTGTCCATGCAGGCCTCTGCATCGATGCAGGTAAATCGTTGAAGCTTACTGCTGCCAGTCTAAAGAGACAGCCTGTAGAACACATCTTTGCATCAGTCCACGCCCATGAGGAGAGGCTTTGGAAACTATCTTAGATGTTTCTAACCACCAGAATCATGCAGTTGCTTGGGCTGTATCTAGAGCTATCCCTAACTTTGAGTGAAACACTGGGCATTTATTTCCTCAGTACTTTTCCCCCAAAGCTAGAGGCCTTTCACTTTTGCCAGCTGGCTGTTGAGGCCTGCCACTTATTTCACTTTGCAGCTCCTGAGAAACTGGTAGTAGAGCGAACATAAATAACAGATACCTCTTTTTGAAGCTGGGCGGGGTGGTTGGTTTTTTCTGGTGGTGTGGGGTTATTTGTTGGGGCACAGAAATCCCTTGGGACAGTCCATATTAAAGAGTTGTTGTCCCTGTTACTGCTTTAAATACAGAAAGACCAAACTAACTGTGCAGGCTGTAAAGATGTGCTCCGCTCACTGGACATAAACTCGCATGACAGAAAGCCTCAAAGCTTGTACAAGTTAGTAACACTTGAATATATAGGGGCATTTATATTTGCTATTTGTTTTCCGTGTTACCCATCATATAATAACTTACTATTGGTCTATTTTACGGAAGTAACTCAGTGGCAATTTGGGAGAGTATAATTAAAAGGGATGCAGCTGGATCCTGCTGGTTCAACTGTCTCCTGCAGCAGGATTGTTAGAGCTACCAACCTCACACATCTCTTCTGCCTCTTGAAACTTCCCCTTCTGTCGCAGTTGGGCTGAGTAGAATAGACTGCAGGTGTTGTAGCTGCCACCCCATGCAGTCTGCAGCTGCACAGTTGTGGTACATCTGAAGCCTTTTGAAGCTGCTGGCCATACTTCCCTTGATGGGGATGGAGGGATGGATGGATGGATGGATGGAAGCAGAGATGTTACAGCATTTCATCTGGCTGTGGCAGTGATGGTTTTTATCAGAGTTTGATTGATGGTTGAACTAGATGACCTTAAAGGTCCCTTCCAACCTCAACAATTCTATGGTTTATACAGGTATTACCCTTTTGCAGGTGAGTAAATGGCATGAACTGAACTACGGATGAAACTGGAGTGCTTATGAGACTTGTACATTAAAGTGGTGATAAGTATCTCATATAGCAGATAAGACTAATTAAGAGTACGTTATTAATCTGTAGCCACCGCTAGAAATCACCCTGATCAACACTGAACGGCTGCTACAGGAAACTACTGCAGGGGAGTTGCTGCAAAATTATCGTATCTGTTCTTAAGATACACCATTTGTTCAGGACATTTTTTCCATTGCATAGAAGTTGCTAAACGAGTTAGTTGCACGCTGGTTAATAGCTTGTGTTACTGTCTCCCAGGTAGTGTATCTTTTAAGGGCTGTATAGTAGTAGCTCACTGATAGCTATCAGGGCGATAAGATGTATTAGGCTTTTGATTTTTAACCTGAAATTTTCTCATCTTCTAAAGTTTGTTTGGATTTCCTGCAGGAATTTCAATTTCCTTTTAGCAAAATTTTTGTTTATGGGATCACTAAAGACATCCTCAGAAGACACCATTGAGGGGGTGAGGCGGGAAACAGTCATCCAACTGAAAAGAGATGCTTTTGGCTACAAAGATCCAGAGTCTTCCGTATTTTAAAACAAAACCATTCCTTAAATTAATTCTAGAAATGCGAAACAATAAAAAAAACCAAGTAACTTGTGTTTGATCTGGAAGATGTGCACCTTCAGTAACTGTGCCCACATCTATAAAGTGCTGGGAAGTTCTCAAACTTGTGCATGCAAGAGAAGTGTGGTAGTAGCCTTTCTCCAGAGTTTACATTTGTGGGGCTTAAGTAAGATGAGAACCCAAACCCTGATCTGGACTAAATTTGTCTGAAGTAATGCTTGTGAACAGGCAAGTGCAGATATATGGAGGTTTCTTCTGCTGCTGTGCTTTTTTCTTTCCCATAGTTACACAGAACAGCAGTCATCATTTTTTTTACATTGTAGCAAAGTTTAAGATTTAACCTCTCCAAACAGATAAAACACTGAACTCTAAATTAAAATGGAACTCCTTCTAGACTGGACTCCAAGGCTGAAAACAAAGCAACCAGTTTTCCACTAGATAGCAAAGACTTACTATGAAAATGTCTCACTGGTGGTGCTTGACAAAGTGCAGAGCTCTCAGAGGTGCTGTGCATCTTCATTCTTCACCTACTTCCTCCTTTCCTGGCTACTCCCCATTATTTTGCTTTTTTTTTTTTTTTAGTGGCTTGAATCACACAGATATTGACCAATAAATCTATAAAGCTCAGAAAAGGAGGATGTTTCATTTAAAGAAATCTATTTAAGAATTAAATGGAAAAACTAAACGTAAGCTTTTCTCTTCTACTTTAAACCTAAATAGTGAGAACAGAGATTGTGCTGACAATAAAGGTCTACATATACACCATTCTAATCATAACACAGACAAGAAAACTTAAAGTTAGTGGGCAAATGTAGAAAAAAAGCCACAATATCTCTTCAGTGATTGCAGTATTGTGTACCTTAAAGGCAACACTGTGAATAGTAGACCACTTCGCATAATAAACACTAAATGTAGTTCACAGGATTTCCACTGATTATTCATTAGCCTTGTTAAAACTAGAGTCTTTTATGACAGGTTCATCATAATGGGAGTGAATGACCACTTCATCCTCCTTTGCAGATGATTCCCTTGTCATCCCTGCATAGACAAATCCAAATTCTGGAAAACTTTGCCTCGCATCCTGTTAAAAGTAGAAGACTGTAATTTTACAGATGACTAATCACTTTGAAACGTCACTTACCTACAGGCCTTTCAAATTGAATGCCTGAGCTAAAGAGGAGGGGAAAAATAAGTGACCCATCTGAAAACATGCCAGCTCACACAGTGACTAAGCACTACATGGCAACAGCTCCTTTTTTTTTTTTTTTTTCTTTAATCACTGAATGGTTTTAGTGTTCCCCTTTACAAACTAGTGCTCTTCAGGGGTCCTTTTCCAGTGCCTGGTTAAAATCCCACTATAGAAAGCACCTGTTGCTTTAGTGAGTCAGTAATAAAGAATTATCTACTCGGGGAATACTGTTTTTTTCCCAGTGGCCTTTTTAGAAAGGAATTATTACTATAAGCTACAGAACTGTTGTTGCCAGGATAACTTCCTCTGGTCCTTTTATGGCCTCCTGAAGGTTTTGCCTGCTCTTTTGACATGAGGCTGCATGAAACAATAGGGAAGTGATACTGAGGAAGTGAAAGTTGATTGATTGGGAGTGGAGGAAGTGTATTAGTTTGTCAAAACATCTGTTGACAACGTGGGTGCTACTACTGGTTGTAGGTTTGTATTGCTAAATCACAGTTGGTATGCTGTTATACCCTGTGTTGTCCAAATATAAGAAAGGATGTAACTCCTCACCTGCTGTCCCTAGAATCTAGCTCAAATGGTGTCAGGGATCATATACGCAAAATGGATCAAATGTATATACACACATGCAAAAAAGAAAAGGCATGCCACTTTTGGCTAGATGTTTTCCTGCTTTTCCCTCACTCCCTCACACCTCACTATCATTCTCCTGGAAGCCTGTCAACTCTTCTAAAAATCTTATAGAACGTTTGGCATTCATGAAATTTCAAGTAGCATTAAAGGAATATCATTAGCCCAAATCTTCAAACCTATATTCTTAAAACCTAGTTTAAATGACACAGTTGAATTTAGGCCGAACTGATTTAATATTCCTAGGAAGGAACTTAAGCCCAACCTAGTCAATGAATATATGTGAAAATCCATGTGAGACTGCAAGACTGGCTACGAGGCTTTAGCTGACAACTTACATTTAGAACCTGGGCTTGATACCAAGCTACCATAATGATGAGTGCTACAGAAAGTCTACTTCGTGTATTCTTACTCTAATGTTTACAAAACAACTGCAGACAGAAGAATCTCTGTTAAAAACACACGATATTTCAAACTTAGTCTAATTTTGCAGTGTAATTTTAACTATACACCAGTTAAGAATCTCAGTAACCCTGTTGTTCCCTATAATCTGCTTTTTGATTTGGGAAATGTGAGGGGGGAATAAAAGGCAATTGTTGTTATAGGATCCTCAAGTTCCTATGTTTCAAGATAACAGCAGTGTTACCCTACCCATACAGAGCATCTCTAGATTCTCTACAGGCAGTACTAAATTGCTTCTAATCCTCATACAACAATGGGAAATACTGCTATGTAATGTAAATGTAAAAATATATGTATATGTAAATATATATGTATATATATATATATAGGTAAACGTAAAATATACCCCCAAATCCTAAACCTGAGGAAATGAGGCACATAAATGCTGTCTGAGTTCTCCAAGTTAATGCAGGAAGGCTGTGAATAAGTAGGAAATATACTCTTCCTGAAAAAAAAAAAAAAAAAAAAAAGCCTGTTAAACAAAATTA